>JARFJB010001619.1:1350000-1737500 GCA_036346205.1 Vesta saturnalis | reverse complement strand
ATCTTTTATAATAAGCGAGATCCCCATGTTGGAAATGTTATCTGGGACACGTTGTATATATATATATATATATATATATATATATGTACAGGGTGGCGCATTAGTGTGACAAGGTCCCATATCTCCTTTATTTAAAGAGATACAAAAAAAAAAAAAATTAAATACAAAAGTTGTAAGATATGTTCTGGTGCATATTCCAAAAATATTTTTAATTATACAGGGTAGATCATAAAAGCGTAGAAGTAATTTTAAATTTTTTTTTAAATAGAAAACCCTATATATTATTACATATTTAGATTCCACATACAATTTTAGACACATTTTATGTATAATGTCCTAAACCTGAGTCTAACCGTTTTTGACAAATTTCAAATTTTTTGTTAAAAATGACGTTTGCAGGCCAAAACATAGGTGGAAATCTTTTCTAAACGAAGCCTTTATCAATTAGTTATGGTTGGTTTCCTTGGAAATGGGAACCTACTCTAATGGACTGTATTGATATTTCTGTAATACATTCATACAGGATGATCAAAAATGGACAATAAAAAGTAGATTCAAAAAAACCTATAAAGTCATTTTTTTTAAATGGAAACCCCCTATTTTTTTGAATTCTATCTTATTTAGCATTAAAAATAAGGGTGACTTTGTATAAGAGTGTATGTTCCAAAAAATTGTAGTTTTTGAAATAATGACAATTTAACATTTTTTTATTGTAAAAAGGCTATACGGCTTTCAAGTTTTGTTGTTATATATATATACAATATATATATATATATATATATATATATATATATATATATATATATATATATATATATATATATGGTGACAAGACAAGTCGTAACGCGACAGTTCGTATCCCCACAAATGGTAACGGACAATTCGTAACGCCGTCAATTCGTAACGGCGACACTTCGTAACATCGACAGTTCGTAACTACAACTATTCGTAACGGTATAATCCGTAACGCCAAGATTGAATGATTTTGTTTATTTTTGTTAACGTGGAAAACAATTTATAGTTGCAATTGAAATTACGTTTATCAATTTAACGGACCAACATCAGGATAAACATTTTTAACTCATTTCATATTTTGTGGAAAAATAAATTTTGAAAATTGTATCTTAAAATAAATGTAATCTACCTGTAACAGTAAATATAATTAAAGTTTGTCCCTTTTAATGTTCTTTAAATTGTCATATACGTAGATAGTAAAATACATTATTATTGAAGTGGTTTTAATTTTTTTCATTATTATTCAGACTTAGTTTTATTACTTTAAAGTGATAATTCAGGATACAAATTTTAAAAACATAAATATTTTTAGTTAGCATATTAACTAAAGTATATGCTAAATATGTGAAATATGTTTAAAAAGTGGTCTTGAAAAAATACCCTATTTTTAGTGTAGGAAGTATACAAAGTATGCAAAATGCGTTTTTGTCTAAATGCAGTAATTCTAAACTTGCTAAAAAACTAAATGTTGGCGTTACGAATTATACCGTTACGAATAGTTGTGGTTACTAACTGTCGATGTTACGAAGTGTCGCCGTTACGAATTATCGGCGTTACGAATTGTCCGTTACCATTTGTGGGGTTACCAACTGTCGCGTTACGATATGTCATGGATCCATATATATATATATATATATATATATATATATATATATATATATATATATATATATATATATATTATATATATATATATATATATATATATATGTAAAATAGCTGAGTATATTGGGGATGCAGACAATGAAGGAGACGTTAATAAAACTCTTTGATTTTATCGAGCTTTCGGAAAATATTTATTTCCTTCTTCAAGTAACTAAAACAAAAATTGAACAACATTAATTAAAATTTACTATCGTGAGCTTTGTTAAAATTCGCTTATCACAATGAAGAATTAGTAAATGTAAAAGTGCATATTTCAAATTAACGTCAATAAATGACAAACAGTAACATAATGTAAAAAAAATAATAATAATTGACTAATAATAATAACAGCAAAATTTTTTTTGATTCAAAAGTGAGAACATAATTGTAAATATTGCGCAGTTCACTAACATCAGATCTTTTGTTTAAATTACGTTTGTATTTATTAATACAAACCATCTCATAAAACAGACATTTAAAAAGAATGTTTTTTAACACTTGAACATTTTCATAATTCATATTGTGAAATATATATTTTTTTTTGTGTTCGTTGGAAATTTTTAGCCAAGTTTGATTACGGTGTATAACAGATTGCGCTATTCTTATCTAAAGAGTAGGTTAATATTGTAAACAGACGACTCCAATGTGGGCGAAGTTTTAATTTATGTTCCTGTTTGCGTCAAGTTAGTAATTATAGTAGCGGTTATTTTATATTTGATCAAACCAATAGGTTAAAACTTACCACGGTTCCGGTATGTTAGTAATAAGGTAATAACGGTCTGTACCGCATTGTATAAATATAGCAATTGATGGAACGCGAGAATAAGTATTTGTACGGGTACTTTTTGTTTTCAGTATAACTTACGAATCTTACGCTACTGATAGTCGAATAAACCGTGTAATATCTTTTATAATGTTGTTTGAATATATACTAAATATACGTGATCGTTTAAGGAAGTTATGTTTAAATGAGAAATTTTTGAGATTTTAAGGATTATTATTACGTATGAAGCTTATGATTGATTTAAAATTGCTATATTGTATGGTGTTGGCACATCAAGAGATGTAACTTTTTTGTTATTAAATTATTAACGTATTGAAGTCCACCGCTCCTTTGGTTTCCAAACACGATCTATTTTGTGTCCAGATTGTATAATAGATTCATAGGTGTTCGCAGTCTTAGGATAAGGCATTGCATTATTTTAAAAAAAGACGTAGAAATTGTAATGAGCAGTTCCAGAGGATTCATTAGATTTATTAAAGTTTATGAATTTTGTTCTAAGTAAATCACCTATTTTGATTTGTCCTAACGTTAGCAGATATTTAATCAACGTCATTAGTGTAGTGAAATACATGACAATGCGTAACAAATTAATTTGAAGCTTGTTTTTATGTTAATAACGTATAAAGTGATGGTCAAGATTTCAGAATCAAACATTGGATAAATTTCCTAATTTCACAATACGTAAAAGACAGATTTATTATTAACGTCATCTCAATTAGAAATAATAGTTATTTGTAGCTTAATTAATTACAGTTCTTTGGATACATTGTTCCGTTGTATGGTAAAAAGCGCACTATATTTATGCGAGAAAAATTTTACCGGGTGTTAACAAAAAGTTCTGATGTCTTAAAGGTTTGTATGGTAATTTATTTACCGTATTTGATATACTCCGTTTCAGGTTTGACAAATTACTGTCACCTCTCGATAGCTGGTTTGTAAAGCAATTAATTTGTAAACAATTGTTTATTACGTTATAGCTGAACTATTATTCGATATTGAAGATTCTGATTTTGGGGCAGACAATCCAGAACAATTTGCCGAAGAAGAAAGTCGCAGCGATATGGAAACTGATGATGATGTACCAAAGGAAATACAGTACATATGGACAAAAGATCCACTACAATTCAAACAATCTATTTTTTCTGACGATGTAAGCACAAAGATTTTACTAGACATTTCTAAGCCGCTTTCAATTTTGTCAAATTTCTTACCTGATACCAGAAGCACAAGCAGGTCAAAACAGGATATTAATTTGGAAGAATTGAAAGCTTTCCTAGGGATCATAATTTTCATGGGTTTCCACCAATGACCCAGCGTAAAGTTGTATTGGTCAGCAGATCAAAGTTTTCACGTCGAACGAATTGCTCGTGTAAAAAGGTTCTTGTATATAATGAGAGATATCCACCTTAACAATAGTTCTAAAACCACCAAGAGGAAGTTTTGATTTTGACAAATTATACAAGTTATAGATCATTTGGTTACATGTTTTAAAAAATTACATTTTTCGCCGCGGGACATCTCAATAGACGAATCAATGATAGGTTTCAAAGGCTGGTCAACTATGAAACAGTATATGCCTTTGAAACCTATCAAAAGAGGGTTCAATACAGGTTATTTGCTAAACTTCGAAGTATATACTGGGTGCTACACATGATAAACTCCAATTAGGATAAGGAATTGAAGAAATCAGACACTGATTTTGCACAAACAGGTGACATCGAAATCACCAAATGGAAAAACATGGGGAACAAAATTAGTGGCTGTTGTATCCATCAGTCAGAATCTCAGTTCTCTTGTAACTATTCAAAGACGAGATTCTATAGACAGGAATGTATCTCAAGCGATTGCAGATTAGAACAAGAATATGGGCGGTGTCCACACATTTGATCCGCTTATATCCTTTTATACAATAAACCAAAATAATGGAGGTGGTGAATAGAGACATTTTTCTACTTCCTTGAAGCATGTACAGCTAAATATGCAACCTCTTTTAGAAGAAGTTTATTACGAAAATAGGCAGCATTGTAAAAACAATAATCGAAGTCAAACAGTCTTTATGTCAGACAGAGGTTAATAGACATCTAGATGCTAACTTAAAAAATTTAAAGAATTGAAATAATTTTAATTATAATTTTTTAGGACAACTATATAAACTATTTTTTATACGTTCATAACGAAAACAGGCAACATTGCAAAAACAAAAACAATACTATCAGAATGACGTTCAATAGACATATATATATATATATATATATATATATATATATATATATATATATATATATGTTAACTTAAAAAAAAATTTCAAAGCCACCCGCCTCTGTAAGATATCAGTAATGCTTAACCATTTTCGTTCATGTTTAATTAATTTTTAGACTTACCTTGCGTTATATTAAGAAACTTTATAAAGAAAAGTTATGTAAAATTAAATTTTCTTTAAAAAATATGTCTACACTTTTTCTTATAAAATTAATCGTTATTCAGATATTGAAAGAGCTTATTTTCATGACAACACAACTATCATCACCGGTGGGTTACCCCTATTCTAGAATTACAGGTGTGACGTGCCATTGGTACACAGGAGAGACCATATTTCGATAAAAACATAAGAGTTACTCACTGATGAGGCATAATTTATTTAGTAAATACATATGGATTTTACGTAAGCAATCATTTAAATTTTTACAAACGCGCTTAATGAGCATGTGCAGAATCAGAATTTGAGAAGATAAAATGAATGTTGGTTTCCCATAGAGTGTATAGTCAAAAATATGAAGGTAGGTGTCCAAGTAATACAAACGCTTGTGCAAACATCAGAATAGTCTTAGAGCTTATACTTTAGAACCTTTGACAAACTCTTGAACTTATTTTGGCAGGATATAGCCTCAAAATCATGATCCTTTTGGAGAGACGATTCTTCCAAATATACTATCATCGCAGGCTCTAAATTTTGATATTGCTCCAGACATCTAAGGCCTTTCTGTCAGGTTCAAACCCAATACTCACAATAACAATTAAACTAAGGGTTGGCTTTTGCAATTAGTCCAACATCCTGAATTTCCAAATTGTCCTTTTGACAGATGCTTGAAGTGAAAATAAGAGGGGGTCTTAAAACATTAAACTCGTGGATTATTTTAATATTTGCACATGTGTCTGTGTATGTTTTAGTTAGACAGCTAGTCTGATTTTGCATATGCTGATTAAGCAGATTCTTAAAAATTTAGGTGTTTCTGGGTACTTTACAGGAAACAATTATTATATCAGATTCCGATATATGGATGAACCAAGATGTTGGACCAACTTCAATAAGATGTTTTGTGTACCATGTAATTTAATAGGGCGTCATACCTGTTTTTAAAAAAATAAGTATTAGCTATCAATGGGCCAAACATGTAATTTATTGAGTCTTTGCCAATAAACCGTGATCAAACGGTACATGGCGCTTGTGTTTTGTATCTAAATAAAGTCTTTTTATGTACTACTGGTGGGTTAGACATGTTATTTTATCGAATAAGTCTGAGCCACCAGTGGGCTACTATTGTTTTCAACAAAATAAAGCCTTTTATAGGTGTACCACCGGTGATACATATGCATTAAAATAAGGCGTTTTTAGAACCTAAATAACGCGTTGATTTCAACGCAATAAGGAAGTTTGTGTGTGTGTGTGTGTGTGTGGTGCGTGCGTGTGTATATGTGTGTATGTTATCTGCTTGTGTACTGGTTTGTATGTGCTTGGTTAATTTCTTTGATTTGGATTCGTTCGTATTGCATGTTTTAGCTTCTGTGGTACGTTTACTTACATGTCTCGTGCAATTTTGGTGTTTGTTAGTTAGTTTCTTTTGTTTTGGAGTTTGCATGTTCACGTGTTTGTCTGTTTATATAAGTTTGCAATATGTTATGCTTGTGCACTTGCTTGATTACTAGTTTCTTTGTTTACGCGTTTGTGGGTATAGGCAGTTGAGCGTTTCCATATGTGAAGAGGTCTTCCATCTAATGTTACTACAAAAGGTTTACATTAAAAAGTGTCCGAATTTTTTTCTAACTGTAAGAAATACCTTGTTTATGTTTCTTGGCAGATGTCTTAACGTTACACCCATCGTCATTAATCATTTTGCGAACGTTTTGTGGGCGACGTTATGATTTGTTTATTGCAGTTACTAGACCTTAATTTAAATGGCGTACATGAAATGATCTTTCTGCTTACTAGAGGGTGCGGCAAGATGCGTGCTAATTATGACGCTGATGGGGCATGTTTAGAAGCGTATTTGCTGTGCCGTGTTTTTCAATGCTGTAATAATTTTGCGTCAATTTGTTTTTAAACAATGCCATTTGGGTTTGTAATAATTTTTTTAAAGAAACATTTTTCAATTTTTTGCATTTAACCTTAACAGTAAGGTGAAATCTGACACCTTGAGGAAAGCAATATGAACACGGGAATGAATGATGTGGGGAAAATCCGGTAAGTTGCTGATGGAATGTGTCATATTGAAGAAAAACGTGTTTTTCTAATGTACCTATGTAATTGCTAAATACTTGTTTTGTAAATACAGTTTGTCCACGTATTTAAGAACAATGTTTTTTATATTTTGGTTCTGTAACAACTTTGCATTATTAACGAATGACGTTTAGTGCTGTAATAGTTTTAATTAAACATTATATCTTTTCATTAAAAACTATAATATATAGGGTGTTCCATTTATGAACATGTCGTTTTTCTGAATATCTGAAAACGAAGTGTTTAATGGTGTTTCTGTTTTTACCATTTTAGTCAGTGGAAAACATTATACTAGTTTGGTAATTTAACCAAATTTGTAATACTAAACAGTTAGCAGTAGTGCCGACTTCATTTTGAACATGTTATGTATGTTTATTGATTCACTATCCTTTCTTATACTGGTTATATGTAGCATTTTTTAGGATAGCAGTACCATTCTGATCGTATTATTTTTCCGTTTACTTATATATATATATATATATATATATATATATATATATATATATATAACATTTGAGAATGCAGCTGTTTTAGAAATATTTGATAAAAACCAAAAAGTGCCCTTAATGAACCCAAAATCTAATCAGTTCCAAGCGAAATGAAAATAAGCTTAACTACAAAATTTTAAGTACGTAGGTGCTTTCTAGGCATGATTGCCGACTTTGGTGAAACTTGGTCAAAAGTTGTAAAATGAAGTCGATTTAGCGATAGTGAAAAAATGTTGACTTCATAAACTTGAATAATATGCAGGTTGGAAGGTAAAAAGAAAATCGATAAGTACACTAAAGTATAGATCCTTGCGAAAACGAAACGAAAAGATTACCCACCGGGGAAAGGAATAGGTAGAAAACGAAGCAATCCAGATGTCCATCCAACGATTAAAAATAGATTGGCAAACGTTGAAGATAACATACCAGACAAAATTCAACTTATCGCCTTTGTGCTCACTGTAGCACTAAAAAAAGAGAAAAGCAACAATATGATATTCATAAAATGTAATGTTGACTATGTAAGGATGATTCAATCCTTTTTATAAACCAGTGTAATCATACAAAACAATAATAAAAATGTATTCAGCTTTAAGCATAGTGGGAATATATTATCCCACTGAATTTTTTAAATAATGTGTCTTGTGAAGTACCACTGGGAGATATATTTTTCACCCTTTCTCCGAAATTTCTTAACAAAAAAAAAAAAAAAAAATTAAAATTGTACCCAAATCCTGTTAAATGTACTTCTTTTAAGGCAATTTCCCAAATTTAATTACACATAGCTGGAGGTACCAACTTAATTTTTTATTCTAATCATCCTTTAGGCTACAAAATTAATATCATCATTAATACTATTGGAAGATGTAATCAATTTTCTTTCTCTTTATCTTCCTCCGCTATGTTTGTGTTATCATATTGAAGTATGTGACCTAAATTGTTTGAATGTTTAGCCAAGGCAGTACTTTAACACGAAGCTGTGCCTATGTATACTTTATCGTAATATATATATATATATATACAGGGTGAGTCACGAGGAATTGTACATACTTCTACCATAAGTAGAGGCACCTTAGGGGATTATCAAATGACCATTAAAAAATGTCTTCCTGTTTTGTTTATTAATATGCAGGGTAAATTATGGATCTTCACCAAAACAATGTTTCATCATATCTTTTCAATGATTAAGTCGATTTGTCTCATTTTTTGATGAAAGTGTGTATTCGTGTCTAGCAACTAACTGAATATTCAGAATTAAAAAAAATCCAGGACCGTCTTCGTGAAAATTTGTTGGACTGCTTCATATCCAATACTTCACCCTGTATATGATTTCTCTAAAATCTGATATAATTTTTTCAGATCGCATTAATAGACAGTTAAACCTGGGTATTTGAATTTTTTGTTACATTTTCAATTAAAGATTCATTTTATAGTCAAATTGAAAATTGGCAATAATGAAATATCTTACTGTATAATAATGTTTAGTTATTAAAAATAAATCTTTAAAATAAACAGTAACGACACACTCTGTGCTCCAGTATGGTAAATACCATAATTTGAATTGATTTACAGCGATTTAGAAATCTGGCATATCTGGTTCATCTAAAAATTCACCCTGTATGTAACTTTTTCCACCGTAATAGACAGAAAACAGATAAAAATGTTTGTAATAACCTAGTTTTCTTATTTGTTTGAGAAAAATGATGCGTAATTATTTTAATCGGAATGAAATGAACAAGCCCAAGAAATGTTTATTCATAAATTAAGAAATAAAATAAATAACAATAACCAAATAATACAAAAATTTAAAATGTGGAACAAAGTAAAAAACAATTTAATAAATATTACGATTATAAAAGATATTCAAATGTAATCCATCTGCCTCAATACACTTTTCTTGTCGAATGTTTAAATGTGTAATGGACTTTCTTAATTTATGAATAAACATTTCTTGGCTTGTTCATTTCATATTATTACAAACATTTTTATCTGTTTTTGTCTATTACGGTGGAAAAAGTTACATACAGGGTGAATTTTTAGATGAACCAGATATGCCAGATTTCTAAATGGCCCTGTAAATCAATTCAAATTATGGTATTTACCATACTGGAGCACAGATGTGTCGTTACTGTTTATTTTAAAGATTTATTTTAATAACTAAACATTATTATACAGTAAGATATTTCATTATTGCCAATTTTCAATTTGACTATAAATGAATCTTTAATTGAAAATGTGAGGTAAGTGTAAAAAAATTCAAATACAGGTTTAACTGTCTATTAATGCGCTCTGAAAAATTATATCAGATTTTAAAGAAATCATATACAGGGTGAAGTATTGATATGAACAGCAACAAATTTTCACGAAGACGGTCCTGATTTTGTAATTTAAAATGTCAGTTATTGTTAGACACGAATACACACTTTCACCAAAAATGAGACAAATCGACCTAATCATTGAAAAGATATGACGAAACATTGTCTTGGTGAAGATCCATAATTCACTGTATATTAATAAACAAAACAAGAAGACATTTTTAAATATATATATATATATATATATATATATATATATATATATATAGGTGAATCTTATCTAATCCGCCAAAATTAAAGGCGCGCTAGAACTCATCATTCTAAGCAAAAAGTTCATATGTACATGGGTCCGGAAATGCTTCGTTTCCGAGCTATAGGTGTCAAGTTGAAAAAAATCGCGTTTTCTTCAATATCTTTCGACTGTTTCGAAATAGTTTCATGAAATTTCGTATACGGGGTTTTTTGGGATGAAAATTCAAATTTGTGGTCCATTTGGTTGTCGTTTCTAGAGGGCGCCAGCGGCAACGATTTCGACCCTTTAAATCGTAGCAATTTTTTGCTACACTGTATGCCATTTTGGACTATAAAAATCGATTCTCCTATCTTTTCTTCTAAAAAGGTATATCTTAGTGATGTCGCTAGAGCAACCATTTCCGAGAAAAACGCTTTTAAAACTCATGATGCATCAATTTTCGGAGGGTATTTTTTGACAGGTTTATCAATAGGAATTTTAATTGTTACTAAGTAACTTACTTGTTTACTTATGTACTTATCTGTCTCTTTGCGTTCATTGATAATAAAATTTTAATAAAAATCCATAATTAAATACGATAGAATGCCTAGACATACAACATGTATACTTTTAATATTAATTTTTTTCTTTTTTTAATGTCTTTTTCTCGCAAAGGGTTGCTCCTAGCGACTTCACTAAGATATACCCTTTTGTAGCAGAAAAGACAGGAGAATCGATTTTTTTAGTCCAAAATGGCATACAGTTTAGCACAAAAAAGTTGCAAAGATTTAAAGTGGTCGAAATGTTGCGCTGGCGCCCTCTAGAAACCACAACTAAATGGACCACAAATTTGAATTTGTCATCCCAAAAAAACCCCGTATACGAAATTTCATGAAACTATTTCGAAACAGTCGAAAGATATTGAAGAAAACGCGATTTTTTTTTTCAACTTTGACACCCTGTATCTCGGAAACGAAGCATTTCCGGACCCATGTACATATGAACTTTTTTTGCTTAGAATGATGAGTTCTAGTACTTCTTTAATTTTGGCGGATTAGATACGATTCACCCTGTATATATATATATATATATATATATATATATATATATTACGTAACAGTTCTAATTTTCATTACGTAATCGTATTACGTAATGGAAGGTTTTACACCTATAGTAGAGAGTTTTGTTATTTATGTGTTACATATAAATATGAGTTGTAATTATTTTAAGATTATTACGCATGTTTTAGGAATGTCATAAGCTTTCAATATAAACATATTCAAAGATTAGGGTTTAACTTTAACATAACATATATGTATTGATTTGTTTCATGAAGCAAAGTATGTTTGAATTGAAAATACTATATTATGGAATATTTCATTGCTTTGTGATATAAAATTAACATTTTAACATTCAGGCCATATGGCAACTCGTGCGTTGCACGAGGGCGCGTGGATGCAAAGGCGCCTGTCGATGACTCTGAATTTATAAATTTTCAACAATACAAAAAAATACAGTTGTGTTCCGGTCATTTGAAAACGAAAATAGTAGTAATTATTTATTATTTTACAATAATTACAGTTTTCTGCGTGCAATTTCAGCGAGTTTTATTTTGTTCAACAAAAATAATAATAAACATAGGTAAATCACACGGTCTGTATATACAGACCGTGGGTAAATCATTCTTTATTCATAATAAAGGCTTAGTCACTTGTCGTGTTACGTATTCGTGTTGTAACTTTCATTCTGTGACTTGTGTTTCGACCTCCTACGTAAAAAGAGTTATCTTGATAGAATTGTTTTATATTTATTATATTATCATACCGTTTGATAAATAGTTAAGAAGAAATAATTTTAATAGTGATAATGATTTACCTAGTAAATTTTGTGTTCGTTTAATCGTTGATTACTTAGTTATTAGTTCGAATTGATTACTTAAAAGCTTCTACCGAAGGTAAGTTGGATAAGATTTGTAATCAATTCGGTGGAAAAGTAACTGTTTATAATTAATTATTTTTTCAAGTTTAAGCACTAGATATTTTTAATTGTTACCCATCTTGTTTTAAATTAACTACTTTATAGTTTTGCCGTATCCTCAGGAATATTTAAAAATTTAAACTGTTTTCTTTTTTATTAATTTTCACAATTGAATTATTTTTGCAATTAATAAAATATGAAGCGAATTAATGTGGATTTGTATATAGATGTCTAAAGAGGAAAAAAAAAGAAACTTTCGGATATGAAAACTTATTAAACAAACGAGAAGAAAACTTAGAAAAAACTAGTGCAAAAATAAAAACGTTTTTTCAAGAAAACAAAGACCTTCTGTCTACATCAACGGCGGAATTAGAAACTGAACCAGGTAGTAGCCGTTTTCTTAATTCGTACAGTATGCTCAACTACTGATGAAGAACTGCTGGAGAAGGAATTTGAAGGCAGCGTCAATATTCAGCTATTATCAACTTCTAGCAAAGATTGTAAACTTGATAATGGTGAAGAGACGTTTTTGTCACTTTCTGAGGATCCAGGGTTATGGCTAAGAGTTTTATTTCCGCATCATGTTCAATTACTAGTAGATAATAGACCAGGTCATTATCAGATTAAAAATCAGATTTACCCTAAAGACAAACCAGGACGTAAGATTTCTGACATGTATTTTACTATAATTTTACATAATCATGAAAAACTTAAACGAGAATGGTTGTTATATTCTAAAGAAAAAAATTCTGTATATTTTTTTATTGCAAAATTTTTAACGCTGCAAATTCTACGAAAATTATAAGATTAAGTAACGATAATAGGTTTAATGATTGGCAACATTTAAGTTACCACGAAAAAAGTACGTTATATTTCCAGAATTTGAGCGGATTTTTATACGGTTCAATTTTTGACTGAAGAGAACTTAGCCTTTGGAGGCATTTTTAATACGTTACATGAAAAGAAATAATGGCAACTTTTTGAAATGCATCGAAATGATCGCAAAATTCGATCCTATTATGTCTGAACATGTCAACCGGTCTCAAATGAAGGCACAAAAAATATGCCTCATTATCTTGGGGGCAAAATACAAAACGAAGTTATAACTTTATTAGGAAGTAACGTTAGATCTTAAATTTTAAACATGGCGAAAAAAGCTAAATATTTTTTTCGACTGTACATCCGACGTCGGCCATTAAGAACTGATTTTAGTATGTATCAGATTGGTCAATTTAAACGATTCGGGAATTAGTATATATATATATATATATATATATATATATATATATATATATATATATATATATATATATATATATATATATACCAATTGAATAATTATATATTTTGCTTTAAATTTTTACTCTACAATTATTTTGATAAATTTTCATTTGTAGGAATTATCCATTATTAAATAAAAAAATACCTGATTTCAAGATGGCGGCGCGTTTTTTTCCAATTTCGATATCACGGATTTTTTGGTATTTTGGGTCAGTAACTCAGGGACCCCTATTAAACACATTCTCCAAGGAACGGGCTTGTTCCAATTTTGTTCCAGGTCAAAAGTTAATTTTACTGGCCTATATTGCATTGAGACCGAACTGGGTCGAACTTGGTGTGATAGTATTTGCTACTGGAACGCACAAACTCCCTGTCAGGTTGCACTGAAAAAGCAACTGGAACGCACAAAATCGCTCTCAAGTCGCACTGAGTGCAGCTTTGTGCTACAAGTGGAACTCTCTTTTAGTCACAGGTCTGCAATGGGGAGCAGTTGACTTTCAACGTTTTCAGCTCGCTAGCGGTTTTAGTTCCGCGAAATCACTGCTGTTTCAAATCACCTCTGTTTCAAAACGTCTCGGCCTCCCCTAATTACAGAACGTCCTAATTTAATAAACGCATTTTATACCCATTTTTCTTTAACATTGTGTGATTAAGAAAAAATCTAACTGTCACATATTGTGAAGTACAATTAAAGAAACAACGAATGCTACTTAAAATATCAATTACGCTGTAACCCGAAGTTGCGCCCTTTAATAAGAGCGCAGTACCAATTATCTCTGGTCCCAAAACTTCAGTTTGTAGATATTTTTGAAATGCTGTACAAATCTAATAGTTTTTTAAGTGAATTTTGTTAAAAAACTTGTTAATAGCTCTTTCTCTTTGCTTCTCGATCCAAACATTGTCATCTTGGAGCTGATACGCATAGGATTGTGTATCAATAAGCTTGGAAACTATAACTAACAAATATTTTATCTTATCTCTGCTTAAACTCCACTTTTTGGAATATTGTACTTAAGTTTAAGATAAAATTTTTGCAATTAAAATGTGTTCTAAACAGAATTTTTTTTCAATTTCTTTAAATTGAATTAATTAAAAAACATTTGGATTTTGATTGATGCGATAACTGTAATAAAATCATTAAATTTCAACAAACGTTCATTATTTCTACGTAATATTCATCGCAAAATAATATTTACCAAAAATATTTCAAACGAAAAGGAAATTTCATATTTGTTCTTCAAATACTTTTAAAATTAAGCGGAAATTAAAAATTAAACCTTTGAATTAATGAAAGTGTTGTTTACTACTTTCATTTTTATTTTAAAGTGTATTGATTTTTCTGTGCGAGGTCATAAGTATGCTTTTAGAAAGATGGAAATGTACGAGAAAAATATTTTAATCTAAATGGACAATTTAAATTTATTTTTTGTCGCCATTTATTTTAATACTGCTTTATTGAAACTGATTTTTTTTTCACATTAGAATGTTGAAATACGTTAACTTGTTATTTCTCATCGGAAATTGTATCATAACAACCAATAGCTTGATATGTGAAAAAATTCCAGATGGAGTGACATGATCACCTAGTTTACCGGAAGATTTTTTTTTTATAGATATCAGTGGAAACCCTACAGAATATACACCTGGGGAAACCTACACAAGTAAGATGTCTTAATATTTTTCTAATACTAGAAATTTTTGACACTTACATTTATATCTTAGCAACATACATCATTTTCGTGGCTGTATGTCTATGATAGTATTCAAGAATACTCAGAAATACTCTTACATAGACGAATGTTCACAAGTAGGAAATGTGCAGCAAGAATCTATACAGATTTGACAATAATTCTCATCCTTAACTTTATATCACGTTTTTCATCTGAACTGAATGTGAATTCAATGTGGGTTGAACGCTATTATTCTTGGTTCATACGGAAATAACAGGATTGCAAAATATATCATATGGTTGAGAAAAATTGGTTAAAGAACACTTCTTAACTTTTTGTTCTGTTACTGATGTTACCGGTGTAAGTTTAACAAATTTTTTGTTATCGACCTTAGAAAACTATGCCTTATAAATTTTTTTTCTGTAGTTCAAGAACGTTATAACTTTTTCTCTGCTTCAAGCCATCGGTGGGTGATTTTGAAAAAACATATGTCAACTTTGACTTTAACTAGGCGAAATATACGATGCTTGAAATTACTTCTGCACAAAATTGTGATAATGCTCTAAAGAATGTAGCTATATGATGATTTTATGGTTTAATATATTAAGCAAAGTTAATATAGTGTCCAAAATTTTACAAACTCAAAATTTTAATATTGTGCAAGCGTGTGCTGGTTTAAGTAATTTAATTGATTTTTTGAAAAACTGTCATTCAGGTAACTGTTTTAATGATTTATTAGCAGAAGCTAGGAAAATCGCGATTTTATTAGATATCGATCCAAGATTTAAAGATGAAGATGTTTTAAGACCTCGAAAAGTTACAAAACAATTTAGTTATGAAGGTGAAGATTAACCAATACAAAATGAAGAATTAAAATTTAAAGTACATTGTTTTTTTTAATTTGTTAGATATTACTACATCTTCTAACGATAGATTCGAACTGTTATCTGCCCATGCGGCAATTTTCTAATTTTTATGGAATATTCTGCCATTTAACAGTCACTCAAACAGAATTTGCGGGTATATTAAGTGATAAAAATCGACATGAATTTAATATATTTCGGATAGGACTTATACAAGAATTGCAGTTTTTGCATAACTTTGAGAAAAGTGTCACTTATTCGACAACTACTACCCAAAATTACATTGTAGCCAATAATTTACATTATTCTTACCCAAACATTTTTGTGGCATTACGAAATTTATTGACAATGGCAGTTTCCATAGCCACAGCGGAAAGGTAATTTTCCAAATTAAAAATCATTAAAAACTATTTACGTTTTACTATGGTACAACAACGATTGGAAAACCTTGCCATAATTTCAATCGAGTCTACTTTAATTCAAGAGTTAGACATTGAAACGTCAAATAACAAAGTGCATAAAGTCCAGTTCTATTACAATATGTTGAATGTTCCAACGATTTTGTTTAAAACTTTTGCATTTATGAATAAAATAATTTTATCCATTATCTAACATCCGATGTTAATTCATATCTATTAACAGTTTTGATCATTTCGGTAAGTATTCGTATAATTTAAACTTGAAAAATTCTAAGCTGAATGTGTGCAAGATAGAAGTTAAAACAAAAAAAAAATGTACTATTTTATAACAAGGTTTGTTAATTTTTTTATAACAATATATATAGAGGCGCACTTTTTGTTTTTGTACGACGGTGCTCGACAAGGTTGGCGTGTCACTGTTAACGTTTATTAGAATTACATATACTGGATCTCTGGTTCTGCATTTACGTGAGCAAACTGCTTTTATTCATGCACATTCAGACACTTGACGAGCCTATCAGAAAGCGTTACATTCTGAGCATAAAACATATAAATTAACGTTGTATGAATTATGAAGACTGCAAATCTTATGAAAAATGTTTCCGTTTAAAATTTAATTCAGTTGTTTTGATTAATCTAAATAAATTATACCCCCAATAACTGTGGGTCACCAATTCACAATTAAAATTTATGCGGTTATAAATATAAACGGTATTCACTTCAATTCGTTATATTTACAATGTCAAAAACACGCCAACGTTTTATTCAATAATAAATACTTTGATTAATTAATATTGAATTCAAGCATAAGTACGCTCTAAAATGCAAAATCTTTTTAAGCAATTTATAAAACACCACTTCTCAATACTAAGTGCTTTATAATGAACTTATACCGTGCGACGTGCTTGAAGCTATTGATCACTTAATGTAATTATGAATTCTAACTTACTGTAGTAGTGTTTGTTAAAAAAAAAATCTCCTTTTGCTCTTATTGATAACATATAGGCAATTAATTGTAAGTAAGCTACTCCAATAACAAGTTTGTTTTAATCAGTTCTAAGTTTTGTTCTAAATGTGTACGAAATTTAATTTATTCGTTTTCCAGAAGCTCAACAAAAGTTATGATGACTGCTTAAACGCGACGCGTATCTATAACGGTGTCGTTCTTTAACCATCGGACGGCGGCGTCGAAGCCAGTTTACTGCCGAAAGCGCTGGTGGTAGCATATAAATTAAGCTTTACTATTATTACGAAAAACGTGCCGTTTCTCAATTTTTCTAATTGATGGTCTTATTTAAAATAGAATTTTGGAACTGAAACATTATTTCAGGTGAGTTTTATAGTTTCTCTACTATCAATAAAAAATTAAAAAGCTTGTCTGCTTTACTCACATTTATTACTCTGCCTAAAAAAAATTAAGTAAAATAACCTTCGTAGCAATGTTTTATGCGAATTTGCGTTCTCATTTTTTAGTCTAAAATAACAAATTAATTTGCAAACAAAATAAATTTAAACATAATTTACACATTTGATACGTATACTGTAAAGAAACTTTTTAGATTATTAATGGTTTAATTGTACACGTCTCGGCTCTACCATAAAATGTGTAAATTTAATTTTAATGGTTTAGCTAAATTAATTCCGTGTTCAAATAATTAATTGTAGAAGCAACAGCATTTACAAGTGTATGCAAAATCGGTTCAGTAATTCATGTTTGTGAATAGTTTAGCAACTTTCAATGTTCGTTGAATGATAAATCGTTTATAGTTTCCATTCTTCATTATATTCAAAAACTATTTACATATATTTTGGTTACCAAACAAATGCTGAAAATTGAACCTGAAACAGTATAGGAAAATGGAAATCATTTTTCCGTTTTCATCAAATGCAATGACTGTAAGGAAATGTTTATGTATACACGAATCAAAGCGGAAAACTTGTTTGTTTTTTGAAAATATAATATCCATTATTTGATATATTACGAAAAAATTTAAGTATCGCAATTGTACCGGTTATTTTATACGGCTTTTATGATTACTATTATTTCATTAAATTTATCTGGGGAAGCGTCACTTTAGTATAAATCTGAACTTATACTAAATGTACTTGATATTTACCTATGTTTAGAACGAATAACTATTTTAATTCGGCATACTAGTTGCAGAATACTTCATTCTATCTAATCAACGTAATTAAAAGCACACGAGACACCTCATTACAAATACATCGCTTTAATTAGCATACTAAATATAATGAAGTATTTTTATTGCAGCAAGTGAAAAACTGGAAATGGATATTTCCCACATAAAGCTAGATTGTCGAATATTGTCTGCCTTTGTCAATTTAAATATAATTAAATTCTGAAATAAATTAATTTTGTTATGCTTTCAAACTTTTGTCAGCATTTTGTCAATGATAAATTTATGTTTAACTTGTAATAAACTTCTACATATCGCAAAGGTATTACTGAAATTGATTAAAATTTGTAATATTCAAAATTGAATACTACTGTAATTTTTTAACTGTTAATTTTTAACATTACTTGGATTTATTTTTAACCGTTAATAGATACACTTTGAAAAGCTCACTTATCTACAGTAGGTATACAATATTCCATTATGTATTTCAAAAGAGGATTTTGGTTCGGAAGTCAAAAGTGTTATCTTTTAAGCTTTTATACATACTTGTCACATTAAAGCAGTAGATTGAAATATGTATGGTGTTAAATATTCTTGCTTATCTATATTCTGTATCTGTAAAATAAAGTAATTTTGAATTTTGTTTGTAATATTATACAAGGTGATTCTAAAATAGGTGGTCAAAATTAGGGAGCTGATGCAGGATAGCAATGCAAACAAAACAGTTCCTATCAACTTGGGTTGTAAAACACACCATTACGGAGATACAGGATGTTTAGTTTTCAATTTGATAAGTTAATTTATTTAATATTTCCTTTAGTTTTCAATAAATAGCTTTCAAATTTGTAGCATTGCCTATAATTCTTATGCCGAATAACGTGATTTATCTAATTTCAATGTATCGTGCAGATGGCGCGAGTTGCCGCATATTTTTGTGGTTAAAAATGACGTAACTTTTTTCTAACAAAAAATATCAAAAAATACGATTGGATTCTGCGATCAATATTGCATAAAAAAGGTATACCTTATTGAGCTCGCTATCTGTAACCATTTCCGAATAAAACTCAATTTCACATTTCAATTCTCAATTATTGGTATCATTACAATTCGGAGAAGTCAGTAGAATATTATTGAAATAAATGATTATAAACAGATTTAACAGAAAATGAATAAATTACCGATAATGATATCATTTCAATTCTCAAAGTGTCCTTCATTTTCCTGTATACACTGTTGCAGTCTTCTCATAAGCGAAAATACTACACGATTTAGTCTTTGCTCTTGTACTATTTCATTGAAAGCGTCTTCAATTTGCTGGCGCAGTTCCTCAACAGTTTCAATCAACTTATGAAACGCGATATCTACAACCGTTGTCGATAAAAATGAAATTTTGCATTACGTGGACCTTGTTCGTGTGTAATCCAATCATACATTCGTATGGCACTGAAACGTAAAAAAAGTAGGCACTGACAGTAGCTTGCTAATATTTCGCTATCTGTCATTAACGTTTAAATTGTTTGAAATTTTGTTTTGCATCGTTGTTAAATTAAAATGCCGCTCTACACGTTTTCTGAGTATGTTGATATGCTGCTGGTGTTGGGTGAATGTCTTGGAAGTGCACGGGCTGCTGTGAGACGGTACAGTGAAAAATATCCCAGAAGAAATCTGTCTAATTATAAAAAATTTCTGTCTACTGAACGCTGCTTACGTGAAAGTGGAACTTTGAAGCCTCAGACTGCTGATAGGGGAAGACGAAGGACGGTGAGATCAGTTGCAAATGAGGAGAATATTTTGAATATTATTGAAGATAGACTGTTAGTACTAGGCGTGTGTCACTACAAATTCAAGTGTCACAACCAGTTGTTTGGAGGGTTGCAAAAGAACAACAATTGAATCCGTACCATTACCGTCAAGTCCAGCATATTTTGCCAGGTGACCCATACGCATGAGATTTTATGGTTTGCTTCTGAGGAGGCATGAACAGGACCCCAACTTTCTTTCAAATATCATCTTTAGCGATGAGGCTACTTTCACCAGAAACGGAGTGTTTAACATGCATAATGAACATGTTTGGGCCGATGAGAATCCGCATGCCAGAAAAACTACTCATTACCAACATTCCTTCAAAATTAATGTCTGGGCTGCAACACTTGGGACTGAACTTCTAGGCTACCGCATTCTCCAAAGAAATTTAACCGGAGAAACGTACCACGATTTTCTATCCAATCAACTTTATGAACTTTTGGAAGACATTCCTTAAGAGAGAAGGCCTGCCCTATGGTACATGCATGATGGGGCCCCTCCCCATTTTAGTCGACAGTGTCGTATATGGCTATCCGAAAATTTTCCAAATCAATGGATAGACCGAGGCAATGAGGCTCCTTTAATTTGGCCCCCCAGATCTCAATCCTATGGATTTCAATGTTTGGGGACAAGTGAAAAATAAAGTATATGCTCAGTTGATTGAAACTGTTGAGGAACTGCGCCAGCGAATTGAAGACGCTTTCAATGAAATAGTACAAGAGCAAAGACTAAATCGTGTAGTATTTTCACTTATGAGAAGACTGCAACAGTGCATACAGGAAAATGGAGGACACTTTGAGTATTGAAATGATATCATTATCGGTAATTTATTCATATTTTCTGTTAAATCTGTTTATAATCATTTATTTCAATAATATTCTACTGACTTCTCCGAATTGTAATGATACCAATTAGATAAATCACGTTATTCGGCATAAGAATTATAGGCAATGCTACAAATTTGAAAGCTATTTATTGAAAATAACTGTGAAAACTATTTACAATAAATTAACTGCTATCCAAATTGAAATACTAAATCACCGCTGATATAGCTCTACAATTTGAAGTATTTATTGAAGTAGCGTTTAATATGTAACCCAAGTTGATAGGAACCTTATTGTATTGCATTGCTATCGACTGCATCAGTTTCAGGAATTTTGATCCACCTATCAGTTTCAGAATTTCACCGTGTATATCTAGAATCACTAGACATCAAATTAAAAAGCTATTGTGCAGTATTATAGTTGTTATTAAAGGGTTTAATCACATATGTACAGGGTGGTCCATTAATGAAGGAGGAGGGCTGTATATGAGAAACTACGCATCGCACAGTTTAGGTAAAAAATTTTGATAGTAAAAGTGGCGGAGGTAAATTGCTAGAAATTAGTTTCAAGTTGTTGGGATGGATGCTAGGAGTACACGAACAACAAATTAGAAAATCGGATTTTTCTCTTAAATCCGCATTATCAACATATGTTCAAAATAGTTTTATTATAAACTAAATAAGCTTAGAAACATTTTACTTTTTTAGCATTATTCTCTATCAGGTTAAGTAAGGGGAGGGGGCAGAGATAAATGTTGACTTGAAAAAATGCCATAACTTCTTTTTAATTCAACCGATTTTTATAAACTAAGTCTCGTTTCAGAGAGGCTTCTTGGGTGCTCTTAATAAAATATTAACATGGTCAGTTTTTTTTTTCTAGTCGGTAGATGGCTCATAGTGACAAAGCTGTAAATTCTTGCAATTTTTTCGAAAATTTTAAATGTAAAGATATAATTATTTTTAATTCGCAAAAAAGAACGAGACACTATATAAAGCAAATTAAATGATCAAATAAAAAAACGGAAATAAATGTACGGTAACCTAGGTTACCGTAGATTTAATTTCCATTTTTTTAAATCTTTTTTATTGGAGTACCTTGCTTAATGCGCATGATCAAGCAAGGAATAATTTACTTTATTTAGTGTACAGGGTGGACCGATTTCGATGGGATTGCAGGGTACCTCGGTAACTATTACTGTTAGAGCAAAACTGTTCACTTAGCATTAGGCCAACTTTTTGAGACAAATTAAACAGCGAAAACAAAAATTTGCTATCCTTTTTCATTTTTGATGCAGGGACCAAAATTGAATTTTTCCAAATTTCGATAGGGTCCCATATCTCATCTGTTGATAAAAATTCAGGAAAAGTGTGAAGGCATTTCTTGTGCAGTTTTTAGCGTAGAATCAAATGGAGTAGTCAATTTTTAAATTTGGTCACCAATAGTCGAGATGCCACATAAACTTAGTTTTTTTTAAATAGAAGCCATAGTTGGCTTTGACTTCATTAAAATCCTTATTTTATAAGCTTTTCAACAATATATAGTTTACAGAGGTTCTTTTAGAAAATTACGGAATTACAAGCGAATTTGTTAGTTTGCACTTTTGTAAGTAGGCGATGCAATAATTTAAAACAATGAAACACAGCAAATATGTCAAAACAAAGTGAAAACTTCAGTTGTGCATTAAAATACAGATAACACAAGTTTATTGTTGGTAGTTAAAATGAATCGTCATGAAAATTATGAAGAGTATGATATGTGGAAAATATTCATTCAGTGTGGAGAAAATTCGGAAGAAGCGGAACGTTTATACTTGGAGAGTTTCCCAGAAAGGCATCAGCCTAATAAAAAGATATACATGAGGTAAATAAACGTTAAAGACTCTAAAGCCGCTTTTCTAACATGATTATTCTTGTCATTGCAGGCTACAAAGTAATTTAAATAATTTAGGGTCAATTACCCGACCACGTCCGAATCATTACCGTATAGCAAATCGTGAACAAGATGCCTTAAATGTTTGAGCATGTGTTGAAACCAACCCAAATACTTCTAGTAGAGAAATTGAACAAAATGTTGGTGTTTCCAAAACAAAATCGCTAAAAATTTTGAAACTTTATAAATATAAACCTTATAAGATTCATGTAAACCAATACCTTTATCCAAACGATCTTGAAAAACGATTACAATTTTGCCAATGGTATATTGATAGATGTGCTGCAATGCCTAATTTTCATTAAAATATAATTTGGACAGATGAAGCTCATGTAAGTAGTGCTGGTATTTTCAATCGTCACAATTATCATCACTAGGCAAATGAAAATTTACATGTAGCGGTACCTAGGCGTAATCAAGGCAGGTTTGGATTTAATGTTTGATGTTGCTTAAAAGGGAATAAATTACACTATTGCATTTTTGAAGGAAATCTTACCGCATATCGATATTCAGAACTATTACGTATTGAGCTTGACGAATTCTTAGATGATTTGCCTCTATCAGAACGAGTCGGTCTTGTTTTCCAGTAAGATGGTGCTCCGGCACACAATGCTATGGTAGTGAGAGATTATTTAAATGATAAATTTCCAAACTGTTGGTTAGGTACGTTTGGACCAATTCCATGGCCACCAAGGTCGCCTGATCTAACAGCTATGGACTATTTTCTATGGTGTTTCATAAAAAATGGAATTTACAAAATAACAAACAATACTATGGCAGAATTACAAAACAATTTACATGTTGCTTTTCAAAAAATTAAGCCGCTCCAAATATCAGCTGCAATTTCATCATTACAACGACGATGTCAGTTATGCATTCGACAGAATGGCAGCCAGTTTGAACAATTTATGTAAAAGTAATATTATCATTTGTTTGACAGTTGGTTTATTTTTGTAACCTTGTTCATAGAATTAAATAATTATACCTTTTGTTTGACATATTTGCTGTGTTTCATTGTTTTAAATTATTGCATCGCCTGCTTACAAAAGTGCAAACTAACAAATTCGCTTGTAATTCCGTAATTTTCTAAATGAACCTCTATAAACTAATATTGTTGAAAAGCTTATAAAATAAGGATTTTAATGAAGTCAAAGCCAACTATGGTTTCCTTTAAAAAAAAACTAAGTTTATGTGGATCTCGACTATTGGTGACCAAATTTAAAAATTGACTACTCCATTTGATTCTACGCTAAAAACTGCACAAGAAATGTCTTTACACTTTTTCCTGAATTTTTATCAACAGATGAGATATGGAACCCTATCGAAATTTGGAAAAATTCAATTTTGGTACCTGCATCAAAAATGAAAAAAGATAGCAAATTTTTGTTTTCGCTGTTTAATTTGTCTCAAAAAGTTGCCCTAATGCTACGTGAACAGTTTTGCTCTAACAGTAATAGTTACCGAGATACCTTGCAATCCCATCGAAATCGGTCCACCCGGTACGTGAAAAAGAGTGGTAAAAAATATAGGTGTTGGTGAAAACCGCAAGTCGACGTCATCATTCATTATAAAGATATGAATAGAAATAAATGTAAAAATATATTTTACAAGTAACAGAATTAGAGAACACGTTTAACTGTCATTAATTATTAAAATTGAATAATTATTTAACTATTAAAACAATAGGAATAAAATTTAATATATTAAATGTTCCCTGGGGAGCGTATCTTTAATTTAGAGCGGGTAATAGATTTTTTTAAATTATTACGTTGCACTACGAATTTCCTTATAATATCTGTGGCCCTATGATATAGAAGAATGCTGTACTGAAGAACTAATGACGCCCCAAATGTTCAAATTGTAACCTGTACTGTTCAACACAGAGCTACAATCTCTAACACATAGACAGGATAGCAGTCTAGTAAAAACAAATAGGTCTTGAAATGCCAAAACTAACACAAAAATAATAGCCACTTTAAATATTGCTTTTCGTCAAAATAATATTATCTCCATTCAAATTTTTCGTGTTTAATTAACAAACCGTTAATTTCAAAATGCCATTAACGAATGAAATAGCATGTAATTTGCTTGATGTACATTAGGAATGCATGAAGAATTCAACTGTTGCTGCAAGAGTTTATGCTACGCGGTATCCCAGAAAATGATGGTTACGAGAAAAGAGTTCCTGAGCGATTGGTTTTAGAAATAACGGAAGTATTCATCGTACTGTCTTTCCTACATGTGGTAGAGGTCGAACTGAGGAAAATATCATAAACGTACTAGCGTATACAGAATTTAATCTTCATTGAAATACTAGAGATATTTCTAACGACGTAGGCGTTGCCTACACTACCGTGAAACGAATTTTAAAAGACCATAGGTAAGTACCTATAAAACAGAATGCCCTGAAAAATATACCTTGTCTTGTTAATATCGTTTAATAAAAAAAAAATATTTCACATTTAGGCTACACTCATATCATTCCATAAGGAATTAACACCCCTTAATTTTGATAGAAGGCTTGATTATTGTCACTGGTTACTAAAGATGGCAGCTGAAAATCCTGGCCTATTATCAAATATACTAGGTTGAGGCTACTTTTAACAGCGATGGACACGTGAATTTGCATAACATGCATTACTAGTCGCGTAAACGTTTGGTGCGGTATATTGAGAGGAATTAGAAACACGCCAAAACATGTTTTTTCAGTTTTTTTATTTGCATTGGGCTGCAGTGTGTGCAGCCCAATGCAAATGTCCGCCAATTTTTGGACAGAATATTTCCTGAAAAATAAATTGGAAGGGGCAGTTTATTTCCGTGGCCAGCCAGGTATTTATATTAAGAAAAAAACTTATAGCAAAAGTGGAAAAAACGTATCAATTTCTAGGTCACCTGGTCTGACCTGTTTGGATTTTTATTTTTAGGGGAGCTTGAAAGCTGTTGTTTATTTAACCAAGTCAACTACCAGATAGACTATGGTAGAGCGAATAAGGAACGCTATGCGCCGTATTCCAATGGCAGAAGTAGAGACTGCTGTTTCGTCTACGCGTCAGAGATTGCAGATCTGAATGGGGCAGGACGGCCGACAATTTGATCGATTGGGGCGTCATTAGTTTTTCATTACTAGAACTGTTGCACACCATTCTTTTATAACATCGGACTTTCTCAGGACCACAGATAATATAGAAAATAAATTCCTAATGCGACGTAATAATTTAAGAAATAAATTTTATTATGCGCTCTAAATTAAATATACGCTCCCCAGGGGACATTTGATATGTTACATTGCATTTCTTTTGTTTAAACAGTTTAATAATTAATAAATTTTAATAATTAATGACAGTTAAACGTGTTCTCTAATTCTGTTCCTTGTAAAATGTATTTTTATATTTATTTTTATACATATCTTTGTAACGAAAAAAGATATCGTCTTGCGATTTTCACCAATTTCTGTATTTTTTCACGCTCTTATTTGTGAGTTAAAAACAATTATACTCTTACATTTAAAATTTTCGAGAAAATTGCAAACGTGTATGGCTTTGTTACAAAACGCAATGTACAGACTAGAAAAAAAACTAAACCAACAGTGTTAATATTTTATTAGAAGCACCCAAGAAGCCTCTCTGAAACTAGACTCAGTTTATAAAAATCGGCCACTTTTACTATCAATATTTTTTCCCAAACTGTACGATGCGTAGTTTCTCATATAAGCCAGTTCCGTTTTATTATTGGACCACCCGGTACATTATACAATAGATATAGTAACACATCATGCCTTATCAGCTTCTTGCGTCTAGAATGTAAATCAACAGGTACACGGCCCTTTATCATAAATATGGTAAAACTATTTGGCTCGGGAATGCCCATTAGTAATTATCGGGACTTGAGATGTTTTATACCCTGGGTCTAATTTCACGGGTGTGTAGATTCTCGCGGCTTATTTTTAGAAATTGGCGCACTAGGATTCATTGATACTCCAGTTTTTTTCAAACGCAGAAATGTGAAAGATGAAATGTTTCGTGAAAACAAACGGCATTCGTCAAAAAAACTAAATTCTTACAAAGCTAAGTGGCGTTCGTTAAAACATTGTTACAGCAACAAACTGGACACGTTAAAAATTGTTGCAAAGTCCTTACAGTGCCAAAATATGGAGTATAGCACGCTTTTCTACATATGACCATCGTCCCAATAACATATCTTTCGTCGTGGTTAAAACAACATTTACCTTATTGTCAAGGTTAAAAGCAAATGAAGTGAAAAATAAAATCTTTCACTGAAACAAATTCAGCAAAATTCGCACTTAACCAAAAGGCTTTCGTTAAAAACTAATTGAGTTTATACAGCACCAAAATATATGGCAACATTTTCTAGTAATAATATTAGATATAAGGATGTTTTAATGTATGCTATTTCAAAATTGTTAAGGTATAATAACTGTAATTAAAAAAAAAGTTGATAATAATATCGCTCAGAGAAAGTTTGGAAAACTATTGATAGCATCGGACAAGGGGCTCTGTTTAACGTTACTATTATAAAATATCTTTGTCAACAAGCAAAAAAAGCGATTTTTCACAATTAGAAAGAAAACTGATTCGCATTGTTGTCGTTGTCTAATAATAACATTGGGCAGAAGCATCGGGTCACATATGCAAATACCAAAACACGCAAACCCACAAATAGGCAAATAAAGAAACTTGTCATCAAGTAAGTTCGCGAGGATAAAACATTGTAAACAAAATACGTGAACATGCAAATTCCGAAACAATAGAAAGTAACCAACAATCACCTTACACGCCAAACTTACGCGAGACAAACATGAAAACATATCAAAAAACATGTAATATGGAACCACTCAAGTGTCCAAATCAAAGAAACTGATGAGAACATACAAACAAATACATAAGCATCTAAACATATATACATGCACACGTGTAAACGCCCAAGGCAAAGGAACAAACAAATTCACAACCATGCTACCAATTCAGTCGCGTAATTACATAATAAGGCACTGGTTATCCTATATTTTGCCTGAGGCAGAGCAATAAGTAACAAAATCTTATTTCGATAAAACAAGTGTAATCCATCCGACGCGAGACAAAAGTCCACATTGCGATGAAAAACACCTCCCTCCCCCATGGTAAACAAAACTTCTGATTGCGTTGAAAAAAATTGTGACCCACTAGTGGCACATAAAAGAGCTTATTTTCATGAAAACACACCGGTGGGTTACCCCTATTCTAGAATTACAGGTGGTACACAGGAGAGACCATATTTCGATAAAAACACAAGAGTGACTCACTGATGAGGCATAATTTATTTAGTAAATACATATGGATTTTGCGTAAGCAATCATTTAAATTTTTATGAACACGCTTAATGAGCATGTGCAGAATCAGAATTTGAGAAGATAAAATGAATGTTGGTTTTCCATAGAGTGTATAGTCAAAAATATGAAGCTAGATGTCCAAGTAGTACAAACGCTTGTGCAAACATCAAAATAGTCTTAGAGCTTATACTTTAGAACTTTTGACAAACTCTTGAACTTATTTTGGCAGGATATAGCCTCAAAATCATGATCCTTTTGGAGAGACGATTCTTCAATATATAGTATCATCTCAGGCCCTAAATTTTGATATTGCTCCAGACATCTAAGGCCTTTTTGACAGGTGAATTTCCAAATTGTCCTTTTGACAGATGCTTGAAGTGGAAATAAGAGGGGGTCTTAAAACATTAAACTCGTGCATTATTCTAATATTTGCACAGATTCTTAAAAATTTAGGTGTTTCTGGGTACTTTACAGAAAACAATTATTATATCAGATTCCGATATATGGATGAACCAAGATGTTGGACCAATTTCAATAAGGTGTTTCGTGTACCACGTAATTTAATAGGGCATCATACCTGTTTTTAAAAAAATAAGTATTAGCTATCAATGGGCCAAACATGTAATTTATTGAGTCTTTGCCAATAAACCGTGATCCAACGGTACATGGCACGTATTTTGTATGGAAATAAAGTCTTTTTGTGTACTACTGGTGGGCTAGACATGTTATTTTATCGAATAAGTCTGACCCACCAGTGGGCTACTTTTGCGTTTTTAGAGCCTAAATAACGCGTTGATTTCAACGCAATAAGGAAGTTTGTGCATGTGTGCGAGCGCATGCATGCGTGTGTATATGTGTGTATAGTTATCTGCTTGTGTACTGGTTTGCATGTGCTTGGTTAATTTCTTTGATTTGGATTCATTCGTATTGCACGTTTTAGCTTCTGTGGTACGTTTACTTACATGTCTCGTGCAATGTTGGTGTTTGTTGGTTGGTTTCTTTTGTTTTGTTAAGTAAGTAAGTTAAGTTTGCAATATGTTATGCTTGTGCACTTGCTTGATTACTAGTTTCGTTGTTTACGCGTTTGTGGGTATAGGTATTTGAGTGTTTCCATGTATAAAGAGGTCTTCCATGTAATGTTACTACAAAAGGTTTACATTAAAAAGTGTGCGAATTTTTTTCTAACTGTAAGAAATACCTTGTTTTTGTTTCTTGGTAGATGTCTTAACGTTACACCCATCGTCATTAATCATTTTGCGAACGTTCTGTGGGCGACGTTATGATTTTTTTATTGCAGTTACTAGACCTTAATTTAAATGAAATGATCTTTCTGCTTAATCTTATTACTAGAGGGTGCTGCAAGATGCGAGCTAATTATGACGCTAGCTGATGGGGCATGTTTAGAAACGTATTTGCTATGCCGTGCTTTTCAATGCTGTAATAATTTTGCGTCAATTTGTTTTTAATAAATGCCATTTGGGTTTGTAATCATTTTTTTAAAGAAACATTTTTCAATTTTTTGTTTTTAACCTTAACAGTAAGGTGAAAGATGACACCTTGAGGAAAGCAATATAAACAAGGGATGAATGATGTGGGGAAAATCCGGTAAGTTGCTGATGGAATGTGTCATATGGAAGAAAAACGTGTTTTTCTAATGTACCTATGTAATTTCTAAATACTTGTTTTGTAAATACAGTTTGTCCACGTATTTAAGAACAATGTTTTTTATATTTTGGTTCTGTAACAACTTTGCATTATTAACGAATGACGTTTAGTGCTGTAATAGTTTTAATTAAACATTATATCTTTTCATTAAAAACTATAATATATAGGGTGTTCCATTTATGAACATGTCGTTTTTCTGAATATCTGAAAACAAAGTGTTTAATGGTGTTTCTGTTTTTACCATTTTAGTCAGTGGAAAACATTATACTAGTTTGGTAATTTAACCAAATTTGTAATACTAAACAGTTAGCAGTAGTGCCGACTTCATTTTGAACATGCTATGTATGTTTATTGATTCACTATCCTTTCTTATACTGGTTACATGCATTTTTTAGGATAGCAGTACCATTCTGATCGTATTATTTTTCTGTTTACTTAATTTAAATGTGAATAGTAGTAGGGTAGTTGCGCCCAAGAGTTAGCACTTAAAACTGTTTTGCAAAATAAATAAAAAACTTTAACAAATTTTATTTATTGTTATATAGAAATAAAAGCTTATTCTGTAAGTAATCTGAACACTTAAACATTGGAGCATATTGGAAAATATTTTAGAGACTTTTGGACATTCGTTTTCTTGGAAGGTTGTAGAGACTTGCTGTCCAGGATCAAGGGGTTTTGTTGTTATCCTTACGAGTTCTGACTACTGCAATTGGTAAATCCTTGTCCTCCGATTCCGAATTTAATTTTTGTCAGCTACCAATTGTTTCTCAGCGTCAGTGTTCTAGATATGTAAACTTCGATTAGTCACAAGAGCAGGTGCAACATCCTTATCATTGAAGATATACGGATAGTAATGTTATAATCCGGTAGCCCTAAAAGATTTCGCACAGATTTTTATGTTTGTAACTCTAGAATATGCGCCTTGAAATAAAGTAGCTATCTGTTTTAAAGTGATTGCTTGTTCATAATTTGTTATCACCCACATGTCACATTCTTTTGAAAAAAACGTTTTAAGGGAGCAAAAAATCCTTTTTTCAGCGGTTGTACCACATGGTTGCCGTGTGACGGTAGGAAAATCATAACAATAGACTATTGTCTACAAAATTAGACAGCTTGCAATCTTCAGTGTGTTGTCCAAAATCAGAATAAACGGATGGATCGTCTTCCGACGAGTTTAAAAATGTTTTTGCCAATCAATGAACATCCGAACTCGTGTACCATGAACCAACTCTGACTTCATACGCTTCCTTGTAAAAATCAAGGCGGTTGTAATCTAATTGCCAGCTGCTCTCATGCAGCATAATGCAGTAACTAGCTGCCCTCCTTCACCGGATACTACTTTCCTTTTGTTGTCATAACTTTTGATAATCTATTCGGGAAGGTAGAAAGGCCGGTTTTGTCCATATTAAATATACCATTTGGCTCTGGCTAGATTTTTTATAAATCGTTTCTAAGTTTCAAAAATCTCAGGCAATGAACTTTATTATTTCTCATAGCTCGCGCTAAACTGAATTTTTCGAGATCTTAGCCACTTCGCGCGGTAAAGTTCTTGGCCCAGTGTAAAGCACTGGGTCTTGACAAAGTCATTACTCCGATAATTTGTGACCGTAAAATCTCGAATCCAGGTCTATAATGTGATCAGCTAGTTATTTTCCTTGGGTAGCGAAAAAAATGGCAGGAACCTCCACAATAATTGCGGAACGGTATCCCACAATTAAATCAAATTATTGACATTTGCAATAGGTATGTATATTTTTTGACGCACATGTTTCAGTCGTTTCCTTAATTCATTGTATCTCAGTGCTGCTGCTATTGACCGTTTGCATTCTCCATTTGCGATCCTCTCCTACGCTTGATTTAACATATCTTGATCAAATTGGAAAGTATGCTTCGCTTTTTGTTTGTATTTTCGCATACTAATCACTAAAACCGAAAAAAATGGTTACATTCAGACAAATACAGTGTGGAGAATAAGCTGCGGGAAAAGATTTTCAATTTGTCTATTATATAATTTCTGAGAGTTTCTTAAATATCCAACTTTGATTCTTATATAATATAGCCATGTTTTGATTCTTATATAATATAGCCATGTTTTAAAGAACTTACCACAATTAATATATCATCGGGACGATCAACACAACAACGATGCCTTCAACGAGTCCTGCGGCCGTATTTCCGTCGTGCTACTGTGTTGCTAAATGCATAAAACCACGAGTGTGTATTTTTGTGTGTACTTTTGTACGGTAGGGGAGACCGAAGGGATTTTTGGCATTTTACTTCATACACAAAATTCTATAAACAAATATCGTATGAAGTTAATGCCAATCGATAGTGCATTTCTTACACTTTCAGAAGACTGACTCAAAGAAAGTATACGTGTGAATTCTGTGGCGAAAAATTGACTTGAATGCAATAAGTCATTTTGTTTCAATTTCCCTCATACCGAGGTGAGTTGAAGCAGAGGTCGAGGTGAGTTGAAACAGTTGATTCTTTGGTAGAATTAATGGCTGTCAAGTAAAAATGATGACACAATTTAATAAAACCTTTAAATGTCTTAATTTTTCTTGTTTAGAAGTCTAAGTAATCTCACAAATATCTATTATACGAAAAAAAATATTACTCGGATAAGCAACTGTGGCAAGCGTAAGAAAATTCGCCTCCAGTGAAAGCTTCATGTGCCCAAGTTTTGCATTCTAGACATTCTTCTTCTTCTTTATCATCACTGTATTGTTTTTCTTTTTTTTTATTTATTCGGTCTTTTCTGTTTTAGTTTCTGGCTTGGATCTTTAGATATTTTCGTTTCTTCAAACTTAGGGTTTTTAACTTTCTTCTTAGCCGTCCTAACTGTTTCTATTGCAGCTAATTCATCCCTTACAGGAGTGTCAGTTAGATAGAGCATTTCACCTTTCATCGATTCGTTTGGTTTCCCTTTCTTGGTGGAGCAAAATCGGACACATCTTTCGTAGCGGTTAATGGACGTGCGTCATTGGTGCTATCATTCGCATTCACAGGACATGGTGTGCGTTCTTCTTACCAAAGGCCGATCATTAATTTGGCTCGGCACGTAATCAGAGTCCTGGAATATTTCAATGTTAACTGGCCAAAGACCAGTCGTGTGGAATCCGGAAGATATGTTGCACGATGTGTCTGCAATATCAAACTACGTTTTCACTATCCCAGGAATATCATAGGTTGTCATGACTTTTCCTGGGTTGGATCGCATCCAGCTATCGCAAGTAGTGTTAATTGCAATTTTTTACCGGCCCAAAAATGGTTCTGTACATTTGCTGAAGTTTATGGGTGCAATGGGGAAGACATTTCAGTAAAATTATTCCATTTTCTTTGCAGAATTCAACATTTTTCACTACTGTGTAAGAACCGTGGTTATCTAATAGCAGTAAGAGTTTATTCTCTTTTGATGGCCTAACGTGGGAAAAATTTAAGAAAGGTATGAAAGTCATTTTCTTGCATCCAACCTGATCCCTTAGCAGTACCATTTGACCCAGAGGCTCCATCTCATATAGAATGGTCGTTAAATCTTTTCCGCGAAAAAATGAACATTGGGGGTATATGATTCCCAAGGGCGTTTCCAGTTAGAGAGATTGTAACTAATGCTCCCCTCTCCTCTGAAGTCATGGCACTCACTTGTTTCTGTCCTCCTCTAGCAATGATGCGGTCAGGTTTCTGAACAGTAGTGATACCAGACTCGTCAACGTTCCATATGTTATTCCCTTGCAGCTTGTATTTGTCAAGTACAGTGGTGCTATACCTCTGTTCGTCTTTCTTTTATAACCAGTAAGCATGCTAAAACGAAATAAACAAAAAAACCAATTAAAACCCACCGTATAAGCAAACCAGCCTTAAAAAAAACGAGGTGAGTTGTTTCAAATTTTCTCACTAAGAAAACCCCCTCAATTACTATTCAATTAAAAACCAAGAAACAAAACACGAAGAAATGAACTTTACCAGTGCTATGAATTCAATCATTACTTAATGAGCTTCCGAAACATATAATACTAACGCATTATCAAATTATAGGTAATTAAAAAAAACATTTAAAACTTACTTTTCACGCTTTTGCGACGTGAGAGATAAAACAACACAGCCACGCACCTTGATTTACGGACGTAAACTAACAGCGAGTTCCACTTCCTGTATTTTCGGAGCGCACCGGATCTAATCGAGTGCAGGTTGCACTGACTCGGAATTTGGAGTTGCTCTACTGTTAACTGGTTCTACTCGAACGCGAACAAGAAGTAGGTAAACCCGCACGTGTTCCTAAAATGTTGTTTACGTTCTTGTTCAAAACCTAACATTTGTACGGTTCATATAGCTAATTTTTCAAGTAGAAGAGTTTAACGAACTGAAAATTATGTGTAGTGCTCACGAGGTGGAAAAATCCAGTATTCTTCATAAATAGGTCCCAAATCATTTTTGGGGAAGAAACTGACCCAGACTTAAAATGCAGACTACAATGTAAGTCGACAAATAATTTGTAAGATTATTTATGAAGCACATATCACGTTTTAGATGACCTATTTACAGTAAAATACGTGCAAGAATTAATTGAAGTAGAACGCATAATAGTAGATGATTTCTATTCGATCATTCGTGATGATAAAAATGGGTTTGGCTTGCCGTAGGAAGTTTCATATATATATATATATATATATATATATATATATATTTAAATAAGACAATTTTTCTTTAAAACTTGTGTAAATAAACGTAAAATTAATTCAACGTTTCGGGAACGTCCTTTGTTCCCTTTGTCAAGAATGTATTTGACAATTACAGAAATTGAAATTAGGTAACTATTTTTAACAAGTACAAAATATGAAACAAGGTAACTAATTTAATTTTAATCTGGACGAGTGTGTTTGACTTCGGGTAGTTGGCCTAGTATGTGATGTAGACGGTGCAGAAGTTGGGAACGCCAGGAATAGTTGCAGCATAAGTGTTTGAAATTTCTGGAAGATTTGGAGTTGGTTGAAATGTAGAATCAACTTGTTTAATGATATTCTTCCAAATTTGTGGCATTCTAGGAGTGTTATCTCGTTTATTGAGGGCGTTTGGTCTTCTTTCAATTTCAACTGCTTCTCTAATAACTCTTGCTTGTAAGGTATATAGAGGTGCAATTAAACGGATATTGTTGGTATTAATTTGGTGTCCTGTATCTAAATGATGTATAGCTAAAGACGATGAAGGATTGTGCTGTTTAATTGCTAGTTGGTGTTCATCGGCTCTCGCATATAATATTCTGTTAGTTTGTCCTATATAAGTTCTTCGACAGTTGTTGCACGGTATCTCATACACTCCTTGGCTTTCATTAGGAATTTTGTCTTTGGGGTTTCTTAAAAGTTGGGACAAAGTTGAATGTGGTTTGAATACCGGTCTGAAGTCGTTTTTGGGAAATTTCTTTGCTATTCTGTCTGTAATTCCCTTTATATAAGGTAGAATAACAGGAATCCTTCGTTCATTGTTTGACAAGTTATTATTTCTTGGTCTTCTTATTTCGTTGGTAATTTTCAATATTTCTTGATCTTTGTATCCATTATGAACTAGTATTTTATTAATAGTCTTCATCTCTTCCGTTTTAGAATTTTGGTCAGATAAGTGGTAAGAGCGGTATATCAAGGATTTCATAACGCTACGTAATTGACCAGGATGGTGATGCGAGAGAGAGAGTTCAAGTATCTATTCGTATGTGTTGGTTTTCGATAAACTTTGTGTGTAAATTTACCATTAGGAAGTCTTGTTATTAGGGTGTCCAAAAAAGGGAGTGAATTATTTTCTTCAACTTCCATAGTAAATTTGATGTTGTCGTGAATGTTGTTAATATGTCCTAGAAAATGGTTCAAGTTTCCTTTTCCATGGGGCCAAACTACAAATGTGTCGTCAACATAACGAAACCAACATTTAGGTTTTAAATCTGCAGAATTTAAAGCAATGGTTTCGAAATGTTCCATATATACATTCGCAAACTCTGGAGAGAGTGGCGAGCGCATAGGTGTTCCTTGAATTTGCTTGTAGAATTGCCCTTTGTATGTAAAATAGGTTGAGTGCATGTAGTGGTTTATCAATTTGAGTATGTCTTGGTTTATTGAGTGTTTTTCTTCTAGAATTTTCATCGTGTCTTCAATAGGTATTTTGGTGAAAAGTGACGTTATGTCGAAGCTAACTAAAATGTCATTTGGAGCCAAGGGTACAATTTTGAGTTTGTGTAGAAAATCATAAGAGTTTTTGATGTAGGATACAGCATTTTTACAAATCGGTTGAATAACTTTGGCTAGATAACGAGCAAGGTCATGAGTCGGAGAATTGAATGCACTGGCGATAGGGCGTAATGGCCAGTTTTCCTTATGTATTTTTGGGAGTCCGTATATTTTGGGGATTCTTGAACTCTTCTCTCTTGGAATTAGTTTCTGTTTTGTGTTTTCTATGTAAGTGGTAGGATTGCACTGATTTTTCTTATATTCTGAAGAAGTTAGCAGTTCAGACATCTTGTGGTGATAGTCTTTGGAGTTCACAATGACAGTAGCGTTTCCTTTGTCAGCGGGGTAGTATTAATATTTGGACGTCATTTTGATTTGGTGTAACATTTGGAGTTCTTGTTTGGTGATATTTTGTTTGGGAAGTCTGCAATTCTGAAGAATGTGTGCTACGTTGAGTCTAATTTCGTCAGCTACCGTAGATTCTGCATCTTTTAAGGCGTATTCTACGTTGGTGATGATGTTTTCTACGGAATCCGTTTAGGAGTGATGGCAAAATTAAACCCTTTAGCTAAAACATTTAGAATATTATTATTAAGTTCTTTGTCACTAAAATTGTGTACTGTCCGATGAACACCAACTAGCAATTAAACAGCACAATCCTTCATCGTCTTTAGCTATACATCATTTAGATACAGGACACCAAATTAATACCAACAATATCCGTTTAATTGTACCTCTATATACCTTACAAGCAAGAATTATTAGAGAAGCAGTTGAAATTGAAAGAAGACCAAACGCCCTCAATAAACGAGATGACACTTCTAGAATGCCACAAATTTGGAAGAATATCATTAAACAAGTTTTAAAGAAAAATTGTCTTATTTAAACATGAATACTTGTGGAAATCTAAATAGAAACATATATATATATATATATATATATATATATATATATATATATATATATATATATATATATATATATCAAACGAACTCAAGTAGTTATTTATAACTCTTACAGATCGGCTATTCTGTTTGAAAGTGAATGCGAAGGTAGTGGTGCTACGAAAACGTCACAACGTGCAGGAAGTAGTGGACTACAGGAAAAGCATAGTACTTACCTACAATATTTAAAAATTCAATTTATTAATTTCTTGTTGCATATACTGGAAGAGGAAACAATGTTCCTGTTAGATAAATATGAGAAATATTTATCAATCATAGGTCATTTAAAAAAATTCAAAACCAAAAAAAGCATGTAGGTGCAGATAACAGATGATCTGCGTAAAAAATTGGAAAAATAGGATCGTTTCAACAGGTAGAAAACCGCTATAAAACAATTTTAAAAAGAAAGAGAAAGAACGTTGATGAAAACCGACAAATAGGGAACGTTAGACATGAAGTTGAATACGAGGAGGAGTTAAATAAAACAGTTGCGATTGACGATGGTTCTGAACCTGAAGTTTCAAGGGTGTTAATGAATCAGTGCAAGAAAATACTAATGAAACTTAAAAAAAACGAGGCAAATCTTTAACACAAGTCTTATTAGAAATTAATGGTGCAAAAGAAAGAAGACACCAAGAAAAAATGCAAATATTAAATAAGCTTATTGAGTGTGTAAAAAAGGATTAGAATTTGTTTTATAATATTATTATTAAACACATTTTAAAAAAAACTGTTTTTATTATTTATGCTAATAATGAAAATTCATAACAGATTAATTCCTATCATCAAAAAATTGTTCACAAATATAATTTCTTTTTAACTCTCTTAAGTAACGCATACGACAGATTGTCCCGCTCGACCCCTGCTACTGTTTATTTCACTCTCCAGCACTTCGTTCATCAAATCATCTCTGTCTATACATAAATTATGTAATACACAGCAGGCGATAATAAATTTGGTGATTTTTTGCACTGTATAAAATTCCAGACACATCAACTGGTAAAATCGCCCTTTTAGCACACCAAATGAATTCTCTATTGAAACCCTGGTGGCACAAAATTTTTTGTTAAACATAGTTCGTGCTTCAGCTAAAGTACCATAATCTAAATACGGGGTTAATAAGTAATCCCTGACTGCATACGCACTATCTCCAAGCAAATGATGACGTTTATTACATATACTTCTTATTTCTTTATAGATAAATGATAATCGAAACACTCTTGAGTCGTATATTTTACCTGAAGGCCCAGTAAATACGTCTAAGAATCGTCTCTTAGAATCACAGATTCATTGGAGGGTTACTGCGAGAACATCATGTGTACATATGTAGATTTAATTTTATTTGCTGGTGTTCTTATGTTAATAGAGCTCCCATCGATGCAAGCAATTACATCTGGAAATCCTGAAACCTAATCACGCTATATTAATCTATAGCAACTTTACATGTATATACTGGGATATCAATAAAAGTTATTTTATGTTTGGTACACAACTTGAGTAGATAGGTAAGCAGTGACAGAGAATATGTATGACTATGATTTATCAAATTCCGTGGTATATTTAGTAGTTAATTGCAAGTAGGTACCTTTTCAAATTCGGCAGCTACTCTCATTTTTTCTTCCAAAGTCTTGGGAAATTTAATAATTTCTGGTGCAATTGCCACCAAGAAGTCCATCACTCTCATACACTGTCTGAAACAGATACTTTTGGCTACACCGAATCGTTCACCAACGTCTCTAAGACAACATTTGTTTACCACAAACCTAAAAATAATAAAGTTTTAATACAAATATTAACATACTTTAAGCGTATTCAGACATACTATAAAAAACTCAGCACTTGATTTTCTGACGATACTTCTTGAATTTAGAATTAGAATTAGAATTTAGAATTTTTGAATCATCTCTCTTAATACTTGATACTCGAAATTTGGATTTAAACTGCAAATAAGTAATAACTATGACACAAGCTTTAAAAAATAAAATCTGTTCATCTGAAAGTTCAGATATCACCTCCAAGTAATTTTTAATTTTCGATAAATTATTTTTTTCCCATAAATTCCAATATTGTAAGTAATTTGTCATCGTTATTATCAGAAGAATCTATTAATTCTGTAGCATAGTACCCTTCATATCTTTAAATTTTACAAAACAAAACAGCACTGACACTTGGCACTGACTACCCAAGTCAGTTCTAAAAATATTACCTCAGTAAAATTAGAAGAAATTTGGGCCAAACCCGGAACAAAATTGGAACAAACCAATTCCTTCGGGAATGTGTTCGGTAGGGGTTCCTGAGTTACTGACCCAAAATCCCACAAAATCCGTGATATCGAAATTTGAAAAAAAACAAGCTGTCATCTTGAAATTAGATATTTTTTTTATTTAGTAGCGGAAAACTCCTACATATGAAATTTTATCCAAAAAACTGTAGAGCAAAAATTTAAAGCAACATATACGAGCTTTTAATTGGTACATACAAATTTGACATTGCGCTTAAAATAACAGAGTTACAGCTGTCAAAAATGATAGAGTTCTATGAAAATGTCGTTCTTCTTATTGTAACGACATAACAATGCCTCATTTTGATACAAAAAGTATTTTTGATTAGTACCATGTTGATCAATCTATCAGTTTGATGATAATTGGAACTGTCAAATTGACATATTATATAAAAACATTATTTTTGTAAAATAGTAGTTTTGTTAATTTTAACGATGTACTGATATATTATTATTATTACAGAAAAATTGTTTTTGATGTGTACATTTTTGTTTAAACTGTCAGAAATTACAGATTTCTATAAAAATGTGGTGTTATCATGATATAGTGGTGAAAATAAATAAATAAATATATATATATATATATATATATATATATATATATATATATAATACAAAGTGGTTTTTATTAACAAGAGCTAATGTGTTCTATAATGGTTACTGGTGGTCTCACACATGGTTGGTGTTTTACAAAAAAACATGCTATCCAGGTGGATCTCCTCTGCTCCATAATGTACTGTAATAACCGATGCTTTTGAAAAATTCTCAGGAATATTTCCTGAATTTTCTGAGCTGAGAGAATCACGTAAGCAACGAAACAATATAGATTTAAATAAATTAACTAGTTGGTTCTCCAATAATTCTCCATTTAATGAAACCAATAAAAAGCTATCGTCTTTACCATCCGGATTAGTAGCAGCCGATAATATAAATTGTCACGAAGCTTATGAAGTCAGTCTAAGAATATTAAGAAGCTTCGTTTCGTGAACTAAAACTAAAAAAAAACGATAGAGTAAAATCAATTGCATTCACAAACAGGGTAATAAAAACTTGCAACGAATTAACTGTAGTTAACCCAACACAACTCTTTAACAGAATTATATGTGCGGCATAAGATGTTAGTAATTTAAAAGAGTGTTTCAAACACGAACTAGTCATTTTCCAAAAGTTTAGTTTATTTGACGATATTTCTTTTCGATGCACTACCAAATCCATTATTTTTTCCTATTTTGATAAAAAAGTGAGTTCAACTGAGTCTCGGTCTGAAGGTGAAAAGCAATAGATGGGGGTTTCCTTCATAGAAAAGTAGTGTGGCAGCGCCCAGCACAATATAGGGATATTATTAACCAATATTTGTCGTATATAAGGTATCATTATGGTTACAATTGTACTGATGTTTTCGACGGATATCTAAAGGAGAATACCTCCATAAAATTCCTGGAGCATCAACGGTGAGCTACAACTTCAGGTAATAAAGAAGTTAACGTTAACATACAACCGTCAGTAGAGTTAATGCAAAATGAGTTTTATCGTCAGCGTCAAACAGCAAATAATAAAATTGCATCAAGAACACCTCACTCAAACTAATATAGCCGTAAAATGCTTAGAGGCAGATGTCGACTATATGATTGTACAAATAGCTTGTTCAGTTATAACAAATAAGCCTGTTAATGGTTAATGGTTTTACTTATAGAACATTGTAAACGCAAAAATCTGTATATATTGAGATCTGGAGATGGAGGTAAGCCTGATAGAATAACAGATATTTACAAACTGAAATCAAAAATGAATAATAATGTGGTGGAAAATATTTTCTTTGTTCACGCCATTTCTGGTTGCGACACCACGTCCGCTTTTTTTTAAAAAGGGCAAACAAACAGTGTTTTCTATTTTAGAAAATAACAGTGAGTTGTCAAGTTCTCTGTTAATTTTTAAAAATAGAGAAGTCGGCTCCAACTAGCTTGCAACAGCTGGGCAACAATTTATTATTAGGTGGTATGGCGGTAAGAAAACATGATCTAGACAATTATCGGTACCAAGTATACGCAAATTACTGCCTACAATGGCAGTTTTTAGGGTCAAAAATTAAGGAAAAGTGCTAGATTTTTTTATTGAAAATATTTCTACGCCACTGTCTTCAACATCTTTCAAAACAGATTTCACTTTATCATAATCTCAATGACAATATAACATGTTTTACAGCGAGAATGGCCAAATCAGCCTGCCATGGAATTCCATGGCAACTTTCTGAAACGTCAATCTGATTAGACTCTTAATATTTTTTATGAAAATAAAGAGTTATAATTATACAACAATTAAGTTTACGCGAAAAAATTGAAATAATACGTCTAACTGGAGACAATGCCCGTACAGTCAGAGAAACTGCTACAGAATTTAATAATAGACATCCTGACAGACACCCAATAAGTTACAACATCAATAAAGTCTTTGATGAAACAGGTACAGTTTCACTACATCTATTGAAAGCAAATAATAATCGACGTCAACGGGTCAAAATGATCGTGCGATTTTAAATTACTTCCACAACAATCCTAGACGCAGCTTAAGAATAGCAAGTGTAGACTTGAATGTGCATAAAGAAACCATAAGTAGAGTTAAAAATTAAACCGTATAAACCAAAGTTTTTGCATACTCTACGACTAGGTGATGCTGAAAGAAGAATGGAGTTTTGTTTGTGGTCTCAAGGGGAATATCTCAACAATGGCAATTTTCTAAATCATATACTGTTCAGTGATGAAGCCACTTTCACTACCAATGGAGTGCTTTCATCTCAAAACCAACGTCATTGGTCTAACGAAAATCCGGAATGGGTAATTAACTGCAGAAGTCAATATTCCCAAAAGGTGAATGTGTGGTGTGGCATTCTCAACGAAAGGATTATTGGACCTTTCTTTTTTGAGCAAAATTTAAATTCCCAACTTTTTTTGGAATTCCTGAAACATGATTTCATGAACGCTCTGGAAAATATTCCACTACGAGATCATATGAATTTACATTTTTAATTGGATGGGGGTCTTGTGCATAATGCCCCTATGGTGGAATGGTTGAATACTAACTTTGAGAACTGTTGGATAGGTCGTAATAGCCCATTAGCAGAATGGCCACCAAGATCTCCAGACCTAACCCTATTAGATTTTTTCCTATGGGGTACGATCAAGAATAAAGTGTATAAATCGCGGCCTCAAACAATCCAAGATCTTCGAGTTCGAATAAGAAACGCTTGCGCCGAAATAACTCAAGGCCAACTTAGAATGGTACAAAGAAATCTTTTAAGGCGGTATGAAAAATGCATTGAACTTCAAGGAGATCTTGTGGAAGCTTCTACAATTTAGTATTTCTTTGTTTCATTATAACATAATACATAAAAAAATGTTTAGTTTTGTTTCATTTTTCAGATTGTTTTTCAACGAAAATTGGTATCCATCTGTTTTGAAAGATGCTGAAGACAGTGGCGTAGAAATATTTTCAATAAAAAAATGCCTAGCAATTTTTCTTAATTTTTGACCCTAAAAACTGCCATTGTAGGCCTTGGTTTCATGAATTTAAATGTATTACCTTGTCCTAATATACAGTTTTTTGTCCTCTTAATTTTGGTAAAAAAAAAAAAAATTAAAATCGATTCATAAATAACAATTTTACAGGAGTGTTTTGGTTTTAAGTGGGCCACACTGTACATATATATATATATATATATATATATATATATATATATATATATATACCAATTGAATGATTATATATTTTGCTTTAAATTTTTACTCTACACTTTTTTTGATAAATTTTCATTTGTAGGAGTTATCCATTATTAAATAAAAAAATACCTAATTTCAAGATGGTGGCGCATTTTTTTCTAATTTCGATATCACGGATTTTCTGGTATTTTGGGTTAGCAACTCAGGGACCCCTATTGAACACATTCCCGAAGGAACGGGCTTGTTCCAATTTTGTTCCAGGTCAAAAGTTAATTTTACTGGCCTATATTGCATTGAGACCGAACAGGGTCGAACTTGGTGCGATAGTATTTACTACTGTAACGCACAAATTCCCTGTCAGGTTGCACTGAAAAAGCAACTGGAACGCACAAAATCGCTCTCAAGTCGCACTGAGTGCAGCTTTGTGCTACAAGTGGAACTCGGTTTTAGTCACAGGTCTGCAATGGGGAGCAGTTGACTTTCGACGTTTTCAGCTCCCTAACGGTTTTAAGTTCCGCGAAATCACTGCTGTTTCAAATTACCTCTATTTCAAAACGCCTCGGCCTCCCTTAATTACAGAATGTCCTAACTTAATAAAGCCATTCTATACCCATTTTTCTTTAACATTGTGTGATTAAGAAAAAATCGAACTGTCACATATTGTGAAGTACAATTAAAGAAACAACGCATGCTACTTAAAATACCAATTACGGTGTAACCCGAAGTTGCGCCCTTTAATAAGAGCGCAGTACCAATTATCTCTGGTCCCAAAATTTCAGTTTGTAGATACTTTTGAAATGCTGTACACATCTAATAGTTTTTTAAGTGAATTTTGTTAAAAAGCTCTTTCTCTTTGCTTCTCGATCCAAACATTGTCATCTTGGAGCTGATACGCATAGGATTGTATATCAATAAGATTAGAAACTGTAACTAACAAATATTTTATCTTATCTCTGCTTAAACTCCAAAAAAATTGTTTTTGGAATATTGTTTCAGATAAAATTTTTGCAATTAAAATGTGTTCTAAACTGAATTTTTTTTTCAATTTCCTTAAATTGAATTAATTAAAAAACATTTGGTTTTTGATTGATGCGGTAACTGTAATAAAATCAAAACATTTCAACAAACGTTCATTATTTCTACGTAATATTCATCGCAAAATAATATTTACCAAAAATATTTCAAACGAAAAGGAAATTTCATATTTGTTCTTCAAATACTTTTAAAATTAAGCGGAAATTAAAAATTAAACCTTTGAATTAATGAAAGTGTTGTTTACTACTTTCATTTTAATTTTAAAGTGTATTGATTTTTCTGTGCGAGGTCATAAATATGCTTTTAGAAAGATGGAAATGTACGAGAAAAATATTTTAATCTAAATGGACAATTTAAATTTATTTTTTGTCGCCATTTATTTTAATACTGCTTTATTGAAACTGATTTTTTTTTCAGAATGTTGAAATACGTTAACTTGTTATTTCTCATCGGAAATTGTATCATAACAACCAATAGCTTGAGATGTGAAAGAATTCCAGATGGAGTGACAGGATCACCTAGTTTACCGGAAGATTTTTTTTATATAGATATCAGTGGAAACCCTACAGAATATACACCTGGGGAAACCTACACAAGTAAGATTTCTTAATATTTTTCTAATACTAGAAATTTTTGACACTTACATTTATATCTTCGCATCATGCATCATTTTCGTGGCTGTATGTCTATGATAGTATTCAAGCATACTCAGAAATACTCTTACATAGACGAATGTTCACAAGCAGGAAATGTGCAGCAGGAATCTATATAGATTTGACGATAATTCTCATCCTTAACTTTATATCACGTTTTTCATCTGAACTGAATGTGAATTCAATGTGGGTTGAACGCTATTATTCTTGGTTCATACGGAAATAACAGGATTGCAAAATATATCATATGGTTGAGAAAAATTGGTTTTGACTTTAAATGCCATATTAATTTAATTATTCTCATTTCATTTATTAAAGTTTGGTTTTAAATCGCCTATGGTGGTTTCAAGTAGGGACTTTTTTCAGTTTGAGTTACATATAATACAAACCAGAGGATTATTTGCATTATTAAAAAGTCATAAAAAGCTACTTTTACGGTTTATTTTACTGTTTTAATAAAACGGTTTTTTAAGAAGTTCTAAAGTACACTACATTTAAACGTCAATAAGTTGAAAAGGGAACAGTCAAGATAGCTTTTTGTGGGAGAAATTTAATTAGACATAAGATCGATGAGTCCTACAAAAGACCGGAGTTCTAATCAAACTTATACTAAAAGTACAAAAGATTTATTTTTAAGTACTTTTGTTTTAAAATACCGGTGTAAATTTAATTAAAAGCTTCATACAAGTCTTTTAAATATTTTTCAATAATTAAGGACTCGTTAAAGAGCAACAGACCTTATTACACAATACACTATAAACACGAACCCTTCTATAAAGTTTACGCTTTACACATTTTAAATATTTAGTTACGGCTGTTTTACGGCTAACAATCTTTTAAGACTTTACATTCCAACACTTTGAAATTGTTCTTAAGCAAAATCAAATTTGTTTTGTGTTTCTCTTTTAATGTATCCGACGTCTATGAAAAAGCCTAACCCTCGAGGCGATCTAACTTAGAAATTTTGGACACCCCTTAAATGTTGGCAATGACCAAGAACGTATTATAATAGTCAGGTAAATTTTCCATTATATTACGAGAACGTGCAGATTCTCTTAAGCAATCAGTTTGTTAATGAAAGAATTCTTATGAATATACGTAAATGCCTGGTTCGAAACTGACTTGAAAATCTGTTATATAAAAAGAATAATTATATTTTTTGTCTAACAGTTGCAGTTTTTCACGTGTTTTATACGTTAGTTTTCAGTGACTAAAATCAAGTTTTATTCACTAGTGACTAAATTTTATATTTATATTCTATACTAGTAAAAATGAAAATATGATCGAAAATTTGTTTTTCATCAACAACGTATTCATGACCGACCATAACAACCAAGACCTGGCTGCTTGACTCTTTTTTATACTTTTTTTTAAATAATCTCTTCAAGTTTTTCGTTAAAAAGGAATGCAACTGTTGGACAAAACGTCGTATATCACAGGTGAGTGAAATGGCATTATAAGCACGAGAGAATTTGTCGCCCTCGCACAAGCGGTCGTGCGTCAAAAATCTCACTTGCTTATAATGGCTTATTTCACTCACTTGTAATATAATCTACTATTATATTTTTAACGAATTTGAATATATGTGTATTTATAAAACCAAACAAATGATCTTATTTTTATTGCATTTTAAGGGAATTATATAATAAATTTAAATGTCATTATGGTTTACTTTAAGGAATTTAAACAGCTCCGTCAGTTGTTTTTCTTCACATACAAGAATTGATAATAGGAGTAACATATTTTTACTATGAATTAACTCCAATGAAATTGTTGCACAAAAATAAAAAATCAATTAATGAACGATATAATTAGACTGATTAAAAGAAATACAAGTAACAATGTAATTCCAAATTGTTTTTATTTCATTATTACCCTGATAACACGGTGCTTTTTTTTCCTTTTCAATTTAACACGTTAAGCGCTATGAAAATTTTGAAGGAAATCTGACGGGCCATCACTATTTTGTGATGGCTTTCAATGAAATAGTTCATAAAATTAGTTTTTAAGATTTTTTTATTATTGTCAAAATATAAGCCTAATAAATCGAACAAATTTCAGCAGTCCTTAGGTATCTCTGTAGTCCTAGGCGATAATGTTGCCGCTAGGGCCGGCGGTCCTGTTCAGCGGTCCGACCAACAAGTCGGTGCCTGTTTATTACCTATGTCTAGTACACTAGTTGCCTGCGCTTATTGCACTAGTTCTTGTGTTAGTTCATGTTACGCTGTTGAGCTATCACCATTATAAGTTTTCTTAGTGCTTCAGAATGAGTAACCGTACTAAACGAATCTTAGAGATGGCCAAGGTTATTGTAGCAGATGAAGGTATAAAATAATTTTCTACCTATTACCTACTATTTTGTTAACTTTGTATTTTTATTAGAATCTTCTCACTCAGAAGATGATCCATTTTCATCTACGGACTCAATTGACGATCCATTGTTTGATCTAAACTACATTCAGAGTTATTCATCAGAAAGCATTTCGAGTGATGGTGACATCAATTTTTCCGAAAAACGGCACGCTAGTACTAGTTATTTAGCTACACTTTCTTCAATTCATCGTAATATATCTGAAGAACCTAGATTATCCTAAGACTCAATCGAAAATAATCAATCCGCCATTTTTGTGCCAATTGTCAATTTTTCCGACCACAACAAACCCCAAACTAGTAGCAGTTCCAATAATCAAACTAACATTCTTGAAGAAGATTATTTTGATGATGTTCCTGTGGTCGAAGTTTATAATGTGGATTGGAAAGATACATAAGGCAATCATTTACAATTTGACTATACTGGTAATGATGGAGTGAATCACGAAATTGCAGCTCTTTTAGTTGATAAAAGTCCTTTGAATATTTTTCTCAGTTTATTGTTAATCCTATTCTAAATTTAATGGTAGATCAAACCAATCTTTACGCAACCCAACTAGTTACATCTTCCACTGATGTTTCGGAGTTCTCAAGATTACGTGCATGGCAACCAACAGATAAAACCGAAATGAAAAATTTTTAGGTATTCTAGGATATATGGGAATGGTTATAATGCTAAGTGTGCCCCATTATTGCTGCAAAAGAAATATTTTCAAGGAGCATATTATATCTACCATAATGAGTAGAAATCGCTTTGAATTATTACTAGAAGTTTGACATTTTACTGATAATGAGAATTGTCCTGATGGCGATCGTTTATTCAAAGTAGATCCGCTAGTAAACTTGTTGCTTGAAAATTCCAAACTGCGTATAAACCTGGTCGGGTATATTGTATTGAAGAATTTCTAATCCCATTTAGAGGTCGTCTAATCATGAAACAATATATGCCATTTAAAGCTCATAAATATGGTATAAAAATATTCAAGCTCTGTTGTGACACAGGCTTTACCTGGAATATGAAAATATACCCCGGGAAGGAACGAGATGCAAGTGGTTCGGTACCCACAAATGTGGTAACGAAGTTATCTCACAAACTTCTCAATAGTGGTAGAACAGCCACAACTGATAACTATTATACTAGCTTAGAGCTAGCGAATAAATTATTAGACCAAAAACACATCTAATAGGCACGTTACGATCAAACAGACGTGGAAATCCCAAAGAAGTAATTTCTAAAAGGTTAAAAATTGGAGAAATAATTGCCAAAGAAAACAACCGCGGCATTTGTGTGATGAAGTGGAAAGATCGACGCGATGTTTTTCTGCTCTCCACGAGACATACAGATCAAACAGTGTCTGTCAACAGACGTTTAGGTCCAATTGAAAAGCCACGTACCATAATGGAGTATAACAAAGGAAAAGCTCTATCGACATATCCGATCAAATGGAAAGTTACAATACTTCTTTGAGGAAAACCCTCAAATGGTATCGGAAAATTGCCATTGAAGTTATATTCGGTACAGCAATGGTTAACGCTCATTTCCTTTTCAAAAAAATAAATGATTCATCTATGTCAATCACTGAATTTAAAGCAAAGTAATCGAAGAGCTAGCATTTCCCGAAGAAGACATAATCGAAGACGAAACGGTTCCAAAACCATCGACCTCTAGGAAACGAAGCGTTTTGAATACGCACGCATATAAATAGAAAGAAGGTCCTGTTCATAAGGTACGAAAGTATTGTAAAGGCTGCTACAAAAAAATTAAATGAAGAAATTTCCAAAACGTAGTAAAAAAGTTGCAACATATTGTGAAGATTGTGAAGAACAACCCCATTTTTGTTTGCCATGTTTTGCAATGTACCACAATAAATAATTTCTTTTAATCTTTGTTACAATTAATTAATGTGTGATAGTACAACACAATAAATAAGTATACATTTCATGAGAATTTCTTGTAGCAAAATAGTAAAACACGTTTTTAAGAAATGTATATTTTATGAATTCAATAAATTAAAATTTTCCCATACTCGCATATGCAAAATGTTCTAAAGTGCCATAGCGGTCCTTAGCAGCAAGAAAACCATATCATACAGCGGCCCACTGGCCTGTAGAGATTGTAAACTAAAAACGTTACCGGGGTCCCTGGGGACCGCTGTGGCCCTACCAAAATTTCATTCAGCGGTCCACAGGGACCTCCATGGCGCTTAACCTGTTAAAACTACTAGCAAAACAGGAATATTTATGAAATCGTATTATTAACCCCTCTACTAACTACCAAGGTATTTTACAATCATTTTCTACCAAGGGGGTAATATGATTACCCACGATTTTTTGACTTACCATCTCTCCAACGTTTGTCTTTGAGTGTGTACTATCTAATTTCGTTGATTATTATTTTAACCAGCATTTTGATTGGCATTCTGATTAACTTTTAAACCAGTAAAGTAAAAATTATTTTTATTAGGATAATTTGAATACAGTAGGTATAACATATAAACATTATTTATAACTAAAAGAATAAACTAAGAATTATTTTGATTACATATGAATTTATAGGATTACCAGTATAAGCAGAATAAAATAATAGTTTATTGCTTATTGCAATCAGCACATTTAGCAATAATGTCTTCAGTGCGGTGAACCTTGCAAACGGGTTTTTTACATGCGGCACACTGAAATCTTGTTTTTCTATCATTATGTCTTGGGCAAAACGCACATCTTTTCCCGTTTTCCATTTTTGATGATTGGCCAACGTTTGAGTGATCTTCGTGAATTTTATGTGTGCGTACTCCACAAAACTCATAGCATCTAAAATCCCTTGATGTAACCCTACTGGATTTTCTGCCCTTCTTTGTACATACGGCAGTAGTAATTCCAAACTTAGATCTTGCAAAAACTGTTTTCTTTTCCTAGGATTATTCTTTTGCCATTCTGGAAATTTAGTAGTCCATATAATATATGCATTTAGAGCTGCAATATCTATAAGCTCCATAAAAGGCGAAATGGCCATCGACTGGTCATTCTAACACAAGAATATTCTCTTGTAAACATGTCTCCGGTGTCCACTCCACCTTTTGTTTCATTATAATGATCGATTATTTCAGGTTTTTAGTTTCGTCGTCATTTATAGCATTTCCATCATGCTTGTTGATAATAAAATTACAGACTCATTTTTTCGGCACATAAGAAACCAGAGTAATTTTGTCTGTAAATCCAAAAACTGATGATTTTTTCTCTTCAGGGATTAGGTAGAAAATCTTTGGGAATATCACGTTGATTAGCACGTAAAGTACCAGTTAGTGTCAGCTGTTTTTCAAGTAGAAATTCTGCCAACGACACTGAGGTAAAGAAGTTATCGGTTGTTACTCCCTTCCGGAATTGAAATATGGCTTTGCAAGATCTGTGACAACCCTTGCCCTTGATTTATTTCTCTTGTATTAATCATCATACCTGTATAAACTTGAAGATTACAGATATATGCCGTATCCGAATCTGCACACACCCAAATTTTAATTCCGTATCGTCCGGGTTTAGATTTGATGTAAACTCGAAATGGACAGTTTCCTCTATATGTAGCGAGTCTTTCGTCAATTGTTATGTTTTCATGAGGTCTAAAATTTTCAATGCACGCTTTAGTAAATATGTCATACACGTTTCGAATGGCTTGTAACTTATCTCCTGTTTCTTCGATTCTAGTCTTCCTGGTAGAAGGATCATCAAATCTTAGCATTACACATAAAAGCTGAAATTTGGAACGGGCCATGGTTGCAGTAAAAATAGGATTACGAAAAGCGGGATGGGCAGTCCATAAGTCTGCTACGTTTACTTGATTTCCATGCATTTTACCAGCAACAATTAGCAAAGCCATAAAAGCTTTTATTTCCATATGGTCTGTGTCTTTCCATTGTTTCTGGTTATCGGGATGATTTTCATTGTATCTGTTATAAGTTTCACGTGCTTTGGCATTAGTATAGTCGCATATGATGTCTAGAATTTCAGTCGAAACAAACAGAAGAAACGATTGCATAAGTGAGTTAACATTTTCACTGCTCTTTGTAAGGCCCGGCTTTTCCTTTACTATATTATGCGCCGGTCGTTTGCTGTGACGACGAGGTTTTGTATACCATATGATTCCACTTTTCGCTTCCATAACACCTGCACTATTTTCGTCTTCTGAACTGTTGTCATTTGATACGTCAGAAGGAATGCCTACTTCGTCAGAAAACTCTTCCTCTACTTCTATTATATCTTTTTCATCGCTTTCGTAATAAGCGTTGTATAATGTTCTTTCCTCGTTAGTGTGTCGCACTCGTCACTTGTATATTTATTCGACATGATGCTGCAAAATTATATTAGTACAAATTGTAATATAACTTACGCTACGTTTACCTTTCCAATATAAACTACTTCAAGTAGAAAACTGAATAATAGTATCACCGTTGTTGTACAATTATTAATTCAAAACACTAAATAACAACAAGAAACAAAGTACATTATAACTGGAACGAATTTATCAAATAATCATAGCAATGACTACCGATGGGCACTTCAAAACACTAACAAAAAAACAAAAGTAAACTGCACCTGCAACGAATACCGAATGCGCACGCGCACAGTCTAGACTAAACAAACACAACTGGAGCGTAGGAATACAAGAATGCATAAAAAATAAGCATAGCATCCACTACCGAGGGGTAACAACCTTACCCCATTATATTTTCCATTGTAAAATTAATAAGAATGAAAATTTTATGAAAATGTTAATTTGTACTTATCCCAGAAAGGTTAAGAAACAAATACACCAGGTTAAAAAAATATATATGAAAAATTGAGGAAAATGATAAGAAAAATAGATGATGGGGTAAAGCAATTACCCCCATGGTAGTAGAAGGGTTAAGGATGTAACTGTAATTAAAAAGCGTCCTAATTGATAAAATAAAACACGTTATTTGGTATATAATTTCCCATTAATTGTGATTTAAATATAAAAATACTTTAACTCTATACCGCTAAAGTACCGCTAAAAACCGAATTAAATATATATATATATATATATATATATATATATATATATATATATATATATATATATATACAGGGTCCGCCTTTGGGAGCTGATCCTATGAGTATCTGCTAAACCAAACTTACTATAATTTTGAAAATTTGGTGACAGGGTAATGATGTTAGGGCTAACTCATCTAAAATATTTTCATGTTCGTACCACTTCCGGTTATACCGGAAGTCGGTACTTAGTCGCTTATTTTAAATGGAACACCCGTATATTAATACATTTTTGGATTCTATGTCGAATTTTAAGGTAAGTTTGTTAAATAAACTAGATACGAAATTTCAGTCATTTAAAAAAATATTTTTCTAAAAAAATTGACAGATGCGGTCTTAGTAATAACTCGTTAATTGTTCTGTTCCTGTCAAACAACTTGAATAAACTTTGAGGTGTTGTAGGCAAAGGTTTATTGCAATAGTCTGCAAAAATGACATTTGTGTTTTTCATAAAATAAAATTCTGAATGTCTAAACTTGACTATCAAAAATGCAAGTTACTCAAAAAATCATATGGAAACCCCTATTTTTATTACTCAGATCTATTTAACGTCAAAATTAAGGTGAGTTTGTTTAAAACGTTATTTGCCTAAACGTAACAGTTTCATACTTATTATCAAAAAGTCCCAATTTTAAAATTTGTGGTAAAATGAGCTACATACTTAAATCTCGTATTCTTTGTTCGTGGTCACCATGGAAACCAAATAATTGAGAATTGAAATAAAGAAAAATATTTGAATAAGTTACTGCAAAAATTATAAAATTGACAATTTTGTGATTCAAAAGTCATTTTGCCAAATAGACATTTTCTAAGTCATTTTTTCAAATTCGATATACAACATAAGTGTAAAAATGTAATACTTTATGAGTAAATCGAAAAAACTACTTTTTACTACGGAGGTAGTAACTACATACCTATCAGTGCATTCTTACACGATAAAGTCGCTTATTTAGTATTTCTTGCTCGTGATCAAATGTAAATTAATTTACAATAAATGTTCAAAATGTTGCCAGTTAGACGCAAGACATTGTTGAACCCGCCTTATAACGGCTTCATTTGTAGCCCTTTGAATTTCTTGTGGAGAAAGAGAATTGAAGGCATTTTGCACTCTTGCAATGCAATCTTCTTTAGTCGTTAGTGGTGTAGCATAAACAATATTTTTAATTCGACCCCAAAGATAAAAATCCATTGGCGTAAGATCAGGTGACCTAGCTGGCTATGGAAAGGGACCATTATTGGCAAACCAACGATCTTCAAAAATTTCATAAAGTTTCATGGAAACAGCGTTGGTGTTGAGAGGGGGCGCACCGTCTTGTTGGTACCATAAATTTTCCCTTTCTAGATTTAATCGGGGTTGAATTCTTTAATATCTCAAGATAATATCTCCTAGAAATTAAATTTGTAATCATAAATCGCAACAATCAACTATTTTAATACCTCTCAAATTTTCGTTGTAAAAATACACGTCAAAGATTTCGTTATTCCGAATAGCACAAAATACGTTAAAATTCCAAATTTCCTGAAAATGGCATTCGCGAATTGGATTGCTATTTTCGTTATTCTAGTAATGCGAGTTTCGGCGATTAAATATACCATTTTTCGTAAATTTAGATTCGTCCGTCCATATGATATTAGTCAAAAAATTAGGAATTTCTTGTATTTTGAGCAAAATTGTTTCACAGAATTCGATACGTTTCGAGAAATCCGCTTCTTTCAAATGTTGAAATTGTAAACAGTATGGTCTAAACTTATGTTTCTTAAGAATTCTTCTGATAGTTGTTGGTGTTAAGCCAATATCTGTTTTCGCGTCGTTTATGGAATTACAAGGATAGGCACGGAGTTATAACTTCATTCTGTTCCTTATCAATAGCAGTTTTTTTGGGAGGGGCAGAGTGTTTAAATGTGCCAAACTGTTCCAATTTTAAACCACACGTCTAATTGTATCTGCTGATGGTCGGGGGCGCTCAGGATAGCGTTCGATAAGTGTTCTTACTGTTCGTTTTACAACTCTATGACATTCTCAGTGAATTAAAATTAAATTCAAATAATCTGTATTAGAATATTCAAGTCGAACCATTTCATCAAGAAAAACACAAACTGTCAACAATTTTATGAAATTATTGACTACAAAAGAAAAACAAAATAAGCATCTTTATCATGTAATGATGCGCTGATAAGTATGTATTACTTCCGCAGTAAAAAGTAATTTTTTTCGATTTACTCATAAAGTATTAAATTTTTACACTTATGTTGTATATCGAATTTGAAAAAATGATTTCTATTTGGCAAAATGACTTTTGAATCACAAAATTATCAATTTTTATAATTTTTGGAGTAACTTATTCAAATATTTTTCTTTATTTCAATTCTCAATTATTTGGTTTCCATGGTGACCACGAACAAGGAATACTAGATTTAAGTATGTAGCTCATTTTAATCACAAATTTTAAAATTAGGACTTTTTTGTTAATAAGTATGAAACTGTTACGTTTAGGCAAATAAAGTTTTAAACAAACTTACCTTAATTTTTGACGTTAAATCGATCAGAGTAATAAAAAATAGGGGTTTCCATTTGATTTTTTTGAGTAACTTGCATTTTTTGATAGTCAAGTTTAGACATTCATAATTTTATTTTTATGAAAAATACAAATGTCATCTTTTGCAGACTATAGCAATAAACCTTTACCTACAATACCTCAAATTGTTTGACAGAAACAGAACAATTAACGAGTTATTACTAAGACCGCATCTGTCAATTTTTTTAGAAAAATGTTTTTTTTAAAACGACTGAAATTTCGTATCTAGTTTATTTAACAAACTTACCTTAAAATTCTACATAGAATCCAATCATGTATTAATATATGGGGTGTTCCATTTAAAATAAGCGTATAACCGGAAGTGGTACGAACGTGAAAATATTTTAGATGAGTTAGCCCTAACATCATTACCCTGTCACCAAATTTTCAAAATTATAGTAAGTTTGGCTTAGCATATACTCATAGGATCAGTTCCCAAAGGCGGACCCTGTATATATATATATATATATATAATCAAAAATGAAAAACTGTTTTTGAACTTACCAAATTGTTTTCTTTCTCCAACAATAAAAATGGAAATTAAATTAAAAAAAATCGATTCCTTTTTACCTTTTATATTTATTATTTATTATTATTAGCATTACAACAGAGTTAACGATTTAACTAAAAGTAATCACGAAACACACATAACAAAATAATACTATCTAATCATAGTTTAAAAAATTTCCCAAATCCTACGAACATGTAACATTAAAGCATCAACAGTTCTTTCGCGCAGCAATTCTATGTTGCCAGCATTATCTGCGAACTAATCCATAACCCGTCGTGCAGTATGAAAACCCCAATTGTCTTGGACAAAAGGTGAAAGCACATCTTGCAATACTTCTATATATCGAATGGAGTTAAACGCTGGAGGTACTTGCACCAATTCTCCAGGTCCAGCGCTGCTCATTCATCCCCATACATCTGTGGATACACACCCGCTTGTTGCTGACTGCATAACGTATCTCTGATTATACCTTTGGTTATTTAGGCGTTATAAAGCGATGATGAGAACGTCTTTTCATCAGAGAAAATTACCGTCGACCAATCTCTGCCCAAATTATTATGACAGAAATCCAAACGTACCGCAGCATGCTGTGGAGAAAGTATAATCTTCCTAGCCGAACGAATTCCATTTTCATGTAAACGTCTCGATATTGTCTTTTCACTGCAATGGATTTGCAATCGCTCCTTAACTTGAACACAGCTAGTGAAAGGTGCATCGTTTATTAAGTTTACTATTTCTTGATCCTGTTGTATGGTGGTCACACGTGACCTTCCAGGACGGTGAGTCAACAATGATCTTTCGCCGCCTTGTTCATATCGATCTCGTCATCTTCTTGCCTGTCTTCTCTAAAATAAAACTAGTCTTATACAAATCCAGTTGAAAAACGCGCAAAAAGTGCAAGCAAAAATAGTATGATCAAACTATGTAGTATAGATACGTAACAAAATTACTTACCAATAGGTTACATCGACGGGACACTTCGCTTATTGAAAGTCCACTATTCAATATACCAAGAATAATTTCCCTTTACTGTAACGAACTATCCGTTTGCCTTAACCGACGGGGCTTTTTTCTTATTAAAATAAAGCTTCATAATATAGTTACGACAAAGTCAAGACGCGTTATAACTGAATATTTAATAATCATATATTCTCCTATTTATACCCTATTTTCTCAAAGCAATTTCAAATTCTATTGTTATTTGTAGTAATTACATGCAATTACTTGAATGGTATTGCGCAAATTAATTGATTTCTGGCTTAACCTTTATGCAATAATCGTAATTATTCTAAAAATAAAATATGCCGAATATACCAGAATAATAGGAAAATGCGTTCTTATACCTTCTACATTGATTAATTTAGATTACATAGATAATTTGATAAGATAAATATTTTAATTGAATTGAGAAACGTTATAATTCCTAAAATAAAAACTGGTTATTTGGCATAAAATTCCCCATAGGTAGGGTGGCATTATTTAATTTATACAAATCCCAAATGCTTTTCTAAGAAACCAAAATGTCAATTTAGGTTTTTTTTAGGAAATCTCAAAATGAAATATAATGCCCACTTATGGGAAATTCAATCCTAAAACTTTTATAAAAAACTAATTTTGTTGTATTGTAATTTAACGAATTCTTTTCAATTTATTGGCTCTATATCGCGCCCTGAGGGGGTGTGGACCTGCTTTCTGCAACATAACAATATAAAATCTACCTGGCCAGTTTTGCCTTTAAAGGGATGTACAAAATTTGTGTGCATTTTAAAAACTATTTCGAAGATGGGATTTTTCATTGACGCCGGATGTACCATTAGCTTCTCTTTGAAAACTTTGTTCTGATACATTTACACTTCATTACATCAAGAGTTAATTCAATTGAACGAAAACAGTTTTAAATAGCTCTAGGTATATATTTGGAAGTTTACCTTATCTTTAGTTTAAAGTTCAACATTATGTGCTTATATGAGTAGATAACAGTTTCCATTTTTAAATTGAATAAGCATAACATTATGCTTGATTCACTCTAGACGTTTTTTAAAACATCACAGCCAGGAAATATACATTGATAAATGTTCACTTGAGTCTAGAACCTTACAGTCGACGTATTATTGTAGAATGTTAAGAAAAATTGTTAAAATAACATTTGCCAACACAAAAATTGTCACATGTGGATGAAATTTTCCGTAGGTTTTTTCGACTATTAGGGTATTTAAAATGTTATATGTAGAATTTAAATTAAAACCGGGAATTGTTATTTTAAAGTTTCTTATCTCAGTTTCGAAAGCAATTAAATTTCATGATGGTTGAAGAGAGTTTTTAAGAAACATAATATGTGTGGATGTAAATTTCTTGTGTTATCGTCGTTTATAAAGATATGGTTCAGTCGCTGTTATATAGTTCTACATTTTTGTTTACCAGTTCGCTTATCTAAAGTTGTTGTTGGTGAGAGCATAGAAAATTTGTTTGGGTAACAGGGTGTCTGATTGAAAAACAGGATGTATGTGCGTCACTCAATTTTAGGGAAAGTAGAGTTTTGTTTTTCGGTTAGTTGTAGCTAAGCTGTAGAAGAAGGAAGTTGAACGCTGAGCGTGTGTTGTGATTTTAGTGCAGACTGGACCTATTTACGTTCTATCGGGTTTACTTGACGAAGTTTTCTCGGTCACCTCGTGGATCTTAAGAGAATTCAATCATCTCGGGGACGTTTTTGTGTAGTGATTCGTTAGTCAGAAGTGATATTTTCCTGTCATTGAAGAGAATTAGTATTTAATTTTAATGCTACTTCCTCGTATTTGGGAAAAATCGCGCTTTGACGGATTCTTATATCGTAAAGTTCTGTAAATTTATTTGTGCATCACGAAACTACATCCGGGTGGACAACTGTTAGGACAGTTAAAAGGTTGCTGTAAATATAATTATCGCTATAATAAACTCGGTGTATATAAACGACAAAGAACGTTTTGTACATAAATTAGTGTTTATATGTATTAAACCAGATGGCAATTATTAATCACCTGGTTTTGGCTTAAATATTTCCGCACTAAATTCGTGTAAATATAATTTGAAAATAGTCGGATCGTTGAAATTTGCCGACTATGAAGTTGCCGTACTGGAAGCCCTGTCAAGGAGATTCAAGAAATATTGGTCCGATCAATTACCAAAAGGGTCTTGACGAGTATCGCCTTACCACTGTGAAAAGGAAAGGGGGAATTTCGAGTGATCATTTTGTGCGAAGTAATGTAATTAAGATAGATGATTTTGGGAATTTCAATCTTACAAGAGTCAACCTGATTGACTTAGAAGTTTACATAAGAAAAAGTGTGCTTACTCCCTTCCGGAACTAAATTTATTTGTGATTTGACAACTGTATCAATACTCTGAGTGTTTATTATTTTTATTATTATCATAATATATGAATAGTGTTAATGAATTTGAGAATATTATTTCGTTACTGAGTGTAATATTACATGCGGCTTCATTCCTTTTTCACAGCATTATTATTTACGTGGTACTAAATTTAAAAAATAAGACATTTTGATTACGTTTAAGTGTATTGATTTTTTATAGCAGTTTTTGATTTTCACAACTTTACGGTGGCAACGTTCATTTATTTTTATGAGCTTGATGAAAGCTTTTAACTTAATAATTTATGAGAGTTTTGTCTATTATATTATTTGCTTTATTTTTGTTATAACCTTAATTTGAGACTTAAAGCTTCATTGAGATTTAACGTAACGTAAAACTGGAGTAAATAAGATTGATGATCGATGAGCTGGTCCGTTAGCACGTCATTTTATTGTGATCACATGCAAATATGTTGAAGTTTTACAGGAAACGACGGATCTAGGCTTTTAATTTACTTATTCACCTGATTATGCGACGTACGGTAATAAAATTTTTTGTTTGTTTTGAACTTCGCTGTAGAATACTCGCATATAGGTATTTAAACCCCAATATTGAGATCTATAAACAATCTGGCGCCTATATGATTTATGATTTACCCTTATTGTATCTTATGCATTACGAGCTATCCTAATCGCAAAATTAATATCAAGCCCACGCCTTTTATTGCACTGAGCTACCGGCCCCCTCCTTATCTGTTACCTCCGATTCTACTGCCATTTCCGCCCGTAACGGATAGTTTGGCGTCCAACATGAAGGGCTTGTGTTTTTTTTTTAGTTTTGGAAATTTTAGGGCAGATTATTGTAGGTTGTTCTCGACTTTTCTGGTTGTATTTTAGAATAGCTTTTCCCGTATTAATTTTAAGATGGGTTATAAAATGAATGTAGATCGTATTGCGCCTAGTGAAGTTAAATGCGAGGCGGTGATATAACGTTAGGTATTACGGCTTTAGGCTCTGTGTTACGTACGTTTATTAATGAAGAAAGTAATGAAAAAATTACGCGAGTCCAGAGTACCCTGTTGATCTTGAAACTGATAAAATTGCTATTGATGAAACTAAAAGCGAATTAGAAGAACTTTTGAAAAAGGTTAAAATTAATCCGTCGACGAAAACATTGACTATCGAAACTAAGATTAAGCATTAATTGGGTAAAATTAATAATTCCGATCCGAAAACGGTTAAAATTAGGGAAAATTTGTTTCGTGAGATGGCATTACTTCACTTCATATATGAAGTTTTAGACAACCGAATTGTTTTGAAAAGTTCATCATTAGAATCTTTAGGTCATGGTTCAACTACTGACGATGAAAATTTGAATACTGGCATTTCGACATTTGTTGGTAATTTAAATTTAAGTACTTCACCTGTTACGAATATTATTGCAAAAAGCATTCCAGTTTGTAAATGGAATATAACATTTTCTGGGAACTCTAAGTCGTTGTGATTCAGCACATTTTTGGAAAGAATTTCGGAATTACAGATTTCACGACGTGTTGATGCTAGTCAATTATTTTCTGAGTGTTTAGATTTATTTACCAGAAACGCGTTAATTAACGTTAAATCTATTAGGAAAGATGTTAAAGCTTGGCACGAGTTGGTGGAATTGTTGAAACTTCAATTCCCACCAGTGAATTATGGCGGTAGGTTGTTAGAAGAAATTAAGGCGTCGTACTCAAGGAACTGACGAGCACATGGGATTTTATATTTTCTATTATGCGGACTTTATTTTCGCGGTTGAATGAAAAATATCCCAAGGACAAACAATTGAAGATTTTGAAGAAAAATATCCCACCATCGTATGAAGCACAACTTGGCTTGACAGAAATTAATTCCGTTAAGATTTAATGAAGTACGGAGGATTGATTGAAGAGAGTGTTCAAGCTATGACCAATTACATATCGCTGTCGGGAGGGTTCTGACTTAGAAATCGATTTGGCTTATGCAGGAAAAGCCCTACCACTGACTAGCGGTGTTAAAATTAAGGAAGTGCCCATACAAGAGGTACAGGTTACATCTCGTGAATCTGAAGTTAAGCGAAAAGAGAATAATAATGGAAATAAACTTTGTTAGAATTGTCACAAACCTTGCCATATTGCATCAAAATATCGTGAGTCGAGGAACAACCGATATTGTTATCGTTGAAGGAAGATAGATTTCACTGTCAACAATTGTCCAATAAATAGCCGCGTGTTTGCTTGTAACATTTTTGTGAAGTATTATTTTATAACAGTTTAAGATCAAAAAATTAGTTGACTTTTTCCAAAAGTAAAATTTTATTGGAGTACGCCTTTGATTCTAAGGAATCTGATGAGAGGGCGTTCGTTTTAGTCAAAATGTTTGGTCAGGAATTGTTAGGATTATTAGATAGTGGACCATCGAAGACCATCATAGTTAGTAAGGGTTGAGAAAAATTGAACCAACTGGGAGTTAAATTAAATAGGCAATTTACATCTGCTTGTTTCGTGGCCAATGGTCAGTCAGTTAAAAGTATTGGATCAGCTACCCTACCCATTGTAATTAAAGACAAGATTGTGTTTATTAATGTACAGTGCTGTGCACTGAAAAATCATACAAGTCTTGAGAGTAGGTTTTGGGTTTTAAGCTTTGTAAATTTTCTCTAGGTCTATTTTGATGGTTGCGAGTGAAAATGTTGACGTTCAAATCCATGTCAAACTATTTTTATGGTTGGATGACAATGGCATTGACAGTAACATTAAAGAACGAGTTACTTCACTTAAATCTAAGTGTATGCAGTTTCCGTGAACAGAAGAGCGATTTTTGGTTTTTTAAGCTTTGTAAATTTGCTTTAGATCTATTTCCATGGTTGCGAGTGAAAATGTTGATCTTAAAATGAATGTCAAACGAATTTTGTCCCGGACTTACGTAAAGGAGAGTGGAAATTTGAAAACATACAGAACATTGAGGCATTAGAGAGCCGAGAGCCTGTGTTACATTCACGTTTGGATTTTGGTAGTGAGCAATTACGAAGATTAGACGAGCTAGTCAGCGATTATTTTACATCCATTGAGGAGAAGGAGATTGGCTGTACCTCATTGGTGGAACACCGAATTAAGACTACTAGTGAACCGATTAAGCAACGTTATTAATGCGTGTCGCCATATACACAAAAGCAAATTGATATCGAATTAGAAAACATGTTGAAGTTAGACGTGGTCGAAAAATCCACGAGCATTTGGACGAGCCCAATATTGTTGGTGAAGATGGATGGAGGTCTCGATTTTGTGTGGACTTTAGGGAAGTCAGCAAAGTTACCGAGAGGGATGCTTATCCGCTACCTTATGTGTCGTCTATTTTGGATCGTCTTGGTGACGCGAAACATATGTCGCGCTGGATATTAAATCAGCGTTTTGGCAAATACATTGCTGAGGATTCAAAGCAACAGTCCGCATTCACCGTACCCAACAGGGGATTATTTCAATTTAAACGTCTACCATTCAGTCTCGCTAACGCACCAGCGACTAAATTATTGAAGAAGTTTACAAAAGTTGTTTTGGAAGAATATTGTGAAAGAGCTGTTGAAATTATTAAGGATTGTTTTAGTTTCTGAACCTATATTATCGTGTCCCTATTCTTCGTTACCTTTTACACTTCAGACGGATGCTTCAGATTTTGGCATCTTTGACAAGAATCGAAAAAAGTTTTCGACTATCGAGAAGTTTTTAGGAGTACTTGGTCAGTAGAGCAATTACGTCCATATCTGGAGGGAGCACAATTTACCGTTATTACCGATCACTCACCTTTCGTTTGGCTTCATAACTTAAAGGAACCTACCCGTCGTTTAGATCGTTGGGTTATACATCTTCAACAGTGCAATTTCGAAACTATTCAACGTAAAGAAACGGGCCATATCGTTCCGGATATTTTATCGGGTTCCGTGCTAGTTATTGACGCACTTGATGTGGACAGTAAACCCGGATGCGACTTACCGAACGAGGCTACTGAAGAAAAGGAGGAAGTTGGGAATGAAAATATGAAAGAGGAGGAGAAAGACGATAGTTGGAAAGGATGAAAATAAATATCGCGGCAAGGCCGATTGCGTGTCCACAGTGGGGACTAGAAGGTGATAAATTATTAAAGCATGTTAGTTGTAGTTACCCGAAGTTGATAGATGATGAACAGTGGCCTATTCTTGTACCAAAAGGGGAACGTCCCCAAACCCTATCGTAGTATCACGACGACCCTAAAGCAGGTCATACAGGCATATTTAAGGCATACGAATGGATATCCCGACAATATTATTGGCCGAAATTAAAGGCAGATGTCGTAAGTTATATTAATCGCTGTAGTACATGTCTTAAGGATTAGCCAAGACCAGGTAATTAATAACTGTATCACCTGGTTTAATACATATAATCATTAATTAAAAAAAAACGTTCATTGTCCTTTATATACACCAAATTTATTATAGCGATAATTACATTTACAGTAACCTTATATCTGTCTGAACAGCTGTGAGCGTGGATGTACTCTCGTGATGCACAAATAAATTTACTGAACTTTACGATATAATAATCCTCCAAAGCGCGATGTATCCCAAATATGAGGAAATAGCACTAAAATTTGTTTAAGATCGACAAGGTGAACGGAAAAACAAAATTTCCCTTTCTCCTCAAGATCACGCCATCCTTTTTAATCGTCACATAAAAACCTTCCACACTAAAATTGCATAGGAAAACACAGACTTGACACAGAATTAGTTACGCACATATATCCTGTTTCTCAATCAGAAACCAAATTTTCTATATTCTCATCAACAATTCACTACTGGTAAACTTGAAAAAAAAATGAAGAACTATATAACCCCGACTGAACTTTCGTTATAAGCCACGATAACGAAACAAATTTATACCCATATATACTATGTTTCTTAAAAACTGTCTTCAACCATCACAAACTTTAAAATAACAATTACCGGTAACAACGTTTTAATTCAAATTCTACATTATAACATTTTAAATTTAAAAAAACAAACTTTAAAATAACAATTTCCGGTAACAACGTTTTAGTTTAAATTCTACATATAACATTTTAAATATCCTAATGGTCGAAGAAAATTTACGGCAATTTTCATCCACACGTGACAAAATTAAGTTTACCCGCATGTTGAATGAAACTCCCATTGTTATGGGCAACGTGGGTAATATTGTTGTAAGCATATTTACTAAAATAAGTTGCCACTAAGTTCGCTTAAGAACTCTGTAGGTTTTAGTAATATGTATAATACCTAAAATTCACATTAAGTTTCAAAACGTACACTGAGACACGTCTAATAAGCTCATGAAATTAATTTTAATCTAAATAATAAATAAACAAACATAAAACAAATTTTTTAAACATAAAAGTTTAAAAATATTACCAACGTTACTTTATCTTTACGCCAGTATTGCAAAAATAAACTCTTACTATTACCCTAGTATATTTTATGTAAACGTTTACTATTACCAAATTTTTTATTAATAACCCAATGACTAATAATGAATAATTTTGAAAATGTATAAAAGGTCAAAAACTTTTTTTAGCTCTATGTCATGAAAAGTAACTACTGCTACTGAACACTAATTTGTAATACTGCCCTTACTTTTGGGTGCTATACTTATTTTGCGCCCTTCTGGTTTGGTAACCCAGCGCGGTTTTATCTTGCCTCGGCTTTGCTCAATCGGGTTTATTTTATAAACGGGGTGTGGTTCGTAGTAATTACTGGATGGGCTTAACACTGTAACCTTAAATAAAATCCGTAAAGCATTTTTAACACGTATATTAAACAAATATTTACAATAAATAAAATAAACGGTAATTAACAAAATATTTATGTGAGAACTCCCTGGTCCGGGTCCTGGCGTCACTGGGTGCGAAGTCGCTTCTGTGAACAAAAGATAGTTTTTCTAATCTATTCCTTACCTAAGAGGCAAAGTGTAGGTTACGGTCCTGTATGTACAGTAGCGCGAGTGTTATGCTCGATACAGTGGTTGATCGAAGCGCCAGCGCATTGAACTTGAATCGTTTGAGAAAATCGATATCGTGTTTGTATGTCAGTAACTCTGAAGCGCTGAAGCAGGGATGTCCTACTCCTCGGGAGATAATACACGCGAAAGCGCGTCTGCAAACGCGAGCTCTCTCGACGGTCTTTCTCTGGTTATAACCGGTTTAATGTAGGCAATTAGATAATTTATCTAACTAAATTAATTACCGATCTCTATGCTAAGTTTAATTATTTATAATTAATCAAGGGAACAATAATTAATAATATTTACAAACAAGCTCGCACCAGGTATTTACGATGGTTAGGTGGACTACTAATTTATACTACAGGTTATGGAGGTATTCCTCTGCAATTCAAAGACACCGTGTATGGTTATTACGTGTTGTCTGTAGGTAGTATATGAGTTTCGAACGGGATTTCAGTAAGGTCCAGAAGACGAAGGCGACGGCCTGTCTTTACTGTATATACTAAGAGAAAGGTCGTAGGTCTTTACAGCCCTGTAACAACCCTTCACCCTCAAGTGGTGACGAGATACGGGGGTTACCCTGCGTTTCTCTAGGTGTACTGTGTGGTGACGAGTGACGATGGGATCTACCCTTCGTGCTACTCTAGGTGCTAGTGTAGTACAACTCCTGGAGCCCAGCCCGGAATTATTTAGTGTTTGAGTGTAAATTGTCAGAATGTATAACTTTACAACTTACGTGTCTATTAAATAGCAGTACAGAATTGAACTTTAGGTTGCCCGATCGCGACGGACTCTTCGGCGATGAACAACAGGTCGGTGCTTATACTAAGCAAACGGAGCGGCTGCGGCTACTGGTTTCTGGAACGGTCAACGGTACGGTGCTATCAGGTCGGTGCTTATACTAAGCAAACGGAGCGGCTGCGGCTACTGGTTTCTGGAACGGCTTGACGAGAATCTACTGAGATTCAACTTCCTCTTTATTATGCGCGTCGCGAGTTTATAAAGGTGCATCTGTGGGCGGTTTCGCGGCTACCGTGCGGGGGATGCCGTTATGCGATTGGTTAAAATCGTTCTGACGTGCAGAAACTTACGGTTTCTTAGAACTACACGTCAGCAGTGATGAATAAATTATTTGTTGTGCAATATCGCGTAAACTTATGAAATCTTACATACAGGATGGTCCGCACATAATTTATTCTAAAACATATAAGTACAGGACGCTGGTTCTTTACATACCACCCTTTCCTCCTCTTGCGGAAGATCCGTCCGCTTCACTTTTATTCTTGCGCCGTCGGGCGTGATTACGCTGACGCGGCGGCGATTGCGTCGCTGTCGGCGGTTAAGGTACACCGGGGGTGGCGGCATAAGGTGGGCCGGTTCGGAGACCTCTTGGATCCGTAGGTCCTTAATTCCTTCTGTGACCTCGGCCGTCCGGCGTAGATGTTCCGGTGTGTCCGGGGTCTTCGGTCTACCATCCGTGTGGAGCCGGGGTGGTGACCAATACCATTCCGCACCCCTCCCGGATGGTCCTGGAGACGGTGTGCGGGGCGTAGGCGGCGGAGTTTGGTCCCGGACCGGAGCACTGCGACGCGTCAAGAACGCTGCCTCCACGTCCTCGGTCCCGGGTTTGCGGTAGCGGTGTGGCTGCCATGGCGATATCCTTAACGGAGTTTTTTTTCTTATGCATTGTTTGAATGGGGCCATGTTGTGGAAGATAGCATTTCTGGTTTTATCCTTTGCTTTTATATGATTTCGAATACGCGGGTTTTAATAGCCGTTAAATTTTCAACGTTACCATTGGTCGTTGGTCTAGTCGGATCGGTGACGTCAGTCGCATTTCTCAAATCTTTTACATGCGCTTCTCCCGCGCTTTTCCTACTACCGGGTTCTCGGAGCTCGACAATTACGGGCGATTTGATTTTATACACAAGGTAAGGACCGGCATACTTTTTCGCTAATTTCGCGGAAAATTCTTTCGCTTTGCTTGACAGGTAATGGGTTTTACGATATACGAGATCTCCTTTGCGGGGGCGGTAGGCTCGGTGACGCAGGTTGTAATGATACCGTTGTACTTCAAAGGTCTTTGCCAATGAATCTCTAGCAAGTTCTTGTAGATCTTTTAAATACTTCATGTGTTGCGCTTGATCAGCTGCGGTTACGGCGGTTGCTACTGTTGTCGGCGGTTGCTTCTGGGTTGACCATGCCCTAGGTGATTCTAATTCTCTCCCGAGATTAAGTAAAGCTGGGGAGAAACCAGTTGATCCATGCTGTACTGTATTGATAGCGAAAGCTATTTCAGGCAGGTGAGCGTCCCACTCTCGCTGGTTATTTCGCGTAAATTGTGCGATCATCGTCCCGATCACTTTATTGGTTCTTTCCACCGGGTTGGCATGCGGGGAGTATGGTGGAGTAGAACGATGGTTGATTCCATGCTCCTTCAAGAACGTGCGGAATAATTTACTGGTATACTGTGGGCCGTTATCGGAGATCAGGTGTCGGGGAGTTCCAAAGCGGTATATTATTTGTTCTTTTAACGCTTGGATAATCGGCGGACTGGTAGCGTTGCGGAGCGGTTTAAGTTCGACCCACTTAGTTAACCGGTCTTGAAAAACTAACAGGAATTTATAGCCTTTCTTGGAACGCGGCAGCGGTCCGATAAGGTCCGTACTTACATTATTCCACGGATGTCCAGGTCGCGAAAAGTACATTTCTCCTTGCGGCTTTTGCGTACTACCTTTATAAGTCTGACAACTTATACACGTTTTTACGTATTTTATCACGTCGGATTTTATGGTGGGCCAGTAGTAATTGCGGTATATGCGGCATAGTGTTTTCGCAATTCCCAGGTGTCCTGCGGTGGGGACATCGTGACATTCTTCCAGGATATCTCGGCGTTTTTCTAGCGGTATACAAATTTTCCAACTAGGATGGCTTCCCATCTCTTTTTCGGGTGTCGGATCAGGGAATGATTTAAATAGTTGACCTTCCTCTATTTTATATCGTGGGTGTTGATCAGGGTGTTCTCGGACTTGTTGTATCAAGTATTTATACCACGGACAGGTTATTTCTTCGGTTTCCTCCACCTCTAATGGCGACAGGTCGGCTTTTACTTTATAGTCCTCGTGTAAGCGAGATAGCGCGTCGGCCACATTGTTCAGTGCCCCTTTACGGTACTCCACCTGGAAGTCGAACTGTTGTAGTTCCATTATCCAGCGGGCTAGACGGGATGTCGGTTTCTCTAGCGTGCGAAGCCACTTGAGACTTCTATGATCGGTTAACACAGTGAATTTATAACCCTCTAGGTAACTTTTTAGTTTTTGTATGGACCATACTACGGCCAGACACTCTTGTTCAATCGTCGAGTAATTCCTTTCCGCTGGGTTCAGTGCCCTGCTGATGTACGCTATCACTCGTTCATTCGGTGCTTGTCCTTGTGTTAGCACGGCTCCAATTCCGGTGGTACTTGCGTCGGTTTGTAATACAAAAGGTTGATTAAAATCCGGACAGGCTAATACAGGGGGGGCGGTCAATGCTTGTTTAATGGCTTCAAAGGCGTGATTTTGTGTGTCGGTCCACTGATATCTGGTGTTCTTTTCAAGAGTTCGGTGAGCGGTTGACTTAGTTTCGCAAAGCCTAACATATTTGCGGTACCACGATGCCAGTCCCAAAATTGACGGAGTTGCTTAACGGTACGGGGAGCGGGTATTTGGATAATTGCGTCAATTTTTCTGGATCAGGTAAAATTCCTTTGCGGTGACGACGTGCCCCAAGTATTTGAGTTGGGTTTGACAGAAGTAGCATTTGTCTGGTTGTAGTTGAAGTCCGTTATCACGTAGTCTCTTGAATACTTCCGTAGGTTATGCAGGTGTTCTTGAAATGTTTTTCCCAGGACTATGATATCATCTAGATATACAAAAGCGCGTCCAATCAGTTCTGGACCAATAATAGAATCTAGGAATCTCTGGAATGTAGCAGGGGCGGAATGAAGTCCAAACGGTAGAACTTTGAATTGGTATAGTCCACCCGGGCACTGTAAAAGCGGTGATGGATTTACTTCCATCTTCTAGAGGAATTTGCCAGTATCCTTGTTTCAGGTCTAGGGTACTGATATAGCTTGCTTCTCGCAGCTGGTCTAAGATGCCTTGAATATACGGTAACGGGTATGCATCTTTGATGGTGACCTGGTTAACTTTTCGAAAGTCGACGCAGAATCGATATGAACCAGTTGGTTTCTTAACCAACACTACGGGAGAACTCCACGGACTGTGTGACGGTTCTATTATGTCCTCTGCGAGCATATTATCAACCTCTTGATTGATAAGTTCTTGCATTGCTGGATTGCGGGATAGTATCGCTGTTTGATCGGTTTAGCATCGGGCACGAGCGTGATCTTATGTATAACATCTTTGGCTTTTCCGGTTACCTTTGTGAATTTCCTCATCTCGGTTTCCAGGAATTCGTTTAACTCGGGTAGCTGGTCTTCGTCTGGTCCATGTATTCCACTCAAACCTCCTTGTACGGAACTTTGCAAGGGATACGTATTCCGGCAATTTCTAGTTGTTTCTGGCGTATTGTAGAGTGGCCTGAAGATGTTCCAGCGCGTCTAATCCAATCACAATGTCGGTGGACAGTTGGGGTATGTAATAGCCCGGTAACTGGAGAGTTTTCGTGCCTATCTTGGCGGGGAAAATGTATAAGCCGCGGGTTTCAGTCATGGAACTGTCGGCAAGACGTACAGTTGCAGCTTTTAGCGTGCTCGGATATATACGGTTGTTAATTAGTAAATTCTTTACTTTCTCGCCTATATATGTTCGAGAGGCTCCGGTATCAATTAATGCATTGATGGTTTTATTAAAGACCATAATCTCTAGGAAGAGTCTATCATCGTAGGAACGATCTAATCTTTTATCGGGTTTCCTTCGGTAAACTGCGCTACGGTTTGTAGCCAAGTGGTCCACTCGCTGGCGGTGGTTTTATTTCCAGGTGTAAGAGCCGGGTAGTAAAGTTCCTGGTGTCCCTTTACCGGCGTCTGGAGTTTTCCGACCGCGGACAGGGGCAGTCGCGGATAATACACCTTCTTTGCTGCATCTCGAGCAAAAGCTTTAAACGGTTCTCTACACCTCTCTTTGAAGTGTCCGGTTTTCCACATCTCCAGCAGACGGTGGAGCGGTCATACGGGTGGTGATAGGTGTTGGAACGGTTTTAGTGGTGTTGATTTCACGGGGACGGTGTGCTGGTGTGTCAGGTGCTGGTGTTACCACAAAGTGTACCTTCTGGCGGTTTGGACTGGGAGACGGCGAGTGTGTCCGCGGAGGTAGCATTTCGAATTGGGTGGCCAACTCGAGAAGTTCGGTCAGGTCTTTGAAATCTCTCTGGCGGATGTAATATTTATATTCCACCTCAGGTTGTCATACATACGTTGTAGTTGTTCTTCTCTCGACATGTTTCCATGGCGTCGCATTAGGGTCAGGACGGCAGTCACGTATTCCGTAGCTTTTTCTCGGGTTTTGCAATCTATTTCGGATTTCCTCCTCTAGTTGAAATTGATGTCGCGGTGGTAAAATTGTATTTTAAAACTGACCAAGAAATCTTTCCAAGTCGTCCAGGATTGTTGATGGTTTCTGTACCATAACAGGGTGCTTTCTTTAATAATTCCGGAAGGGCGAGTAATAGATCACGGTCGGTGATGTTGTAGCAGGTTTGTAATTCCTCTACTCTTTCCAAGAAAGAAATCGGATCGCTGATACGTCGTATTTCACACCCCATTTGCGTATTCTATCGCAAATATCGGCGCGTCTGGTTCCGGTAATGTCTAGGTGTTCCCCAGCTGGTGGTGGCGGTATCGGAGCGGCTAATGTTAGTATTTCTGGTGTCAGTGTGGTTACTTGTCCTTCTCCGGTGCGTAGGTATTTTATTATCCTGGCTCGAAGTGCATCTACATTTCCTCCTGTCTCTAGCTTATATTTCCTAGCTTCGGTTGCTAATTCATCCTTCTTGAGATGGTAAATCCATCCCACCCTGGTGTCGGTATCATCAGAGTCCTCGGTATACTCATCCTGTAACAGACAGATTAGTGTCTCTGGAAAACAAAAATATGTGATTACTGGTACTTCTGCGGTCCTTTTGGAATCTGTAAACGGAAAATTATTTAAGGTGTTCAGTGTTTTTCGAGCCCCACGTTTAGGTGCTACTTGTAATACTGCCCTTACTTTTGGGTGCTATACTTATTTTGCGCCCTTCTGGTTTGGTAACCCAGCGCGGTTTTATCTTGCCTCGGCTTTGCTCAATCGGGTTTATTTTATAAACGGGTGTGGTTCGTAGTAATTACTGGATGGGCTTAACACTGTAACCTTAAATAAAATCCGTAAAGCATTTTAACACGTATATTAAACAAATATTTACAATAAATAAAATAAACGGTAATTAACAAAATATTTATGTGAGAACTCCTGGTCCGGGTCCTGGCGTCACTGGGTGCGAAGTCGCTTCTGTGAACAAAAGATAGTTTTTCTAATCTATTCCTTACCTAAGAGGCAAAGTGTAGGTTACGGTCCTGTATGTACAGTAGCGCGAGTGTTATGCTCGATACAGTGGTTGATCGAAGCGCAGCGCATTGAACTTGAATCGTTTGAGAAAATCGATATCGTGTTTGTATGTCAGTAACTCTGAAGCGCTGAAGCAGGATGTCCTACTCCTCGGAGATAATACACGCGAAAGCGCGTCTGCAAACGCGAGCTCTCTCGACGGTCTTTCTCTGGTTATAACCGGTTTAATGTAGGCAATTAGATAATTTATCTAACTAAATTAATTACCGATCTCTATGCTAAGTTTAATTATTTATAATTAATCAAGGGAACAATAATTAATAATATTTACAAACAAGCTCGCACCAGGTATTTACGATGGTTAGGTGGACTACTAATTTATACTACAGGTTATGGAGGTATTCCTCTGCAATTCAAAGACACCGTGTATGGTTATTACGTGTTGTCTGTAGGTAGTATATGAGTTTCGAACGGGATTTCAGTAAGGTCCAGAAGACGAAGGCGACGGCCTGTCTTTACTGTATATACTAAGAGAAAGGTCGTAGGTCTTTACAGCCCTGTAACAACCCTTCACCCTCAAGTGGTGACGAGATACGGCGGGGTTACCCTGCGTTTCTCTAGGTGTACTGTGTGGTGACGAGTGACGATGGGATCTACCCTTCGTGCTACTCTAGGTGCTAGTGTAGTACAACTCCTGGAGCCCAGCCCGGAATTATTTAGTGTTTGAGTGTAAATTGTCAGAATGTATAACTTTACAACTTACCTGTCTATTAAATAGCAGTACAGAATTGAACTTTAGGTTGCCCGATCGCGACGGACTCTTCGGCGATGAACAACAGGTCGGTGCTTATACTAAGCAAACGGAGCGGCTGCGGCTACTGGTTTCTGGAACGGTCAACGGTACGGTGCTATCAGGTCGGTGCTTATACTAAGCAAACGGAGCGGCTGCGGCTACTGGTTTCTGGAACGGCTTGACGAGAATCTACTGAGATTCAACTCTTTTATCATGCGCGTCGCGAGTTTATAAAGGTGCATCTGTGGGCGGTTTCGCGGCTACCGTGCGGGGGATGCCGTTATGCGATTGGTTAAAATCGTTCTGACGTGCTGAAACTTACGGTTTCTTAGAACTACACGTCAGCAGTGATGAATAAATTATTTGTTGTGCAATATCGCGTAAACTTATGAAATCTTACATACAGGATGGTCCGTACATAATTTATTCTAAAACATATAAGTACAGGACGCTGGTTCTTTACAAATTAAAATTAAAAAAACTATTAAACTGTTTAATAAATAACCAAAATATTAACTACATTCATCAATATCAGCATGTACGTTATTATTACTGTAATTGAAGGTGATCTTTGCAATTGTTTTAATATAAAACCAAACGTGAACATAAACTATGAACAAAAGTTATCAATTACGTTATGGAAATTAGGCCACTGCGTAATTAAAAGACTGTAATTATTATTCACTATCACAACATTGATTTTGAAAATTGCATTAACCATAAAATGTAATGTCAATATGATTGTAATTAAAACAAATTGTCCAAACTGCTAAAACAGTCATCTGCAACACTGTATGTGTCAAATAATTGCTTTCATACTTGAAGATTACGTTACATTGAAACATAAAATTCTCTAATAATTAGTTTCTATGACATCAAAACATTTACCTAAATAGTTCATCAATTAATAAATTCAATCTTCTGATTAATTGATTTTACAACAAACTTTATGTTAATGCAATAATTTCAATCTTCAACCTAAAAAAACTACCATAAATAGGTAGTCAGCGACTGACTAATTAAAATGAACCAAAAATGAATAGATCAACAGTTTGATACTTATCCAAGTCCAGTAAATACGCTTTGTCTTAAACCAAAATGGCACACCACATATTTCCAAAAAACGTAAAAAAATGTTTACTTAATTCTTCTGTGTGCGTACTCCAGATAACACCATTTTTCCTACATACAGTCATTGTTTTGATTTTGTTTAAAAACAGACATGAAAGATTTACTTTCTTCAACAGCTGCTTTGGATACACGATTAGCGATAATTGAATATCAAAAATTATTAAAATTTATTTTATGTGTATAATTGTTAAATTTATTTCACTTCAACATAGTCTACAATTTCGATTTTATTTGAATTATTACTTGGGCAATCAAGAGTTAATTTAAAGTGTTCGCTTTTAATTAAAAAAAAAACACCACATATAATTTTAATTTCCACACAGATTGTTTAATTGTCCTGTTAAAAAGCTGCACGTAAATGACTTCATTTCATTCAACTCAGTGATTGTTTATTGATTGTTTATCTTTTAACGTAATGTACACAAACCGTACGGGTTACGTTAGTATTTAACTAAATAAAACCACCCACCGTACATTAAACCAAGGATTAAACACATAAACATAAATAAGCAAACGCCTCGCTGAAGATCAAAACACCTAGTTCGAATATTTATATTAATTTCGTACGGCATGAAACTTAATCCTTTTACCACCAAACTTATGTCTCGAAAAATTACTTTGTGAAAATAATTGATAGTTTTCGCTTTTCTTGTAGTTGAAGCAAGAAATAGTATACTCAAGTGAAATTCAATGTGTAACTTCGAATTACTATTTCCTATATAAAAAAAAAGTTTCTATTGGGTATGCTTTACCAATTTCGAATTAAAGTTTTGTTAAATTTGTATTCGATTAGACATTTTTTTATTGTTAGCGTTCGTTCGTTAGACGGTGTTCTATTTTGTCAGTTCAATAATATTTAATTTATAAAAGATCTAGTTATTCTTTACTAACATTAAGTTACATTCTATACTTGGCTTTTGAATACGTCTATCAAGCTGTTATATTAATGGCAAGCCTATATTTACGTTTTAAATTTATTACGACGTCCCAATTAATCCTTATAGATTTAAAAAACTACAGAAAACGGAATAACATTTTTATCTTTTGTCAAGATTTGTGAATAATAACTATCTTTCTTAGTATTTAGATCGGTATCCAATAGAAGTGTTTAATAATGGGGGTTAAACTAGAAGTCAAAAAATCGAACTTTCATCTTTCCTTAATGTTTACTTAATTAATTTACTTGACGTCCTAATAAAAGTTACTCATTTTCCTTTAAAATCACCAAAGTATTTTTAAAATTTGTTACTATCTTGGATTGAGCTCTAGTCGACTTCTTAAGCCAGTTACCACTATAAACGATAAACTCCAACAAAATAAAATCTCTTTATAATTGAAATTTGTAATAGTTAGCGATGAGACAGTTATTTGGATGTGAAAGGTTGAAGACAAGTCCGTGTTCTACTGTCAAATCGCACACAACGTGTAGCCAAACAATAACACATGGCTTTACAGAATAATCTAAAGATAACATATCCTTAGATAGCCAAAAAAACAACAACTATTAAGGATAATTCATCTAATAAACAATAAACTTCATTGGATATAGTAATAAATTCTGATACCCTACATCTCTTAACGAATTTACTTCCTGGATAATATCATTAGAAACCATTGTTGAGACTATTGTACCTCTGAAACTTATCTTATGAATAACTTTATTAGATAGAAATACGGGCCATTAATAAACCAAGAAAACTAAATGATTAATGTAAAGTATAATTTCATTCCTCATTGGTAAGAAAAATAACTCATGCCGTTTGATCCCATAATAATAATAATGAAGTAATATTTATTTTCTTGTGGACTCAATTGAGTATAAGAACTTGTCACGTTGTGTATGCAATATACTTACAACGGAAACTTACGAACTTAAAACGAATACATTTATACATATTCCTATTTCTTCGGCTAGATAGCTAACCAGTTTTTGCACTGAGCACTGCTGCAGTTGGCATATTGAAAAAGTCATCAATTGAATAGAGCACTTTATCTAAAAGAAAGGTCTTAATCGATTTAAACCTTTTTGTAGATTTGATTTCTTTTATTTCTTGTGGCAAATGATTACATAATTTTAGGGATACTATTTTGGCGGATTTTGCTAGCTGACTATAATTAAACTTTGGTATATGTTAGTTTGCATTTCTTAATAAGTAAGGATTACAGTCGCTTCGATACTTAAATTGTTTTAGATTAGAACAGACGCAATTTAAAATGTACATTGAAGTAACAGTTCATCCACTGCCACTCCACGAAATTGTTAAAGCGATAATTATTTTAAGCTTTGTTTTTCTTTTTTTATTTATGAACTACAATTAGGATCTACTCCTTTCGGAGAACGATCAAGGAATTTTGCTTTAGCTAAATTAAGAGGAAGCCTGTTATTTTTACCTCAATTAGACATATTTTTTATACAAAGCTCAACTTCCTTATACAAACTCGTTTTTATTGGAGCAGATATTAGGCAAGAAGTATCGTCTCCAAAAATAGTAGTGTGAACGTTTCCTAAGTGACACTAAACCATTTACGAACAATTTAAATAAGGTAGGCCCAAGCATACTTCCCAGAGGTACCCCTGCAGATACTTTGATTTTGCAGAAATAGAATGACAATTATCGCTTTGCTTTTTATTATTTTATTGTTCTTTTTGCGATAAGTAGTATTGTAACCACAATAACGATTTAGTTTAAATACAAGTAACCCATTATTAATAGGTTCGAAACCTCTAGACAAGCAAGATTTAACTTGAACAAAACCAAACTGTTGTGGAACTATTACCTTGAATTTTTTTATAAATGTATTTAATTTGAACAAATAGGCATTCACGTAAATTTTTGAAAATATGGAGGGTAAGGCAACAGAGCATGTGTGTGATTGTGTGTGCATGGGTGCATGCGTGCGTGTGTGTCTATGTCTGTGTCTGTGTTTGTGTCTGTGACTGTGACTGTGTCCGTGTCCGTGTCCGTGTCCGTGTCCGCGTTCGTGTCCGTGTCCGTGTCCGTTCCCGTGTCCGTGTCCGTGCTTGTGTCCGTGTTCGCGTCCGCGTCCGTGCTTGCGTCTGCGTCTGCGTCTGCGTCTTCGTCTGCGTCTGCGTCTGCGTCTGCGTCTGCGTCTGCGTCTGCGTCTGCGACTGCGCCTGCGCCTGCGCCTGCGCCTGCGACTGCGCCTGCGCCTGCGCCTGCGTCTGAGTCTGTGCCTGTATATCTGTCTATGTGCGTGCGTTTGAGCGTGCTTGTATATGGATGTATGTTAGTACCCCCGGTAATTTCAGAACGAAAACACCTACGCATTTTGAGTTTAAGCTTGTTTTCAGTTCTCCTGGAGCTGATTAGATTTTGGGTGAAATTCAGCGGTGGAGAGGGAGAGTTCATTCTAACCTGTTTTTGCTTTTTATCAAATATTTCTGAAACCGCTGTATATTTCAAATATGTAAAAATACCAGTATATAGACCTTAATCATATACATTAATTACTTTCTACCACGCGTAGTTTAGCGGCAAAAAAATTAACAAGGAAGAATTGAAGTGTAGACATATTTTTTAAAGAAAATTTAATTTTACATAACCTTCTTTTATAAAGTTTCTTAATACAGCGCAAGGTAAGTCTCGATATTAATTAAATATGAGCGAAAATGGTTAAACTGTATTATTGATATTTTATAGGAACGATCGGCTTTGGAATTTTTTATTAGTCTTTATCTGACATGAAGTTTTACACGTCATTCTGACATAGATTATTGTTTTTGTTTTTATAATATTGTCTGTTTTTCTTATGAACGTATAGTATAGTTATTCTAAAAAATAATGAAAAGTGAAATAAATGTAAAAATTAAATAAATATGGTAGAAAATGCTTAAGGCGTGTTATCGATATTTATATAGAAGCGGGCGGCTTTGGAATTTTTTTAGATGTCTATTAACCTCTACCTGACATGAAATTTTAAACATCTGTTTGACTTAGCTTATTGTTCTTGTTTTTGCAACGTTGCCTGTATTCGTAATGAATTATAAAAGAGGTTGCATGCTTATCCTAAAAAAATTGTTATTAAAATTATTTCATTTCTTATAATTTTCATTTTGTATGTTGGACGGTTGCGTGTTGTTCGACAACAGATATTTATATTGACAAAACAACTATGTTGTCGAGACGAATTAATTGCACAATTTATATTGAAGCTCAAACCTTAAAAAGCTATCCATCCGCAAAAACAGGTGAGGTTTAGACGGAAAAAAAGTTTAGAGTTAGACAAGAAAAAATTTAGAGGTACTCAAAAGGATCTAATGCAACTGAAACAAGCACAAAAAGACGTTGCTGCAATTATGATAGTGTTAATTTTAACGGTAATTAGAATACTTTTATTTTAGGTATGTAATCGTACATTGTTTATTAATTTTTTTACAAATTTATATTTTCGATAATTACAATTATCGTTTCAGTAAGTGATGGTTATATTCTTAATATTAAAGATCTAGCTAATCTCTACTAAAATAAAATTAGATTCCATAGTTGGCTTGTTCATATACGTTCCCTAACTATTATAGCAGGCTTATATATGCGTTTTCTTATTTTTAATTTTTTTTTTTAATTATGATTTACTGAAAGCGATGACTGTAATTGTTATCGAAACGTTTAAATCTGTAAAAAAAATTAACAAAAATACACAAGTCCATACCCAAAAGATAACTATGTGAATTTCAGCAATTAATTTGCCAGCAATAAATAGAAAAGCCAGTAAATGGCAAATAAACGCTATTAACAAACAATACGAAGGAAGATAATAAAATCAAGTTAAAAAACAATGAAAAATGAATTAAATAATGAAGCCTTTTTTTACGATCAATAAAGAGCGGGGGGGGGGGATAGTATGCAATGTGCGTGCCATAAACATAAACGCAAAATCTTTTCAGCTAAATATTTTTATGCAATCAATCTCTAGTCATGTCTTACATGCCATATCTTACCAAAACATTTACAATAGCTTCTTAATTTTAATGTACTGTAGTCAATAAAAAATATCAAGTGTGATCAAGAAAAGACACTTCTCAGGTATGATGTCAACGTAACCTAGATTTTTTTTCAGTTAAATTATACTATGTGATGTGATAAATGAGATAGAAAACAATAAATAAACTCACATCAAATAAAAAATTACACAACTATCTACAGGGAATGGTCAAAATGAGTTCCTCCAGATTCCTCGCAAGATGCCTCACGTTGCTTCACGTTGCCGAAAAACGTTACAGTTACACGTTATTACCATCATTTTTAATTCCCAATTAAGACTGTACGTAAACGATTTTTGCACCTTGACCATGAAATGTAATCAATTACTCCATCCTCATATAATTTACGAGATAAATGCAACTACGCGTTTTGTGTGAAGTTGCATTGTCCTATTTAATAAAGCTATCTCTGAGTTTGTCATCGGGCAGTTGGTCTAGGAAGGGTTCCAATAAACTATTTCGATATTTTTCACATAGATCGTTGAGACAGTAATCTAAACAAATACGTTTGAAGAGTTTGCAGAACTTTTTCGATAAACAGGCATAGACGTTAGATAAGGGGGGCAATTTGGTCTTTGCACTTTTGTATGAATCACCAGATTTTCCCTGGGGTTATATCATAAGCATGAGTTATAGAGGAAATCAACATCTTAAACTTCGAACCAGTTGGGGCTCCACCCTGGGCCCCATTTCTACCAGTTGGGTTACCTGACTTGTTTCCCTTTCTTGGATTTCATGCTGGGACTCCATCGAGTCTCCATTTCCAGCTAGAGTTCCATCAGATCCCCCTTTTGTAGAAATAGGGATTCAATTCTGGGCCCCACTTCTAACACCCAAAAGCCAACCAGCAACTGTAAGTATTCAAGCAAATAAGAAAGGAAACATACCAAAGCATGCACTGATAAACAATGTCCAAATCAAACATTAAATGAGCTACTTAGAATACAAACACATACACAAGCACAAAAAACACGTGTACATCTCCTAGATATAGTAGCTAGGTTCAAGTTGCAAGTTTAAGATGTCGATTTCAGCCAAAACTTATTACATAGCCTCGGGGAAAATCTGGTGACTCTTGCAAAAGTGGTAAAACCAAATTGCCACCCTTGTCTTGTGTTCAAGTATTTATATGTTTGTGGTTAGGCAATGTTGCGCAAGATTGCATGTTAAACAGCTGAAGGCGCAGCCTCAGCTGGTAGAAATGGGATCCTGGTGGGATCTTCAGCGGTTGTTGGCCAATTTCTTTTGTTTTGAATATGCCTGACTATTGTCTATCAGTTTTATCGTGTTTTCACTAATTTCATTAATTACATCAATCTCTTGATTCACCTAGCGCTTATTCATGTTTATTATTATACCGCAAAATGACCTTGCAAATTATATCATAACTTATAATTCTACCGAGGGATTGTGCTGCAAACTGTATTAGAACATAAAATGCCTCTGAAAGTCGAATGTTAATTTTCAATTGTGACCTAGTGTGGCCTAAGATCTGCTAGATAGGGGGTCTCTGTTAGAAATGGAGGATCTCACCGCTGTAAAATGCGGACCAGACCAAGCCCAAGCTGTCAGAAATGGGGATCTAGTGCTGGAAATGGAGCTCAGCATCCTGTGTTGTTTCAAATTGTAAGTTCTAATTATACCACAAGATGGTATTGCAAGTTGTGTTGTAGCTTCTAATTATGCTACTAGAGGGTGATGCAAGCTGCATGCTACAACTGTATGTTAGCTTCTAATTATACCTCCCAAGGTCTACGTTTACTTATAATTATAAGAGAGATAACTAATTGACCCTTTAATGGAGGTATGATCCAAAATTATACGTTTTAGAAAAAAATATTATAAGAATAACTGTGAAAACCTAACTTTTCTACGCTATTTAATAACCATTATACAGCCTTTAGAGGTTATGTTTGTCCAGCGCGTGGCAAGTTTTGCATTTTAGTTAGTTTTTTCGACAATGACATTTGGATCTTAACCACATTTAGCGGCTCAAATGTTGAAAAAAGTACATTTTTTTGAAATTTTGCTCAAAAAGTATCAAATAGGATGGAATTTTGACACCAAAATAGCTTAAGATTGCTATACCTAACAATGTAATGTTTCGTAGGTAGTAGGTGGGAGGAGGTGAAAGGGTACCCATGTTAAATTTAAAGCAAATCGATTCCTCTGATCATAAGTCAAGACAAAATCAGATAAAAAGCAGTATATTTACCCACTTTTCTTTGTCAGAAGAGAATGTCCTCATACCGGACTTTACATTACCCTACCCCCCGCACCCCTCTGCCCCGTCCACCGTAAAGTCTCAAGATACCCCGGATTAGGTAACAGTATAGTCTTTCCCGCCCACGAAACGTCATCTGAAAGTCTATTTTGGCTTACTAAAGAGTTCTAGGCTCAGGGTCAAGGACTACTTTTCTACAAAAATAAATCTAGGAACACACCCATTTTCAAACGTTTATTCATTAATAAGAACAGAAATTTACCTTTTTTCTATAATATCAGTGTAAGTAACTTTATAGTTAAAGACACTCAGCTGCTAAATTTAATGCTTACACACATGGTGCCCCCTCATTAATGAAGAGGGGTACGGCCATAAATAGAGGAAGACCACAGACACATAAAATCAACCTGTTTTATATTTACCCGATTTCAAGGTTGACTATAAATCTTCATCAAAATCAAAAGTGGGTTTTTTACAATTTTCCCTTGCTGTATCATTGCAGTAACCGCACGCTGATACACACTTCAAATGGAATTTTCGGCACGAACAAGTGTTTCTGATATATAAATGCGACGTATCTTTGCAGTTACAGTGGATGATTTTCAACAGAATTTCGGGCGCAGGCTCTTGAGCAATCATGGTGGGAACATACTCAATATTTTCAACTTCCTAGCCCCACTCCAAGGGGTTCAGAATTTTCGTATTAAGATGACGCCAAACCATAATTTGTAAGTGAATTCGTAACGAATTATAGTGATCAGCTCTATCTGTGGGGGGTAGTTTTTCGGGAGATGCTTGTAAGATCTTCTTTAGGATCGTCCTTGCCGTGATTATGTTGAATAAAAAATTCTATTCCAGCTTCTCCAACTTCAACTGGAAGGGTATCGTCGCTGGTCATTTTTTCGTGAATTTCAAGTAAATTTTCTTTAGGCCATCGAAACTTGTTAACGATAACGTTTTTACCGATACCACATGGTGCTGAGGTGGTATCGCAACCACTCAGCGTGAATAAACAACAGTTTTTGGCATACATTTTCTCCACTATCAGAACCATGGTTGTTTTTCAAATTTCGTTGCGATATAAGATTAATCTTTTCCAATGTATCTTCGAAATGATATAGCAGCATTACAAAAACATCTGTATCATCAGCAATTACTCGATATTCTTTATTTTCATTTTTCACCAATTGTAAAACTGTCAAAGCGATGTCTACATCAGCATCAGCATCGCACACTTTTACGTGATGACTTTTTTTAATAAATTAAGTTTTATTTCCCGTATTCTCTAAGAGTGCCGTTTGGTTGCGATGAGCATTTGCCAATTCACTTACCTACATAAAAAAACGTAATTAAAATTTTTGAATAGGGATGTGTTGTTGACTAACTATAAATATTTTTAGGCTATATACCTTAATATTTGCGCATAGCTGATTAATCTTTCTTCTGCGATGCTCGTGATCTTTAGTCGATTTTTGGTATCCATCGAATACGATACGTACTTTTTTATGATGATAGGCTTGATAAATGTAGCTTTAATCTTGTTTTATTACATCTCCATAGGTTTTCCCATTTCATCGCACATGATGAAGTAAAAATCCTCCATACAACACAACATCTGTACAATAAACATTGAAATCTGGGAGAACGCGATCATGATACAACAACACATCAACTAAAAGTGATTTTTCTGTTTTTCTCTTGAAATTATTCTTGAAAAGAGCTCATATTTGAAACAATCTTTTGGATTTTCATCGCGCTCAGCGATAGCAATTAAACGCAGAAACAGTATTTCATTGACAACTTGAAGAACGCTTCCATTTACCTTTATATTACTTTCCAGATTTTTGAGAGGTTTGATCTGATTTGCCCTCCTAAAAAACATGGTAAGAATTAGGAATTTTAATTATTTGTAAAAAAAATATTGTAATCCAAATAAATAAACCTTACTTGAAAGAACAAGAAGACACGCTAACTCCGTTCATTTTATGAAGAATTGCATGTCCAATTTCTTCTGTTCGATAACAATTGATTCCATCTTTTTTATCGGCAAATAGACCAGTTGATAAGCTGCGAAGCCCATCATCGCATTCGTCAAATAGGTTTTGATTCTCAAAATAGACCGCTACTGATTCCAAGTCTTTGTTATCTTGAAAAATTGTCGAATTCCCCAATTCCACGTGCTGATCGCTGGCTACATAGAAATTTTCGGTGAGTTTGGCCATTGCATCATGAATTGCTGAGCAAGCATGCATCCTATGCACTCATGTAAATTGAACATTTTCGCTTATTTCTCTGCCATCAGTGAGGCCTCCACGAGTCTTCAATGTACTCATTAAAGATTGCTCAATCACGAGGTCTGTCCACAGACCAGACCACTCTCTGGCACTACGACGAACAGCATGATTTTTATTTTGATCAATTTTGCATGATCTGTAAGTAGAGTCTACCGCATTTTGCGTAATGGCTGTGGCCTGTGGCAGCAAATAAATTCAACATTTTACCAGTAGCACATAAATGTAAATTCCAGTCTGAAGTGCGTTCGGCGTGGATGAAATTTTTTATAATATTTACGTAGTCGATGTATTGAAGCCATAGGAGGGGGGGGGGGCAGTTCTTGAAGATTTTTTCAAAGTCTATCGCTAAAAACTTCGAAACGAGACTCAAAGTTCGTCAAAATAGCACCAATTTCTTCAATATCGATAGTATCTTCTTTGGTAAACATTTTTTTATAACTATCTCTAAGTTTATTGAGACACTCTATGACATCTTTTTAATCTTTATCGAACATTTGTTCGATCAATTTCTTATACAGTACCGATTGCACAATAAACTGGCATCGAATGGCCAGTGCTGAAAATAATTCGTGTGTCGTCGTTTCTAACCGTGGACGTCCAGGTTTAAGAGTACAAGTGTCAATATTGATTTCTTCTTGCGGGGTTCTTTCCCTTTTCGAAATGAGTTGGCACAATTGGTGTGATATACGGCATCTGCAGAAACGAGATCTATACAGCTCTCAATTCTACCCAATACGTCCCGAGACCAGGCATCGTTTCTCTCTTGACATTTTTGAAAAATGGTATCCTGAATTTCGAGAGTTTGAACAACGCTGTATTCAGAGCGACTCCGAGAATCATCACTTTTCACCGTTTTTGAACAAAAAAAAACAATCACTTTTCCAATCGAAAAATGAAGAAGATCGTAATTTTTTTATTTCAAAGAGCTGTTGTTTTTCGTTCTTCGTTTCCAAATTACGTTTAAATCGCGTTAAAACAGCTACTTCTTGTAAACATTTAATAATATGTAATATGTTTATTACAAATAATACGAATAAATTCTTCAACATCGCTTTCCATTGCGCCTTGCGTCAAAGAAATCAACGCAGATGTCTTACTCGTTCCAATAACAAACGGAAAAAATATGAACGCGGTCCGTAAAATTCGTAGTTGCAGTGTAGTTTGATAAGTGTCCTACGCTGGTTGGCTCAACGCGTGTGGCGTGATTATGTTGCAGTGATTTTTAAAATATCCAGGCGCTTTTGAAATTTAATATCTAATTTTACGTAAAGGATGGTATGTATTTCTGGAGATTTTTTTCGATAGATGTGATGATCATTTTCAAAGGTAGAAACATTGAACTATGTGGATGGTTAATCCTGTAACCGCTAGTTCTTAATTTATTCAACTGTTTATGATATTATTGAGTGTACATACCTGACTTTCATTATCAGTAAAGGTACCCAAATAACATTTCATTCAACAATAATATTGGAAATTACTACAACGATCTAACGTTACTTTTCAATAAGTTCAAAGGTAAATACGTAATTAAAAATTATTATTAATTTATTAAATACATAAATAAAAAGTTTACCTCGAGTAGGATTTGAACTTACGACCTGTACTTTGCCAGAGTACCGCGCTAACCAACTGCGCCATCAAGGTTCAAGACCCAATTGATGTAAATTTTCTCTTTATATGTGTAGAACTGATGTAAATTCTAAATATAATGAGATTACTATGAAATTACTTATATATGGAATGTGAGCCTGCAATATCGCAAGGATTCACACATACCAAAGCAACTTGACTAATATTAAATTATTATAAGTTTTTGTTATGAACGAATAAGTTCAAAGGTAAATATGTAATTAAAAATTATTATTAATTTTATTAAATACATAAATAAAAAGTTTACCTCGAGTAGGATTTGAACCTACGGCCTGTACTTTGCTGGAGTACCGCGCTAACCAACTGCGCCATCAAGGTTCAAGCCCCAATCGATGTAAATTTTGTCTTTATGTATGTAGAACTGATGTAAATTCTAAATATAATGAGGTTACAGTCAAATTACTTATATTAATGGAATGTGAGCCTGCAATATCTCAAGGATTCACATATACCAAAGCAACTTGACTAATATTAAATTATTATAAGTTTTTTTTAAACTGGATTTTTTGATTAAAATACGAATACGATGTTTTTCAGATCAAAAAGATATACTTTGTCTAAATCGATAACTTGAACAGTTTTTAAGATATCTGTATTTTTAGGTATTATAACTTTGACACCCTGTATCTCGTAAACGAGGCGCTATTGGACTTTTTCGAAACATTTTCGGTTTGAAATTTTGAAATTTTTGCTAGAATGTTATATCTCTACTCTTAATAGGAACCCGGTGCAAATCCGTTGAAACTTTTGCGTAGGGTTGTAGTTTGGTGTTGCTACTTTTAGGATTTATGGCGTCTAGTTGCAATTAAAATTGTTTCTATGCTTGTTTCAATTCATAAAATTTATTTTATTTCATAAAACGACTTGAGTATCCCCGCCCTTTATGAGTCTTGATTGAGAAGTTAACCACATTGGTCCTATTTGTAATAAATATACAAGTATTTTTATGTTTTGTTGATTGTCACTTAATAAAGAAATATTTAATTATTTAAACAATGTAATTTTAAACATAAGGTCACAAATACCGAGTCATTAGACACGTCAGGTATGTTTTGTTTCCATATATTAAAAAAAAATTAAAAATTAAAACAATATTTCGTTTCAACCACGATTGCAATCTTTTGCTTGCAGTACCTAGTGGGTATCACTCAAAAAGGATTCAATATAATCGCACAAATCTTTAGGAGAGGTGAAACTGTTCAAATAAAACGCACTTATTATTCTAATAATTCAATAATTTTTCATGATATTTGAAGAGTGAATTTTTTTTGTGCTCAATTACGACCTACACTCTTTGTGCATTTACTAATCAATTTAGTACATATATTCATTAATGAAAATGCTGAAAGGTTTCCTAAATTATAGGGATTTATTCCCTTTTATTTCTATGTGAATATTTTGATTAAAATTAAATTAGCAATTTGAAAAGAAACAAGAAAAGGTATGTATAACCTTTATGTGCAGTAATAAATACAAGGCGTAATGGCTATTAACGTTGCACGGCCCAACGACACGAAGCATTTGTCACCAGTTTAATGTGTTTAAAGTTTTTCGAATTGGGTAACTTAAATTTGTAATTTAGGTTTGTTATCTTTGTTTTTACTGATTATGAGTCAGAGCTCAACCTATTGATAGATCGCACAACCACGGTTTTACCAGCAATTGTGTTTCGTTTAATAATGTGATTACATAGTTGTAGAAATCCGGACAAACTATAGTAATTACATAAATACAAAGTGCATTCAATGTGGTATAGCATTACAGTACCTATTGAATAATATAGTTTTCCCAACGTTGACATTTATGTACGAAATAAAATATTTATTTTGTTACACTTCAGTTGGGTTTCTGAGTTGTAATTGTTTGTGACGTATTTGAGTGTAATTAATTTACTGTATTCTTAAATTAGTATAAATTATATATTTCAATTTTATAAATCAATTTTGAATCTACATTTCAATCCATTTAGTACAACTGCTCAGTTTAAGATGTATCTGAAGCACTTATCTAATGAAAAAGCAAGCCTATGTTTAAATTCAATTACTGACCTATAAAACTATTTTTTTAAATAAGTCGCATCTTTATATTTTGTTTGGGGCTAACCATATAAAAAATTCTAGGTAAGTATATCGGCGTAATAATTTTGAAATGTATCTCCAAGATCGCCCATATATTTTACGAATTCAATGGAAAAATATACAAATGAGTAACGTATCGCTATCCATTTTACTAACTACGTACTCTTAAGGGTTGTATTTAGTCAAATAAAATTGTGGTTTCGCCTGTCGTATCTACAAACCTCATGACACCATTTACCTGGCACGCTGCAGGAGTGTATGTAAACCATATTCTAAGCATTTAACATTTGTAATATAGTCAATCATCTTAATTCCTTTCTTTAAAAAAAGCTGAACTTAAGTTTATTCAACATGGTACAATTATTTTTAACATTTTTAACAAGACATAATGGAATTTATTTTCTGCATATTGATTTTATCAGCATTTTTCGATTAAAGCCTCATTACCGGGCAAGCGGGCGTAATGGGCCCTTCATTCTTTAACAAAATATAACTGCAATCAAAGATTATGTTTATCTAATGAGGTATCTACATAATGACTTCGTCGTTTGTATAAAGGTATTTAGTGAAGGTTTTGGTTTTTACAATAAAACAAAACTTTCCCAACTCTTGAAGAGGTAGCAGATATATAAATGCATGTCTATATTACAAAATATGTGTAAAGAACAAAGTTATTGTGTAATAATTGTTGCAAATAGCTTATAATGTAGTGATTTTGCTTTTTATAATAAATAATCCATTAAAGGAAATTGATGGCATATATAAAAATTTAACGCATAACAATACATAGATACGGCGGGCCTCATAGGCTGCAGCACGATGGATTTGGGTGTTCGTTTTTTGATACAGATGTTGTTAGTAAAAGACGTAAAGGATTTGTGTCGATATTTACTGTGAAATGTGCAATGTGCAATAAGACCGAGAAAATTCAGAACATCCCCGAATGAACATTAATTTATCTGCCGTATCTGCGATTGTGTCCATTGGTGCTGGATATACCCAACTGACTGAGTTTTGTGCGGCTTTAGATATAGTCCATCAAGTGCTACGTACACAGTTTACCAAGATGAAGTTTGTGAAATTCATAATCGAGCAGCAACTGACGCGATGAATAAAGCCGCCAAAGAAGAGGCGAAACTAGCAGTGGAACTAGCAGAAGTAGATGACCAAGGGTGTCCAAACATTGCTGTAGTAGCAGACGGAGCGTGGAGCAAACGGTCGTATCGCACTAATTATAACGCTCTGTCAGGGGTTGCGTGTATAGTTGGATTACGGACAAAGAACGTGCTTTATATGGCAGTTAAAAATAAGCTTTGTTTGGTGTGTGCACGGAAGGATCTGTACAAAGATAACAAATGTCCAGAGCACATCTGCTATAGAAATTGGAGCGGTCCAATAACTGGAATGGAGGCAGCTATCATAGTAGAAGGTTTCAAAAATCAATGGAGATGTACGGTATGAAATATGTAAAATTAGTCGGTGACGGCGACAGTAGCGTGCATCGAAAACTACTAAAGTCGATGCCGTATGGTCATTCCACTGTAATACAAAAAATTGAATGCAAAAACCACGTTTTGCGCAATTATATAAACAAACTACCAGAACTTGATATTTTAAATGGACCGAAACACATATTTGGTGATCATACGGGATGTACACAGCGCGATTATTTTTGTACCGGTGCTAAAAGCGATAATAACATGGTTCCAAATTTAGAAGAAAACGGTTTATTTGAGGAAATTATGACTGCAGTACGCCGTGTCGCTTACCATTCTAAGAGTTTAATATGATGTTACCAACAACTTTACAATTCCTACGTTGCGAAATTTGTTGACGGTAAACGTGTGAATTTCGCTTTTCGCCGTGGTTATCACAGTATGTGTGAAGCTGCTGTAGTGGCGCATAATGAAGTAGGTATGCTCCACGAAAACGTGTAAAGTACAGGAAATAGTACGCCCGGAGTATATACAAAGTTATTTTGCGAAAACAAAAGGAACAATTGCTTCGCAATCAGAAACCAAAATGTTACCATACTAAGTACTCTGGAATCGCAGATGCTGATTATGGACCGGAAGCAGCTGAACCAATGCCGGATATGCTAGAGGAAGACTTAAACGAAGCAGCGAAGAAGTTTGTACAGAAATTATCTTTGAGGCGAGAAGAAATTTTTGATGAGACTGTTGGGCAACACCGAAACAATCAGTGGTAAGAAGAGCGGAGAGAAAGAATGACAGCGTCAAATTTTGGCCGCATTTGTAAATTGCGCAGTACAACTTCTTGCGCAAATGTAATAAAAAATTTAATATACCAACAGTTTACAGGGAGTGCTGCTACAAAATATGGGAAAGAAAATGAGCACCGGGCCATAAAAGATTTTAAAGAACTCACGAATATGGAGGTTAATCCTTGCGGTTTGTTTGTGGATGAATCCCATCCATTTTTCGCAGCGTCTCCAGATGGGGTAGTAGGTGAAAATTCCATTCTAGAAATCAAATGCCCGTACAGTGCAAGAATGTACACTCCGACGGAAGCCGTTTTAAATAATAAAATTAAATTTTATCGAGTAGAGGGAGGCGAATTAAAATTAAAACAAACTGGCAGCTACATGTACCAAATCCAAGGGCAATTAAATATTGCAAAAAAAGACATTTGCAATTTTGTTATTTGGACTCCTACTGGTATTTCAGTGGAAAAGATCAAAACCGACACTTTGTTTTGGGAGCAGAAAATGCTTCCGAAACTTCAACAATTTTAACGTAAGGCATTGTTACCCGAAATTTTGGATTCAAGACAATCACGACAGCTACCTATTCGAGAGACATTTTTAAATTGATGTACGTGGAAGAAACTATATCTTCTTAAATTAAAAGTGACGGTGTACATATACAGGGTGTCCAGTTTAAGATGAAATGCATGGGGATATTGGAAACCGTTAGAGATACGAAGATGGTTAAATGGAGAAAAAGTTGAGTCATTATATGCCCAAGAAGTAACCATGGTTACATGTCAAAAATCCTTCCATTTACTAGATACAGGGTGATAACTGAAAATATGCGTTTTCTAAAATCGCTATATCTTGTTTCTTGCAAGAGATACATCCACGATTTTTGCAGGATGGGGTAACAGGTAGCGAGGATTTCAAAATGATTTTGAAAAAATCTAGGCCTACTAGATTTTGAGATAATGCACGCAACTTTCGATTTTCTTATGGACGCCATATTGGATTTTGCATTTTGAATTCTTCATAAAAATGCTTTTCAACCATATATCATATGTTTATAATCTGCCAATGAGAAAGTGTCAAATTACACAATTAAATTTATATCAAAGCAACCTTGACATATTATGTATTTTAATTAAATGAAAACTAATCTACAAATTAAACTAACTATTGAGAACAATATTATTGATTATTAACATAAATCATAATAATAAAAGTGACAAAAACAACAAAAATAAAATTTAATATTATACTGAATTTTACTATTAATTAATCAAATGCTCGAATAAACCTCCATTCTCTTGAATAATTGAATAGATGGTTGATTGGCAAAGGCCTAGTTTGATATAAATTTAATTGTGTAATTTGACACTTTCTCATTGGCAGATTATAAACATCTGATATATGGTTGAAAAGCATTTTTATGAAGAATTAAAAATGCGAGATGATAAGGAACTCTTGTGATGCAGTGCTAACTCGATGCAGATGGTGTTTGCAGGAGAATGAAGGTTTATTCGAGCATTTGATTAATTAATAGTAAAATTCAGTATAATATTAAATTTTATTTTTGTTGTTTTTGTCACTTTTATTATTATAATTTATGTTAATAATCAATAATATTGTTCTCAATAGTTAGTTTTAATTTGTAGATTAATTTTCATTTAATTAAAATACATAATATGTCAAGGTTGCTTTGATATAAATTTAATTGTGTAATTTGACACTTTCTCATTGGCAGATTATAAACATATGATATATGGTTGAAAAGCATTTTTTATGAAGAATTCAAAAATGCAAAAATCCAATATGGCGTCCATAAGAAAATCGAAAGTTGCGTGCATTATCTCAAAATCTAGTAGGCCTAGATTTTTTTCAAAATCATTTTGAAATCCTCGCTACCTGTTACCCCATCCTGGTTACTTCTTGGGCATATAATGACGCAACTTTTCTCCATTTAACCATCGTCGTATCTCTAACGGTTTCCAATATCCCCATGCATTTCATCTAAACTGGACACTATCTGTACAAAATTCTTACTTTTACCCTATTTTTAAATTAATTTATAAGCATACAAAATACTATACATGCTGATTTATTTGTACATATTACATTATTAATTATATATATTTGTAAGATTGTTTATATAAGTGCTGACAACAATATGTTTATACCTATGTATTATTTTATATTTGGACTGATGTATTTATTGTTTTAACTTTTCTGTCATAAATAAATATCTTTAGGCAATTTTATTTTTATTCGTTATAATATATATATATATATATATATATATATATATATATATATATATATATATATATATATATATATATATATATATATATATATATTATATATATATATATATATATATATATATATATATATATATATATATATATATATATATAGGGTTTTCCACGTTAGGAGTTCGTTAGAAGTTTATGTGTTAGAAACAATTTAGAAATCTGAATTTTTGGACTTAAGGGTTATTTAAGATTCTTTCATTCTAAAATATTTTCAAGGTCATGTTACTTCCGGTTATACCGGAAGTCGCCACAACTTCCTTATTTTAAATGGAACACCCTGTATATTTTTTATTTTTGGATTCTTGACAAAATTTTAGGATAGTCTTATAAGGGTTTCCTATACCTTTTTCAACTGTTTCTAGATATCTTGCTTTTTCAAAATTTTGAAAGTTGTAACCTATTTTCAACACTGCTTGTCTTACTTATTTTGACTGATGGAAAGTGCTTCTGGAGTAGACAGAAGCATAAGAACTATACTTTTGAAATACTCATTGACAATTGATTTATTGCATACATGGTGTTCAAAATTTGATGAACTATTAAAGAATTTTCAAAGTTGAAAAACTTTGGTAATTCAAATGTGATACCCTGTATATTATTGGTTGAATAGATGCAGCATTTAGTTATGCATCGTTTGTCTATAACATTACCTATACCTATTATCGACAATTTTCTTGTTAATTAATATTTTCTACTTTAATGTGATTTTTGACAGAAACTGAAATGTTTTTCAAAAATAAAATGAACTTAATTCAAACTACACAAATTCTATTTTATTAAAACAATGAAATAAAACAAGAAGATAACAAAATTGAGAACATAATAAGAAATGAACAACATAAAACAATTATTTGAACATAACTAGAAGAAAAAAAAAGATAAAATGAATCATTACAAATGTTCCACATGACCGCCAATTTGATTTAAGCATTTTATAACTCTATCATATACTCCTTGCGAAATAGATCGCCGAATTTCGTGTGGACACATACTATTGAATGCATTGTGAACACGATTTAGCAATTCCTCTCTAGTTTGAACTGGCCTAGAGTACACTATTTCTTTTATACGACCCCAGAGGTAAAAGTCCAGGGCGTCAAATCGGTGATCTCGGTGGCCAGTTCCAAGGTCCTTGTGGGCCAATCCACCGATCTTCAAACATCAATGTCAACTGTTGGTGTACAGCTATAGTGGAATATGCGGGAGCACCATCCAGCTGATACCAACTGTTTGCCCTGTCACATGCGGGTAGAGTATTTAGAAAATCCATAACAAATCCACGGAGAATTTCAAGATATCTCGCCCCATTCAAATTTTCATCGTACACTTGATATGCCACTCTATTATCCATAACTAAACAAAAATGTTAAAACTAAATTGGAACTGGTGATTACGTTCTCTTGTTACATGAGGATTATCTTGTGCCCATAGTGATTATTTCGGCGATTGAAAATTCTTCTCTACTGAATTTTAATTCATCAGTCCAAATAATGTTGTGAAGAAATCTCGGATATTCGGTCATTTGTACAAGAATAAATTCACAAAGTTAACTCGTCGTGCCTGATCACCAAGATGTAATCCTTGCACAGTTATTACCGAAAAGGATGCATTTTATACTTCTTTAATATTCTGTGGATTGATGTTTGTGAAATATCCAAATCCAGTGCAGCTGCTGTAATTGAAGTTCGTGGATAAGCGTGAAAATAAGCTAACACGTTCACCTCGTTAACTTCATTATCTATTACTGGCTTTAAATGTGTTCGAGTTGCCCTTATGCTTCCAGTTGCAATAAATCGAGCTTCAATTCTTGCAAATTTCCAGGTGCCATTAATGGTAGGTGGATACCGTTCGTTAAACAACCTGCATGTTCGCCTAACAATTCGTCCACATTCACCATGCGTGTAAAACAAATTCAATAAATCATTGTTAGAATATTCTTGAATACATTCCATTATAAACAGTACTTAAAAAAAATACTTAAAAAATTACAAAATCACTTAAATTGTACTGATTTGACATTAAATCAACAACAATGTTTTAATGCGTGTCAAAATCAAGGCTCACTAGATTGCAGTTTTGGAATTTTATCGGCTTTTATAAAAAATACGGAGTTATACGAGTTATATCTGGGGTCGTATAAAAGAATTAGTGTACTCTAGGCCAGTTCAAACTAGAGAGGAATTGCTAAATCGTGTTCACAATGCATTCAATAGTATGTGTCCACACGAAATTCGGCGATCTATTTCGCAAGGAGTATATGATAGAGTTATAAAATGCTTAAATCAAATTGGCGGTCATGTGGAACATTTGTAATGATTCATTTTATCTTTTTTATCACTTTTCTTCTAGTTATGTTCAAATAATTGTTTTATGTTTTTCATTTGTTATTATGCTCTCACTTTTGTTATCTTTTTGTTTTATTTCATTGTTTTAATAAAATAGAATTTGTGTAGTTTGAATTAAGTTCATTTTATTTTTGAAAAACATTTCAGGTTCTGTCAAAAATCACATTAAAGTAGAAAATATTAATTAACAAGAAAATTGTCGATAATAGGTATAGGTAATGTTATAGCCAAACGATGCATAACTAAATGCTGCATCTATTCATCCAATAATATACAGGGTGTCACATTTGAATTAACAAAGTGTTTCAACTTTGAAAATTGTTTAATAGTTCATCAAATTTTGAACACCATGTATGCAATAAATCAATTGTCGATGAGTATTTCAAAAGTATAGTTCTTATGCTTCTGTCTACTCCAGAAGCACTTTCCATCAGTCAAAAATAAGTAAGACAAGCAGTGTTGAAAATAGGGTTACAACTTTCCAAATTTTTGAAAAAAGCAAGATATCTAAGAAACAGTTGAAAGAAGGTATAGGAAACCCTTATAAGACTTATCCTAAAATTTTATCAAGAATTAAAAAAAATAAAATAATATACAGGGTGTTCCATTTAAAATAAGGAAGTTAGTGGCGACTTCCGTTATAACCGGAAGCAACATGACCTTGAAAATATTTTAGAATGAAAGAGAATCTTAAATAACCCTTAAGTCCAAAAATTCAGATTTCTAAATTGTTTCTAACCACATAAACTTCTAACGAACGCCTACCGTGTAAAATCCTGTATATACTAATCAAATTGATTATTTTGAGAGCCGTACTTGGTGTATTATTAGTTTGATTTGAATAAATAAATGCGTTAGTAAGTTAAATCACTTTCTACCTGCAGTTTACAAAAAATGGGTAATCAATACTCTTACTACTACTACTACTCCCATTGTTGTTTCACAACGGGAGGTTGCCCGACATGCCCCTGGTTAATGAGTTGCCTATATTTACACGAAATTTTAACAAAATTAATAGAACATTTTTTTAATCGCTAACTCAATTAATTCGTCACTGTGTAGAATGTAAAAAGAGATCGATGTATGTTGGTCAATAAAATACATTTATTTAACGGGGTAAAAGAATAAAAATGAACTCCGTTGACAATATCAATTCAAACTTATGTTTTATTTGTAACGCGATATAATCCACATTTATTTAAAAAAAAACGCTTTTCGCGATTTAGCCCGTTGGAGAAAAGATTGTTTTAAATAGTCCTTCAAGTAGTTTTTTAATCATACTGCTGTGAACTGAGACATCCTATTTAGCGTTGCCCTATTCCACGGTGCAAGACGTCCTAACTCACTACAAGCCTTAAAAACCGAAGCAAAATACAGAATTAATAGATTTATTTTATTTTATTATTATTTTTTTACACTATTGCAGCCTAAAAACTCACCATAAACAACTACATTTGTCACTGGACTAAACTCATAATTTTGTATCTAATTTAACAGAAATTATTTGTCCCTATCCTTCCCTTTAATGAGGCGTAGACTTTTCGGGCGATTCGTCCGTGTATCGTATTTCCTTTTTACATAAATGGTCTCCTTACTTTTATAAATTTATAAATTGCGTTTCTCAGATATTTTCGTAAACATTGCATTACTATTTTAGAATAATACTAACATTTAATAAACGCGAGTACATATAATACATGTAGAAGTTATAGGGGTATGTAGCAGCTGAAAGTATACTTCAAAACCTATTTTCAACGAACTTTGCTCCTCCAAGTGATATGTCCTGGCATTCACGTAGCTTTGCTTGTCATTACATAAATAAGATTTACAAACGACAAAGACATCAAATATTACATCGAAATCACGAATTACATGTCCTTTTTCAAGAAATTGATCAATGTACAATGTGTATACATGTTGAAGAATTGGTAATTGCTGGGTATTACATTTTTAAACCAATTATAGTTTTTTTGTAATTAATTTATGACGTTAACCTTGGTTAAAAATAGGTGTGAAAGTAAAGTCTTGATTATGAAGGACACCGCATTTAAGCAAAACTTCACAGTTGTTAATCACACATGTCTGATAGCAAACTTTTACGCATTTTATGGTTTATCCCGAGTATGCCAAAGTCAAGGAATTATCAAAATGCTTAGTAATCAGTAGCCTTATCTAGTAAATGTTTTTCATAATTTCTACAAACAGACGGTGTTTGCAATCTAAAGCCTCATTTTGGATATTTTGCGTATGTCAATGTGAATAAAAATTCATAAATCAAATAATAGGAGCTTAAAAAAACTTCATTTTCAATTATTTATTATCTGGAAGTACCGCGGAAAGGTATAAAAAATATCACGGTTTTACTTTATGATAGAAAAGCAAAAATGTGTGAAATATTTGTTAGTGTATGTGTCGAGAGTGTATGCTCAAAGCTTCAAGCAACGTGACGTCATCATCTCCGATGTCATTGCAGCCATTAATTCACAGAACATTTTAAGAAAATTTTTAGGTTAGCAAAGTTTGATCCGGAATTATGAGATGCATGTCACTCTTGCAAAATGTGTCAAAAACAGGATGCGTAAATTAGAAAACTTTGATGTGAGCAAATTTGCGACCGTATTTCTGGCAATTTCATATATTTCAGGGGACGTACACGCAAAATTATCGGGGATACTATAACTAGTGTTTATGACTCTTATCGATTAACACGTGTTATATTTGGTAAGAGAATATAATGAACGTTAATAGAAAATATATTTTTTTAAAGTCTATAATTTTAAACGATCTGTCACTTTGACAGTAAACTATTTTATTCATTAAAATCATGTAACAGTCAGCATCGGTGATAAAATTATCACCGATTTGAAATTTGATAGCCTATTTCTGCGATTTTGTTTTTGCATTTTAACCAAGGAAAGTAATCAAAAATGTACCATGTGACATGTGAATTATATTCTCTTAATTATCCTCCAATTTCGTGTTTTTTCTTGAATTTGGATAAAACAAAAGGCGACTAGATCAAATTTTCACTTTTAAGATTAAGACATTACCAACCGTAACACAAATCCCTAAATCAAATAAAGTAAACAGGTTTAATTAAAAACGGTATCATAAAAAGGGCAAATCACAAAAAAAAAAACGTGTTTCATAAGTTCACATTCTTTAAAAAACTCGTGGCTACGCTACACTTTTGTTTAAGCTTGAATTCGTGCCTCAAGACTGGTCCTATGACATTTGTTTTTTAATGTACTATTATATTTTATAATTCAATCTTCTATAGACATGATACTTATAACAGTCTTGGTCGTTGTATAAATTTAACAATACGTTGACGTAGGAACATATTGCACGGCTTGTAAAATTTTATTTATTTTTTCCGGAATTAAAATAACATTAACATAATAAAATTACACAATTTTGTTGCATATTACGATATTAAGAAAATAATTGGACACATGGCCGATACGCAACTAAGAATTGTTTGTTATAAATTATAAACTTCAATCGCATCCTTTATTAGCTACATATCGGCATGATGACGTTCATAACAAAACAGCTTTAAATATACAGGCAGTGAACGTAGTGTCCCTATTTAATTTTTTTTGTAGCAGTCGGCATAGTACCCCAACTCCTCTCATGTCTATTGCCTAATTTTTGTCAAATTATTTTCAGTATTCTCACTTTCTTGTTATAGGTATTACTTCAGACAATTTGCATGTAAGTACTTTTTCTGCTAGGTTAACTTAAATTTCTGTTTGATTAAGATCTGTAATCTTTCCACTCGGTAACCATGGCAATTTTTCCTTTTTACCTCCAAACCTATATTACCTACATAGTTATGAATCGACATTTTTTCACTAACGTTAAATCAACTTATTAGCCCATTTTACAAGACAGGTCATGATGTGCGTGCATGCGTGCGTGCGAGTGAGTGTGTGTGTGTGCGTGAGTGTTAGAATGAGTGTGAGTGTGAGTGTGAGTGTGAGTGTGAGTGTGAGTGTGAGTGTGAGGAGTGTGAGTGTGAGTGAGTGTGAGTGTGAGTGTGAGTGTGAGTGTGAGTGTGGTGTGGTGTGAGTGTGAGTGTGGGTGTGGTGCAGTGGAGTGGGTGGTGAAGTGAGTGAGTGTGAGTGTGAGTGTGTGTGTGTGTGTGTGGTGGTGTGTGGTGTGTGTGTGTGTGTGCGCGTGTGTTTGTGTGACAGCGCGTGTATGTGTGCGTGTGTGGAACAGTGTATATCTGTAGTGTGCGTGTGTGTCGTGTGCTGTGGTGTGTGCGTGTGGTCGTGTGTGTGGCGTGTGGTGTGTGTGGTGTGTGTGTGGTGTGTGCGTGTGTGTGCGTGGCGTGTGCTGTGTGGGTGGTGCGTGTGCGTGTGCGGTGTGGTGTGGTGTGCGTTTGTGTGTGCGTGCGTGTGTCGTGTGCGTGTCGTGTGTGTGCGTGTGCGTGTGTGTGTGTCGTGTGCTGTGTGTGTTTGTGTGTGGTGCTGTGCGTGTCTTGTGTGTAATGTGTGCGTTGCGTGTGCATTTTGTGTGCGAATGTGTGTGGTGTGCTTGTGATGCGTATGTCGTGTGCGTTGCGGTGTCGTAAATTTGTCGGTGTGCGTATGTACGTGTGTGCGGTGTACTGTGTGTAGTGTACGTGTGCGTGTGTACAGTGTCTGATTGCGTGTTCAGTTGGCACGCATGCGCGATCATTAAAATTGTCTAAATTAGAAAATCGCAGTTCGACGGCAATACGTAAACGACGCAAAAACTAAGAGGTACAGAGTTTACAATTGATGAAGTATGGGTCGGATCGCTGCTCTTAGCTGGATTACCAGAGAAATTTTTGCCGAAGATAATGGCTATAGAACTAAACTAGGTTGATGGATATGGAACCGGGTATTGGTAAAACAGAGCACGTGTGTGCCGGTAAAACCAGATCGAATTCGAATGAACGTAATTCTAAGGTTGGCAACACTTAAAAAGCTGTCAAATGCTACAATTGTAAAAAAATAGGACATTTAAAAAATAAATACTCACGTTTAGCAGATTCGGCTGTTAATAAATCGAAAAGTGAAAACGCTTTTAGTGCAGTATTACTAAGCGGACAGTTTAATAAAGAGGATTGGTATACTGGTACAGCAGTCAGCAGCAGTTTGGCTGTGTGCATTTGGTTTGAAGGCACAGTCCGATTTACATACAACAAATGTGCCTACATCAAAATCTGAAATGGAAGTGTGGAAGTAACATGCTGTACCAGAATTTTTGAGCGCGATAGTACATTTAACCACTAATCGTAATCGCATGGAAAACGTTTCAGAGGTTACATTTGTGAATGAGATAATCGTGGCGAATAACACAAAAGTCGCAGTTTCTTCTAAAGGGGATACCAGTATTACAACTGTTGTTGGAAATAAAATTTTTTACATAAAAGTCAACGATATCATGTGCGTTTTCGAATTGATTTAGTAGATAAAGTTTTTAAGTTAAATATCGAAAAATCGGATCGATGTTTACTAACTGCGTCTTCTGAAGTTACAATCGAAACTTGGCGTCATAGATCCGGTCATATACATTATGGGGATTTAATGATAATGAAACGAGGCGTAGAAGAAGGGTTAACTTGCAAGGCTGACTCTGAATTAAATAAACAGGATTGTGTCACATGTTGCGAAGGTAAACATACGCGTTTACCGTTTTCACACACGAGTTCAAGAGCAACAATGTTATTAGAGATTATTCACACTGACGTATGCGGTCCAATGGGAACTGAATTAATCGGTGGGTCCAGATATTTCTTGTTATTTCAAGACGATTTTAGTTGAATGACGTTCGTGTATTTCTTGAAATCAAAGGATGAAGTGTTTGGTTATTTTAAAAAATTTAAAATATGGTAGAAAATCAGAAAAGCCGTAAAATTAAAATCCTGCGAAGTGATAATGGAGATGAGTTTACGAGTAAAGATTTTCAGATTTATTTTAGAAAAAATGGCATAATCAACCAAAGAACAAATCCGTATACCCCTGAACAGAATGGTTTAGTGGACAGATCAAATCGCAGCATAATAGAAAAAGCGAGGTGCTTATTATTCGATGCGAATCTCGAGGAACTATTCTGAGCGGTGGCAGTTAATACTGCGGTATACTTGAAAAATCGATCAATAGCATCGGGGTTAGTCGATAAAACTCCTTTCGAAGTTTGGGCCGGTAGTAAACCTAATGTAAAGAATTTAAAAATTTTTGGAAGTACAATTATGGTACATGTGCCCATGGAAGAACAATTAAAATGGGATAAGAAATCGGAAAGAATGATTTTTTTTAGATTATAGTAAAAGTATTAAAGGTTATACGGTCTACAATCCAAATACCAACTCTGTAATAACGAGCAGAGATGTTATCGTAGTGGAAGATGTAGAAAATGTTATGTACTCCGAAGCTAACGCTGATGGACAAGTAGCGGATTCTTTGGGGAATCAAATGGAAAGTGTGGATCAAGAACTAGATAGTGAAGCTGTAAGTGCCACAAGTGAAGTAGGTGATCATGACAGTGAGGATAGTGAGCATACTCCTGAACGTGTAGAAGAATCTGTCGTGCCGGTACGAAGAAGTGAAAGAATTCGTAAGCGAAAAACCTTTCAAGATTTTGAAACTTACACGTGTTCTGATAGTGCTTTAGTTAACGATCCATTAACTGTTGCGGAAGCAACGACCAGGCCTGATAATGAAAAATGGCAAAAGGCGATGACTGAAGATCTTTGTGCTTTTGAAGAAAATGAAGCATGGGAGTTTGTCAATCCACTAGAAAAAGCAAATATAGTTCAATGCAAGTGGGTTTTAAAAAGAAAATATGATAGTCATAATAATGTAAGCTATAGAGCGAGATTGGTAGCAAAAGGTTTTACACAAAGCCCAGGTGTGGACTTTGATGAAACTGTTTCTCCTGTAGTAAGGCATTCTTCTTTAAAGCTGTTAATTGCTTTATTTGTGGAGTTAGAATTAGAAATAGCTCATTTAGATATAACCACTGCTTTTTTGAACGGATATTTAACCAAGGATGTTTATATGATGCAACCCGAAGGGTATAAGAATACGATAAACAAAAATAAGGTATTAAAATTAAGGAAGGCTGTTTATGGTCTTAAACAATCTTCTAGAGTCTGGAATAAAAGAGGTAACGATGAGTTAATTAATTTATGTTATAATAAATCAAAATTCGAAGCTTGTAATAATGTTAAAAAGAAATTGTATAGTAGCCAGATATAGTGGGGATGTACTTCCTGATGTACTTCCTGAGTAAAGTTAGTCTATGCAGGTTACTCGCTGTTGTATGTCGTTTTGCTCCCTGCCACATTTTCCTTACTACATATACTTGGGTGCTATTAATAAACGAATGCTTAGGTTAGGTTTAATAGGTAACCGTTCTATAGCACTGCAGATTATTATTGAGAAAATATTCAAAATTTTTAGAAAAACATTTCTTTAAAACTCGACGCCACTTCAACACCTATTGTGTGTTTTTTAGCTTTAGGATAATTTAGTGTAGAATTGGAACCAACCAGAATATCACTTTCCTTCAATTTACAATAAATCTTTTTTTACTGTTTTGCTATAGAAATTTTTCGTAAAATTTCTCTTAATTAAACCATTTCTTCCAGAATGTTTATCTACTATTTTACTTTTACTTAATACAGGGCATTTTATCCAAATGACAGAGTTACTGATTTATTAATTGATTCGTCCTTCCGCATTCTTTTATTTATTGAGGTGCTTGCTTTAACCGATTCGTTTTGTCTTAGGTTGCCTTGGTTCATCGGGTTGCTCAAATATACTTTACGTGTTAAAGATTTATAATTATTGGGTGTGTATATACAATAAAGTTTTTTTTTGTAATTTAATATTTACACGAAATAATCGTTTGTAACGTGCCAATTCTTGTCTGTTGTTACCTAAATTTAAATTTAGAACTTTGTATTATTATCGATAAGTATATTTACATTACATTAGTATTTTTAAGCATTTCTTTTCTCGTTTAATAATTAAATTTTTATATCGCAATATTTTCTCTTCAGTCTACATAACTACGAACGTCCCTGTGTATATTTTAGACATTCAATTTTAGTTCTATGCGCAGCATGAGTGAGCATGCTGGTGCATTTCCGTTTATCATGCATTTAAGAGGAGGCGGCAGATCGAGACTTTCCGTCGATGACGTCATGTATGTTAGACGTCATCATTTTGGCGCCATACTACTGAAAACCCCATACACTGTAAAACATAGCAAAAGTAGATTAGATAAACAAAACTACAGTAACCTAAAAAAAAATTGTGTGGCCGGGGATTCGAACCCGCACCAAAAGCGTCGCAAGCGACTCCGCTCCCACGACACCACCAGCGCTGTAGCATTTTGACATTGAAAGTGATATTTAAACCATTTTTAAATATTCGTATTCATGTAGATAAGGCATGTGCATAAAAGAGCGATGATGACATCACATTTCAGCTTGAAAGTCTCAATTTACCGTCTTCTCATTTAAGACGTTATCTTTTTTAAGTTTTGCTTCCCTTTTATAAGGTATGTAAAGGCGTCTAATTACATTTTCTATATATTACATTTATTAGGGAAACGAGAAACCAGAACAAAGGTAGGAAGAAGGAAACCGTTTATCTTAAGAGAAAGCTTTTATTTTGGTAAATTTACATATCATTGAGTGGCGTGGGTATTACGTCACGAGCTTAACTTTGTTAAAATGGCAGATTAATGCAATGTCATCTTTATGAAAATAAATGGAGATACCTTTATTTTGCATCAATCACATATGCTGTTATACATATTCTTCGTTCGTTATATCTCTCAATTATTGTAGGGACAACATTTGGTGCCAATAATTGAATGTTCCTATATGCTACCGTTCATATAATTTTTATGTTGAAGATATAGGAAAGTTATAGTGCCTTCCGATACGTTTATGTTTCGTTTATTTGTACGTTAGTTACAAATGGAAATTACCTTTACATTATCGTATATTTGTATTGTAATTGGAAATGAAAATTCTCAAGCTACAGTTCGTTTAAGACAAGAATAAAATATTTGTTTTGTACAAGTAAGTACTTATCCTTTTAGTGCAGTTAAGTAAATAACAAATCAGTTTGTGTATTTTGATACGGTTAAAAAAAGGAACAGTTGACTCCTGCTCCTGAAATAAAAACAATTGAGTTCATAACCTATCACAACTGTAATTTGTTGACATGGGTCAATACACGTTTCATTATGGAATATATGTTGAATAGATTGCATTTTGAATTCTAAGTAAACAGATTGTAAGCTTAGCTACATTGTTTAATTTAGTACTTTAAGATTGTAAGGCCGTACAAGAAGTATCGTTTTAGTTATTTTATTCTGATATTAATCAGACATTTTGCTTTATTAAATATACATATAAATACAGATGTTTAGTGCTTAGTCAGATTACCGACTATGTTCTGAGATACAACCTTTCTCAATTTTTGTTGTATTTTATTTATTAAACCTAGAAATTGAGTGGTGCCCAAATAAAACAAAAGCTAACACTGATTATATCTATGAAAATATCTCTGCTTTCCTCACACCTGATGAACGAGTTCTCAATTTCAGTAAGTTTTATAAGTTTGTGCCTCACTGAGCTAGACCGTGGTGCAATTTACCTTTATAACGACCACCATTTTATTTTTTTATTTGTTATACGTTTTAGAACAATAAATTCTGACAACACAACTGCAATATTTTTAATTGTTTGTTCGTGTTATAATTGACACCAAATAAATTATGTCTTTGCCTAACTTATGCTCTATGCCTAAGTATTTTTGTGACTTGAAAAATGAAGTAAGTTTGATGTACAATTAATATATTAATCAGAACTTTATTTCAAATGTAATTAAAAGTTCTGATAAAAATATGTCTTTAATAAAATCTCTAAAACTAATTAAAAGTTTACATAATCATTGTCAACCAGTTTAAGGCAAAATCTATGCAAATAACTCTAAAATGTAATTAAAAATAATGTAATAAGCTACTTGCTTTTTATTCTTTACATCGCGAAATAATAATTCATAAAAATTTTTAATGGATGTTTTTAAGAAAATGCGGTAAACTATCTTGGAGAATATATTATAGCAAACATAAAAACGTCTAAAAACTTTCAATGAACTGCCAACTATCTTTAGTCGATTATTGTCTTAGATGATAATTTAATAAGAATATTAATAATACTGCAAAATGGAGTTAATTTTTTTAATTCGAATTTTCCGCGCGATGCGTGTGTGCATGTGGGAGAAGTGCGCGATGGCAAACGTGTCAGGACACGGTAAACAAAGGAACATAGGAAGACATAGGATGTGCCGATGCGCTAGCAACTATCTATTTTAGATAAGAAAAACAAAATTACTGTAACATAACATAATTAGGTAAGATAAACAAAGCTAATGTAACCTAACATAATTAGATTAGATAAACAAAACTACAATAACCTAACAAAATTAGATTAGATAAACAAAACTACTATAACCTTAGAGAAAAAAAACTGCACGAACCGGGGATCGAACCCGCATCAACAGCGCGGAAGACGACTCCTACCACTACACCAACGATCTAGCAGTTTGTGAGATAGATGTTTTTTTACGCATGAAGCATGCGCTATATCATTTATTTATTATGTAAAAATAATACTTATTTATACTTAACAAATGTAAAATTTAAAATAAACCTATTTCAAGTAGTCAAGTTAATTTTTAATAAAGAATATTTTGGTCCAAACGAGCAGGATTGGAAGCTTAATTTTGAAGTGGAATTATCAAGTGACTCAAGTAAGTCCAATTCCTTTAAAACTAATATCTAAAAATATATTTTTATTATACCTGAATCATAATCTCCATTTTGAACACTCTAATGCGTGCGAATACGAAATGTTCAATTGATGTTATTCGAAATTTGTAATACGTTTCTTTAGATTTCTCGGGAATAAATCTCTGCTTTACAACATTGCTCCGTTAAAAGGCACTCGGCTTCGCCTCGTGCTTTTAAACCCGTCGCGCTTACTTTATAGGCTGGATTATACACTTGTATTATAATATATCATTATCCATTTTTTACACCATGACAATATTGATGCAACAAAGTTGCAAGCATTAATCTTCTCTAATTCAATTCTAGCTATTTATCAAAGGAATGTTATATGGTTTACGATTTTATTATAAAAAGAAAAACGAAAAGGTACAGTCCTCTATCCATTAAAAAGTTCAATTTTTTAAATATTTAGAATGGAAGATGAGAATATCAATAGTTAATTACCTAAACTACGTATTAATCGTGGTAAATAAAATCACATGCAAAGAATTATGTTAAATCTATAGACACAAATAATCTACACGACCCAATTACAAACCAATTATAAATTTTTCATGAATTTAGTGTAATTCAAAATGATATCGAATTTATATTACAAATAAATCAGATAATCAAGAACCCGAAACGTTTGAAGATGTAAATTAGTTTAGTTTCAGCTATGTGTTGCTATTACGCCTTCTACAGTCGGAGCGTAGTCACAGTCATAGTTCTTGCAAAAGCTCAGCGTCGGGATCGCAATCTGGCCGATCCAGCTGTAATTCAGGTGACTTGTGTAGCAATGCAAACAACACATTTACAAGCGTTTAAACTGCCCACAATTAATTTACTTAAATTTACAGGAGCATATGAGTGAACAGTGGTTAGAATTTCGCGACGCTTTTAAATCATTAATTGATAGGAATCAATACCACTATTAGTTCTATGCAAACATTCTTTTATTTGCATTCAATTTTAAGTGACGAGGCTTTACACACAATACAATAAATAAATGTTACAGAGTCGAATTAAGTTCTTGCTTGGAAATTGTTAGAAGATCGCTACGAAAATAGTAGATTTATCATTCCTAATCACGTTAGATATCTTTTTCAAACTAACTTCATAAACTAAGAATCTCATAATGAGCATCTGTCTATCTCTACAATAACAATATAAATGAAAATTTTAGGGCTTTAAAATTCCTTGGTCTACTCACAAACGGATGGGGCACTTTAGTGATTGATACACATTATAATCAATAAATTTGATAATGTAACAGAATGCGAGTGGGAAAATATTTCATATGAGGGTGTAACTCCCCAAATTTATACAAATTTCTAAAACGAAGGTGTGAGTACTTAGAGAAAGGAAAGACTCAATAGTACCACTCCTAACAAGTGAAACAAAGCACACTCATTGGTAAATACAATATACATAGTTCTCATTCCATATACAGAGTGGGCCACACTCAACGGCACGGAGTGTATAGAATAAATAATCGCTTTTTTTGGACATTGGTTTCGTAAGTACTTATATACCGGGTGGTCGTAAAGTAAGGAATAAATTCAATATCTCGTAAAGCACAATTTTTTTCAAAAATCGCTCGGACCCGTCGATTTTATATTTTTTCGGGGCATATTTTGCGAAAAAAAAAAATTTTATACAGGGTGTCTCACAAAAGATTTGCTAAAAAAATTTTTTTTTTCAAATTGCAACCCAATTTTTTTATTGCATTTTTGGATTGCCCTTACAATTCTAAACATTTGTCATGCAGCATGTGCTATACCTAAGTCCAAGGGTTTTGGAGTTATTCGCATTCAAAATTTAAAAATTGAAAAAAGGTCATGAAGAAAACGAAAAATAAAATAATTTTTATAACGTTTTACTATATCGAAAACAAAGATTCGTAAGCTTAAAATAATTTTATTTCAGCAAATGTTCGAAATGTCCTCCGTTAGTCAACTGACAATAGCCTAATCGATCTACAAATTCCTGCTGCACATTTCGAACCATTTCGGGCGTTATTCGACGTATTTCTTGACGGATGCGTTGTTTTAAATCATCTAGATTTGCCGGTTGGCTTTTAAATACCTTGCCTCTAAGGTATCCCCATAAAAAAAAGTCTAGTGGTGTTAGATCGGGTGATCTTGGTGGCCACTCAATAACACCGCTCCTTCCAATCCACCTATTTGGGAAAGTGTCGTGCAAATAAGTTCGAACTACCACAGCAAAATGGGGGGAGCACCATCTTGTTGGAACCAGATGTTATGGTGTGGCAAATCCGGACGTTCTATCTCAGGAAAAAGGGTAGCCAGAGCTGGAACAAGTTCCTCTTCTAGAAAACTCAGGTATCTCTCACCTGTTAAATTTTCTTCAAAGAAGGAAGGCCCGATAATAATGTCACCAACAACGCCAGCCCACACGTTTATTTTTCGATTGAATTGCTTGTCCTTCCCTCATCCAGTGTGGATTACATCGGACCAGTACCGATAGTAGCCATTCACCATTCAAGAAGAAAGTGGCTTCATCGGAAAAAAGTATATTTTTCACTAAATTTGGATTCTCATATTTTGCAAAAGCTCACAAAATTCAAGGCGCCTCTCAAAGTCTCCTTCCAAGAGTTCTTGATGAACTTGCATCTTATAAGGGTGGTATTTATTCGTTTGTAGTATTTTTAGAACACTTGTTTTTCCAATATCCATGTTCTTTGCTACTGCCTAGATACTACATACTGATTATCTTGAACCGCCAATAAGACTTCTAACTGCTTATTTTCATCAGCTTGAGGACGACCACATCTAGGAACATCTCTTACATGACCGAATTGACTAAACTTCTGCTCAATCTTGCTAACTGTCGATTGCGATATTGGCGGACGATTGGGGTATTTCTGATTAAATAACTCACAAACTTCCTGCTGCGCTCTAACTCGATTACCGTAGCCAATCATCATCAAGATTTCTATGCGCTGTGTCTCAGTAAGCCGCATATTAATGTAAGTTAGCGTTAAAAAAACGAAAATATACTTTGAAAAACTAGTGAAACGTTACGAAAATACACACAGAACTGTCAACGATAATAACTAATGACATTAATTATTCTTTTGTTTCCCGCGTCATAAATCCAAAGCCTACTATTGAGCTAGAATTGTAAGGGCAATCCAAAAATGCAATAAAAAAATTGGGTTGCAATTTGAAAAAAAAATTTTTTTTTTAGCAAATCTTTTTTGAGACACCCTGTATAAAATTTTTTTTTCGCAAAATATTCCCCGAAAAAATATAAAATCGACGGGTCCGGGCGATTTTTGAAAAAAATTGTGCCTTACGAGATATTGAATTTATTCCTTACTTTAGGACCACCTGTATAAATATATATATATATATATATATATATATATATATATATATATATATATGATATTTATGAAGAGAAGTAACGACCGTAGTTATTATAAAATATGGTATCGGATGCGTCTAGTTAAAAATGAAAATGACTATTTAATTCAAGCTTTCGAAATAATTTATTTCTTCATCAGGAATCTGTGTAAGATGAACATAAGTGAGAAATAATCTATTAACATCATAAAGACTACTTACTAAATGCGAGAATTATAAACTAAACATTATTGTACAGAATAGTTGATTAAAATTTAAAATCACTACTTAAAAAGCAGACAGTTATTGAAGTCTTTCAAAATTATAAAAATTGACATGTATACCTACTGCATTACAAACCAAAATTCTTAGAAGATATGATTTATGAAACCTGTTGTACTGAATCAATTCAAATTAGTACACAGAATATATGAATAGATGTTGCTGAGATTATCTAGATCAGTTTTGTAATTTAAAGTATCTTGAGTACTGAAAATGTGAGTCATTTCAAGGAAAAGTCTGCTTCTATAATTAATTTCTGTGTCTAAAATTTTAACGTTAGGAAAATTTGGAATGTGGTTGGTGTTTTTACTATGTTTTGCTAAAGCGCAAGAATTTTTTCTTTTTAAGTAGTGATTTTAAATTTTAATCAACTATTCTATACAATAATGTAAGTTTATAATTCTCACATTTAGTAAGTAGTCTTTATGATTTTAATAGATTATTTCTCACTTATGTTCATCTTACACAGATTCCTGATGAAGAAATAAATTATTTCGAAAGCTTGAATTAAATAGTCATTTTCATTTTTAACTAGAGCGCATCCTGATAATATTTTTATATATATATATATATATATATATATATATATATATATATATATATATATATATATATATATATGCATTAATTTACACTACATTTTAAAATTATTCATACGACATAATAAAGTTATGTTTTTACTAGAACACCTGTATTTTATTATTATACTATATATATATATATATATATATATATATATATATATATATATATATATATATATGCATTAATTTACACTACATTTTAAAATTATTCATACGACATAATAAAGTTATGTTTTTTACTAGAACACCCTGTATTTTATTGCACGTAAAAAAATAAGTCAACTTTGCTAAAGGTTTTCTATACCTAAACGTTGCTGTTATTGAGGTACAACCCTTCTTTGAAAATTTTTTAAACAACCTCATATTATTGAACCGACTACTCATTAAATTGATACTTACACATTCTCAGATATACTTTTTAGAGTTCTAAATGTGGCGAGTATACGTTTTTCCTATGAACGAAAAATTCAAAAGCAAATATGTAATTAAAAATTATTATTAATTTTATTAAATACATAAATAAAACGTTTACCGCGAGTAGGATTTGAACTTACGACATGTACTTTGCTAGAGTACTGCTCTAACCAACTGAGCTATCGAGATACAAGCCCCAATCGATGTAAATGTTGTCTTTATGTATGTAGAACTGATGTATAACTAAATATAATTTAACTTCATCTTTACTTTTGAAATTTCGTTCGTAAAAAAAACTTATAATAATTTAATACCAGTAAAGTTTCTTTGGCATGTGTTAATCCCTGCTATATTGCACGCCCACATGCCATTAATTCAAGCATCAGTCCTATCTCTACAAAACAACATAAATAAAAATGTTGGGGCTTTATAATTCCTTGGTCTACCTACAAACAGTTGGGGCACGTGAGTGTTTGATACATATTATAATCAATAAATTGGATAATATAACAGAATGCGAGTGGGAAAACATTTCATATGAGGGTGTAACTCACAAACTGTGTGTGTGTGTGGGTGCGTGCGTGCGTGTGGGTGCGTGCGTTCGTGCATGCATGCGTGTGTGTGTGTCTGCGTGTGTGTATGTGTGTGTGTGTGTGCGTGTGCGTGTGTGTTTGTGTGTGTGTGTGTGTGTGTTTGTGTGTGTGCGTGCGTGCGTGCGTGCGTACGTGCGTGCGTGCGTGTGTGTGTATTTGTGTTTGTATGCGTGTGTGTGGGTGGGCGCGTGCGTGCGTGAGTATGCGTAGACGTGTGTGGGTGCGTGTGTCTGTGTGTCTGTGTGCTGTGTTATGTGTTGGTGTCTGTGTCTGTGTGTCTGTGTCTGTGTGTCTGTGTGTCTGTGTGTCTGTGTGTCTGTGTGTCTGTGTGTCTGTGTGTCTGTGTGCTGTGTGTCTGTGTGTCTGTGTGTGTCTGTGTCCTGTGTGTCTGTGTGTCTGTCGTGTCTGTGTCTGTGTGTCTGTGTGTGTCTGTGTGTCTGTGTGTCTGTGTGTCTGTGTGTCTGTGTGTCTGTGTGTCTGTGTGTCTGTGTGTCTGTGTGTCTGTGTGTCTGTGTGTCTGTGTGTCTGTGTGTCTGTGTGTCTGTGTTGTTCTGTGTGTTGTGTCTGTTGTGTTACTGTGTTGTACTGTGTGATCTTGTGTGTTGATGTGTGTCTGTGTGTACTAAGTGTCTTGTTGTTACTGTGTGATCTGTGTGTCTGTATATAACTTTTGTTGTATTGTTAGTGTCTGTGTGTCTGTGTGTATCTGTAGATGTCTGTCGTGTACATGTGTGTTTGTCACTGTTGTGAAATGTGTTGTGTGTCTGTAGTGTCTGTGTGTACTATAGTGTCTAGTGTGTCTGTGTCATGTTTGATGTTCTGAATGTGTTTGATAGTCTGTAGTGATTTGTTCTGTGTGTCTGTGTGTCTGTGTCGTTCTGTCTGTGTTCTGTCTGTGTCTGTCATGTGTGATCTGTGTGTCTGTGTGTGTGTTGTGTGTCTTGGTTGTGTGTCTGTGTAGTTGTGTTGTTTGCTGTGATGTCTGTGTGTCTGTGTCTGTGTGCTTACTGGTCTGTGTGTCGTGCTGTGCATGTGTGTCTGTGTGTCTGTGTGCTGGTGTCGTGTACTGATGTGTGTGTTCTGGCTTGTGTCGTTGTCTGAATGTTGTGTGTCTGTGATGTTGTGTCGTGTGTGTCTGTTGTCTGTGTGTCGTGTTTTGTCTGTGTGTCTAGTTAGTCGTTGTCTGTGTGTCAAATGTGAAATGTGTGTGTCTGTGTGTCTGTGTGTCTGTTGTCTGGTGTCTGTGTCTGTGTGCTTGTGTGATAATGTGTGTCTGTGTGTCTGTGAATTGTCTGTGTCTGTGTGTCTAACTGTTGTGTGTCTGTGTGTCTGTGTGTGTGTGTCTGTGTGCTGTGTGTGTCTGTGTGTCTGTGTGTCTGTGTCTGTGTGTCTGTGTGTCTGTGTGCTGTGTGTCTGTGTGTCTGTGTGTCTGTGTGCTGTGTGTCTGTGTGTCTGTGTGTCTGTGTGTCTGTGTGTGTGCTGTGTGTCTGTGTTCTGTGTGTCTGTGTGTGTGTGTGTGTGTCTGTGTGTCTGTGTGTCTGTGTCTGTGTGTCTGTGTGTCTGTGTGTCTGTGTGTCTGTGTGTCTGTGTGTCTGTGTGTCTGTGTGTCTGTGTGTCTGTGTGTCTGTGTGCTGTGTGTCTGTGTGTCTGTGTGTGTCTGTGTGTCTGTGTGTCTGTGTCTGTGTCTGTGTGTCTGTGTGTCTGTGTGTCTGTGTGTCTGTGTGTCTGTGTGTCTGTGTGTCTGTGTGTCTGTGTGTCTGTGTGTCTGTGTGTCTGTGTGTCTGTGTGTCTGTGTGTCTGTGTGTCTGTGTATCTGTGTGTCTGTGTGTCTGTGTGTCTGTGTGTCTGTGTGTCTGTGTGTCTGTGTGTCTGTGTGTCTGTGTGTCTGTGTGTCTGTGTGTCTGTGTGTCTGTGTGTCTGTGTGTCTGTGTGTCTGTGTGTCTGTGTGTCTGTGTGTCTGTGTGTGTGTCTGTGTGTCTGTGTGTCTGTGTGTCTGTGTGTCTGTGTGTCTGTGTGTCTGTGTGTCTGTGTGTCTGTGTGTCTGTGTGTCTGTGTGTCTGTGTGTCTGTGTGTCTGTGTGTCTGTGTGTCTGTGTGTCTGTGTGTCTGTGTGTCTGTGTGTCTGTGTCTGTGTGTCTGTGTGTCTGTGTGTCTGTGTTTGTGTGTCTGTGTGTCTGTGTGTCTGTGTGTCTGTGTGTCTGTGTGTCTGTGTGTCTGTGTGTCTGTGTGTCTGTGTGTCTGTGTGTCTGTGTGTCTGTGTGTCTGTGTCTGTGTCTGTGTGTCTGTGTGTCTGTGTGTCTGTGTGTCTGTGTGTCTGTGTGTCTGTGTCTGTGTGTTCTGTGTGTTCTGTGTGTCTGTGTGTCTGTGTGTCTGTGTGTGTGTCTGTGTCGTTCTGTGTGTCGTGTGTCTGTGTGCTGTGTGTCTGTGTGTCTGTGTGTGGCTGTGTCTGTGTGTCTGTGTGTCTGTGTGTCTGTGTGTCTGTGTGTCTGTGTGTCTGTGTGTCTGTGTGTGTGTGTCTGTGTGTCTGTGTGTCGTGTTGTGTCTGTGTGTCTGTGTGTTGTGTTGTGTCTGTGTTGTGTGTCTGTGTGTGTGTGTGTCTGTGTGTGTGTGTGCTGTGTGTTGTGTGCTGTGTGTCTGATGCCCGGTGTGTGGTCTGTGTCAGTGGCGTGGTGTCTGTGGTCGGTGCTGTGGTCTGTGTGTGTGTGTCTGTGTGTGTGTGTCCTGTGTCGTGTCGTTGTGTCTGTGTGCTGGTGTCTGTGTCTGTGTGTCTGTGTGTCGTGTGTTGTTGTGTTGTTTGTGTGTGTCTGTGTGTTGTGTGTCTGTGTGTTGTGTGTCTGTGTGTTGTGTGTCTGTGTGTCTGTGTCTGTGTCTGGTGTTGTGTTGTGTGTCTGTGTGTTGTGTGTGTGTGTTGTGTGTGTTGTGTTGTGTCTTGTGTTTGTGTCTGTGTGTTGTGTTGTGTCTGTGTCTGTGTGTCTGTGTTGTTGTCTGTGTGTCTGTGTCTGGTGTCTGTGTGTGTGTGTTGTGTTGTGTGTCTGTGTGTGTGTGTTGTGTTGTGTGTTGTGTGTCTGTGTTGTGTTGTTGTTGTGTGTTGTGTGTTGTGTCTGTGTGTCTGTGTGTTGTGTGTCTGTGTTCTGTGTGTTGTGTCTGTGTGTCTGTGTGTTGTGTCTGTGTGTCTGTGTGTCTGTGTCTGTGTGTCTGTGTGTCTGTGTGTCTGTGTGTCTGTGTGTCTGTGTCTGTTGTCTGTGTGCTGTGTGTCTGTGTGTGTGCCTGTGTGTGTGTGTGTCTGGTGCGTGGTGTGTGTGTGTGTTGTGTGGTGTGTTGTGTGTGTGTGTTTGTGTCTGTGTGTGTGTGTGTGTGTTTTATCCGGGGGGAGGGGGTGGAGGCGTGCGGGTTTGTTATAATAAACTTTTTTTCGTTTTGAATTGTTGGATTTAAAAAATTAAGGTGTTTATTTAATTCTTAAATTGTCAAATATTTGATTGGACCGTAATTCGTATCAACATATAACTTCAGAACGACAACACATACATACTTAAAATGCCGCATTCGAGTTTATATTTTTCCTGGTGCTGATTAGATTTTGGTAGAAATTTAGCGACGTCGAGCGAGTGCGTCTTTGCGGGAATTTTTCTAAAAAAAAATATATTCTATTACAGAAAGGGTTGACATGGTTTCTATATTGAAGAGTGTTTTAATAATTGCTTACTAGCGTCCTGAGTTTATGCTGAAAAGTTTTCGGATTATGAGCATCCTAACAAAGATGTCTTCAATTTTTGGCAAGATTTCGTGAACCGGGTAATGCTGCGTATACAAAACCAGAGATATTGAAACCTGTTGCATATAATGAAGGAAGTATAGCTTTTCGTGCTTCTATCGGTAGTAGACAATAGAAATACCTGCAGAAGAAAATTGCAGATGAGACTGACTTAAGTGGAACTAGTATAAGACGGATCCTTGCAAACAATGTGTTTAGCATCAGACTTATCGAAAACTACGTGATTGGTACCCGTATTCTTTATGGTTATTTAAACGAAAGCACATTCTTAAGGTTTCTAAAAAGAGATTTTTGGAATGTTTCTAAACGTTCGAGCTAGAATGTGGGTTTACTTAGACGGTGCTCCTAGACATTGTCCGGTATTCGTAAATGGATAGGAAGGGGAAGTCTAAACAGTTGGCCCGCGAAATCATCACAATTAATATCAATTAATTACTTTTTTGTGGCAATACGTTAAAAGTTTGGTTTATCTTAGTGCTGGGAGAACGACATGCAAGAAGGAACAAGAAATGCATTCGGAATAATCACTCCAAGCGGATTGGAAAATGTACGACGTTTATTTAACAAAGAATTATGTTATGCATGCAATAAGATTTCAGTCACATTGAACATTTGTTATAATTTTTGTGTTGTATGTTATTATTTACTTGTTTATTGTATCTAATTTCAATATTAAGGTTTAGTGATTACTGCTAAAATAGTGAATATTAACTTAAATTTGTCTTGTTGATAGTAAGTTAAGGTAACTGATACTCTTGTTCTTTCAAACAAATCTTTTTATTACCTGAGTTTAATCCATTTGATGAAAATATCAGATTTAGTGGAATTTTGCAATTACTGATTAACAACTAAAAAACTTTAAATACGTCTTGTCAAGATTGAAGTAGAGAACGCTAACAGTTTTTTTTTGCGTTCGGTATGCCCAAAAATGCATGACCATCCATTTCAATTAACAAGGTTACATTAGCCTGAATATGTAGAAGGAAATCAGAAAGCAATCTGTAGAGACGTTTGGAGGAATCAAACATAACATTTGGTAGTCTTGAAAATATTACATCTGTTTGTTTCAATAAAGTAACATTTAAAAAGTAACCTAACATTAAAAAAAACTGTTATCTCAAAAAAGGCTACACTTGAGTATAGGGAATCTTTAGCAAAGTAAAATTCAGAATTGCATTAACATGCATGGTGTGCCATTTAAATTAACAAAGTTATAGCAAATTCATAAAAGGAAGGAGAGAACACCCTGCATAACTTTTGGAAGACATAAATATCACATTTGGCGGTATAAAAAGTATTATATATAAATTTACATAAATATCTATTTAATGTGTACGTTCCATTTAAAGAAAGCATAGGTTTGATATGTCACAAACATTTGGAATATTTTAAAATAAATTTAAAACGTAGTTTATATTAATGCATATACCTACAAAACCGATTTCCGAACAAAGCAATTCTTTAGCATGTACACTCCGTGCTGTTGAGCTGTAAAAATCTGAAAAATTTCAATGGGCGAAACCAGAGAATAGAGGAATGTAAAACCTTAATTTTTAAATTGTTTGAGGTCATCATACAAAACTTATCAATGCTAACTATCAAGATGCAGAAAGTTGCATGGGCGCCATAACTCATTGTTACATGTTGAATAAGATTTAAATTTTAACTACATATATTAAATTGTTATGCTGTAGTAACTGAACATATTTCATTGATAAAGTATTTAGTTTAAGATCTAGGAAAAACACAGCAGAAAACCTAGAGATACCAGAAGTTAAAATTAAGATGTAACCTTATGTATGCCTTTTTTAACTCTAAGGCGCCAAAGCATTTTTAATCGGAGATTTTCTTGAAATTACCTGGACGTTTATATACCTTAATAGCTTCACGTTGTGTACGAACATAATAACGAGTTTGTATTGGCAATATTTTTGTGTTATCAAATTTAATGTCATGATTTAAATTATTTAAAGCATGCTCAGCTGTCAGAGGCTTCTCCGGTTGACCCGATCTACCAAAACTCATATGTTTTTTACTTCTTGGATCAAAGCTACGTTTTGTGGTTCCTATGTATACTTTCCCACAAGAACAAGATAACTTATACACTCCAGAAGATGACACTGAGTTTGGAACATCTTCAGGTGACCTTGAACGTTATTTAATCTTTCTTGTAGGTTTAAAAACAGTCCTAATGCAATGATTAATTAGGGTTTTTTCAATTCTACCTGTAACATTTGTTATAAAAGAAAGAACAGCGGTGGGTAGGGGGTCGGAAAATATTTTTACATGCTAAGGGGGTCGCGCCATTAAAAAGATTGAAAAACACTGATCCTTGGTAAATTGAATACTTGGATGAATACCATTTATAAAAATCAAAAATGCCTGTAGTGCTTTTTCGCTATCTCCAAATAAGAAAAGTATCAGCTACATATCTATACCAAACTAAAGCTTTTTTAGGTTTGTATTGCATAGCTAATGTTTCAAACGCATGTAAAGCTACATCAGAGCCAAAAGGGATACCCATTGCTATGCCGTCTAGCTGTTGATAGAATTTACTATTTCACTGATTATTTTTGACTTTGCTAAGAAGCATTAGAGACTTTCACTTTCAGTCATATGCGTACGTTTTAGCCAATCAAAACATTATTATAGTAGGAATAATATGTCGTAGATTATTGCCGCGAGAATAATTTTATGTTTTTTGTTTTTATTAAATGACAACGAATTCTTTTTATGTGACATCTGTCATCAACTTGAATGAAAATTTGTAAACATGAATCCAAAACGCTTTAGTACGTCGTCAGTCGATGAAATCAGTAATAAAATAATCGAAAATGCACGTAAGAATACTATGATAAGCAACGTGTCGATTTGGAAACAATTTCAATCATTTTGCGAGGAAAGGGGCTACAAATTGGAAGATAATACACCAACAACAAAACTAGCCGATATTTTAAAGGACTATGGATTTAATATGAAAAAGCAGAATGGAGCAGACTATAAAGAAGCCGTTATTAAAACAATGTGGAACAAAACTGCCAAATTAATGCAAGATATGTATTACGACAAATTTAACAGAAACTTGGACTCTTTTAAAGATATAGAATTTAAATCCGCGAGAGATACTAAAAACACAAAGCGTAAGTTACTACAGAAAGAACCCGAAAAAAGAAAGCGTAGTTCTGAAATTTTAAGTAAACATGAAATCTTGGAAATGATCAAATGCTACGACGAGAACACATCGTCTGGCTTGCAAAAGAAGTTCTACCTTATTGACTCATATGAACTAGCATGGCGCGGTGGAGAAGGTTGTCAATGTTTAGTGCATTATTTTAAAGATGAGACGACGATGCCGGTTTGGCCACTAGAAGAATGGAGTATAACCCGATATTCTCCAAAACAGAGCAAGGTGGAACACGAAGATGTACTAACAGTAAATTGTTAATACCAAATACCACAGACCCTAATATTGTCCTGCTCGATTGCTTAAGAAATTATTAAGTAAGCGGAACGCAAATATTAATACCGATAGGCTTTTTCTAACAGTGAACATTGCTTGGGATAAAACATATTCTTCAGGATGGTACATAAATATGCCGATTGGGGTAAAGACAATGTCGAAATGGGTGAAACAATCTGCAGAGATGGTAGGACTGACTACTAAAAAAAAAAATTAAATAACGAACCATTCCGCACATCATTCAAATTTAATAAATAATCAAAGAGAAACTGAGGAACCAATCATTTTTAACGTAATAGAACAAAACAATGTTGCAAAATCTTCCCCTCGGGGACAACATTTATAATAATTGTATTTTTCATGCATTTAATGCATCTGAATTTTGATATTTTAATTTGTTTATAGTGAAGAGACCCAAATTTGTTAAAATAAAAATATAATATTGAAAACGTGTTTCTTATTGTAACGTCAAAAATAATCTAACGAATACCACACGGGAGTTCGATAAATTTGAAAATAATTCTTCAGATTTTTTCTCAAACCTGTTGCCATTCGGCAATAGCCACTCGAGCCCTTCTAGCTTTCGTGTCTATTGCCTAGCAACAGGTTTTCGAAAATCTGATAAATTATTTTCAATTTATTCTCACTCTCTTGTGATATTAGTATTGGAAATATGTAATTGTATCACAGTTCTGAAAAATAATTATGTCTTTTGGAAAAATATGATCAATATATTCAATAATTTCTTTTAAAGGAGTCTTTATAAAAAGTGAAATATCTAAATTGTATGTAAATTAATCAATTGCACTAACAATAGGACTTAAAGGAATATTAAATTTATGGATTTTTGGTGGAAGAGTTTCAGAGTTAGTATCTTCAGGAATAGAGGAAAACAATAAATTCTTGAGTTTTCAAAAGAAACTTTTTTGTAGAATGTTTTGGTAGTTTCATGATAAGTTTGTGCTTCCAACAATTGTTCTGCTTTAATGTTATAAATAATGTTCATATTTAAAATAACAGTTGGACTACTTTTATTTGGTTGTAGTATTATTACATTTTTCGTTAGAGTGTTCTGATTTTTCACATTCAAGGCAGTTTAATAATATTTCTATAAAGTAGGAAAACGGCTGAGTATTGATTATAAGTCAAAAATACAATGCAAGCGAATACTTGCAGTTAGGTCAGATCGCAAGCAGATATGCACAGGGTGGCCAACTAAGAATGCGAGGTACTGTATCTGGGAAACTATACATCGTAGAGGCTTGCAGAAAAAAGTTATTACTAAAACGGCCAATACAAAAACCTGGAAAATATTTTCATTTTTCTGAAATGGCCGCTAGGGGGCGTAACTGCAATCTTGAATCTAAAAAAGTGATGTTTCTGTGAATTCTGATATATTAACCTAATAAAAAAATAACTGATCTTTGAAGTTGAGGATAATCTGAACTTTTTTGTTTGGCACTTTTTGACGTATCTATAAAAATAAAGTGGTGGGGAGTATTCAAAGGTTTCCTTATGTTCGAAACGGCTAATCCGATTTTAACAAACTTGGGCGCGTTAAAAAGAGCTATTCTTGGGCTACAAATAATTGAAGTTTTGTTTGTTTCCCATGTCGTCGCTAGAGGGCTTTTTTCGACATTCCGACAGAAACGGTTAATTTTCGCAAAAAAATTAAATGCATTGGTATGACTTTTTTTCATGAACAAGTAGCTAAATGATGCCTAAACAAGCTTGCGAAAACCGCATCTCGGTATCTTGTTCCTAACCTAAAATATCGGCCAAAGAAAACTTTATACGAAGATCCCTTAAATTTTTATCTTTTTAACTGTATTTTTCTGGAATTGTTTCTATTATGTAAGTTGTGGCCTTAAAAAGGACCGATTTAAATGAGGAAGGTTTATGCATTTAATTTTTTTGCGAAAATTAACCGTTTCTGTCGGAATGTCGAATAAAGCCCTCTAGCGACGGCATGTGAAACTAACAAAACTTCAAGCATTTGTAGCCCAAGAATAGCTCATTTCAACGCGCCCAAGTTTGTTAAAATCGGCTTAGCCGTTTCGAAGATACAGGGGGTTATTTAAGGAAACCTTTGAATACCCCCCAGGTTTTTGTATTGGCGGTTTTAGTAATAATTTTTTTTGCGCAAGCCTCTACGATGGATAGTTTCCCAGATACAGTACCTCGCATTTATAGTTGACTACCCTGTACATTAATATCGATTGGGGCAATAGTCATTACTTTTTACCGCATCACTCGGTATTTAAGCAGTTTAACTTGACTACACAACTGAGAGTCGTTTTTGATGCGAGCATGGAAACATTAAAACTTATCACTCAATGACGTTCAATATTGAGGGCCAACAATTCAAAACAATATATTTACAATATTCCCAATTTTCGTAAATTTATGTGTTCTCATCGCCGAATGTCAACGCAAATTTCAATTGATATTCTGGCCAGATTTACCATTAGACTATTATCAATTAAACACCGTAGCTTACGAAGCTAGTGCGGCTTCATTTTTAGCTATTCGATCTTTGCATCAACTAGCAATTGAATTATCAAGAGTTATATCCTATATCAAGTTCAATCGTACGAAACACTGTTCGAGTCGGTAAGGGTTATAAGAATAAAACTTTGGGGAGCTACTACCGACACATTTGACTTAATAAGTAAAACAGATACCATATCTAAGAGACACATTTTGACGACTACCTGAAGAATATTTGATCTTCTCCGGTTTTTGAGTACAACAATAATACGGTAATATTGAAATTCCCGTGGCATTGTTGCTTATTTTGAAATAACTAGGTCACATTGCTGACAAGTGGTATGGATTTTGTAACGCTTTAGATATCTTAGGATAACTGATACACATTGCTGACAAGTGGTAAGGATTTTGTAATGCTTTCGATATCTAATTTAGTTTAAATTTAATTTAATTTAATTAAGATAGAAAGAACAAAGAAAGATTCTATTTCCAAGTCATGATTACATTGCTTTTTTCTTGTGCCAGCAAAAAGGCATACAGACCGTGCTTATATTCGAGACGCAGGTCAATAACGGGTAATTTGCAAAGAAAATTAATATGCGCTTTTTCCCTATTTCATTCCTCCAGTTTTCAAAAAACTTAAATCTAGTGGTCTAGGACTCTAGGTTGTCACCCGTTTCATTCTCTTTAATGATCTTATTCTCAATTAATTGTGATTCATTGAATACGTCTTTATTTACATTTTTCACAATTTTATTATGAAATGTTGCAAAGGTGGCTAGATCGGCTGTCAATTGGTTTTCCTTGATACCAGTTTGATTAGTACTAGCGCATTTTGCCGTAGCCGATTCATTGATCTCTCCTAGTTTTCTTCCAGTGAAAGTTGTTGTAGAAGCTATTTTACACGCGCCTGATATGACCGTTAGATGTTTACCTAGAAATTTGTTACCTAGCATGGGTTTGGTTTCCCCGTTTAAAATTCTTGACTTTAAATCATTAAAATCGCCTACCACTGAAGCAGATGACTCAATTAGATTAGGAGATGAAAATAACGAAATCATTACTGCCGACCATAAGGTAAAGCCTATATTCAGTCTCAAGACTTCATTTGCAACATCTGGAGAGTAATAGGCGTTGAGTTTTTCTCCACTCAGGCTACATCTAGATAGTACCTCAAATCTGATGTCAATCCATTTCGTGATAGCGTCAGTGCTTTTTGCATTTTCACGTTTCCTTTTCATTATACTTTGACATAAATGCTACACCTTCTTGTAAATACTTCCATTTTTCTCAATTATTTCATTTACATCTTCACCTTTAATTACGTCTCTAAGAAGAGAAAGAGACTCTGTAATTGTATCCCTCCTTTCATCTTCCATTTTCGAAGTTTCTAGTATCAATATATGTATCAGTGTTCGTCTGAACATGTCAATTATAAATGTTTTTGTGAGAAAACCTAAGCATAGGATATAAACGTCTTTTATTCTTTGTTGTGATTTCTCTCTCGAAACTTCCCACTTACAGGCTCTGTTTAGAAAGTGTGCGACGTCCAATCGAATATAACACGGAGGAGATTTGGGTTTTTATTGGAAAGATGCCGAAAACATTTTTCCTTATAATGTTTCAAGTCGTAACAACTGCCAAAAGACCGTGCAATTGCCGCTTTTAGTGCTGGAGAATTGTCAATCACAACTTCTTGCGTGCATATTGCTCCTTTTCGTTCCCACTCATTTAACCAATACAAAATTGTATTGGTATCCTGCTTTTCGAATAACATTTGTGCTACAGGAAACTGATATTGGCCGGTATTAACGGCTTCATATAAAAATATGTGATCGGACGATGCGTGTAATCTAGGGATTTTTTTAATTAAACCTTCTGTAGCGTCTATTACCAGTACAACATGATGCTGCTTCCAAAAATCAGAGTAATTGACAAAAAACTTGTCATATCCAATGTCATGAATACTTCCGCCAAATGGTTCTTGATGTTTCATCAAACCCAAACAAACTATCGAATCAGGACCTTGAACAACATATGATTTTTCATTCTGTTCTTGTCTGGCTTTCCGTAACGCCTGTAAGGAAAATAGATGAGGTGGCTCAACATCGTCTTCATCCATTTTCTTATCTGCTTCAGGTCTACGATATAAGGAGCACGAAACAGTCTCCACTTCTTTTCCAATCACTTGTCTGAGCGGACGACGCAACCCAACCTTCTTAGAATGTGGAACTTTCCTGGTGTCTTCACTTCTCCATTTCATAATAATGGGCTCATCCCCTAATGGTTCACTAAAAATAATTCCAGTTCCTTGCGCTTTGCATTCTTTGCAGCTTGCGTCAATTTTTATGAAGTAATCTCCGTCACCTTTATGTGCGTTTACCTTTGAAGTTTGAAATATATATGGACAAGGAATCCTATGCTGATGCCATAATAAGCCGATTACCACACTTTCCCATTTATAAGGAGGTAATACCATCACGTGTCGAACTGTGTCCCTTTTTTTCCTTTTATATGCGGTTTGAATCGGTTTCAGAGACAGCCAATTTTCTTTTGGAACAACAATACTGCATGTCTTACGAGGTTTTATCTCTTCTTCTTGGTCACGTAACGATAATTCTGACAACCATGAGGCATCTAATTCATTTTGAAATTGCGTTTCAGGACTAGGAGGCGAAGTTTGAAAGTTAAAGTATTTCCGAATACGCTCAAGGGTTGAGTTTCTATTTTTTTTTACACGTTCATACACACAGTTCGGTTTTAATCTAACTCCTAGTTTATCGCTGACTTTAACCCGCATATTATTTCCAGGAACATTCCTGACTTATCAATGACTTCATCGAATTGAAGCAGACAGGTCAGTAGCTCATCAGACGTTACATTTGATTTCTTCGGCATCTAAGGAAATAATTAAAATGAATTTCCAAGCTAAAATGTAATTTCTACACAATTACTATCTCGAATTGGCTTTCACTTATTTATGCAGTAATTTGTACTTATTTGCGGAGACCCTTCTGTTAAAAAAATTGACCTGTTAATAATACGTATTTAACAGAAATAGTTATAGTGGGAGCTTGAAAAGAACATTTTGTTTTGTACTGATAATGATTTATAAATACCTATAAATTCTGCGTTTAGTTATATTTATTGATTAATAATAGTAACAGTTTGGAAAAACACAGTGGCGTAAAAATTTATTCCTTAAAATTCTATCGAGACATTACCATACGTACGACTTAAATTTAGATAAAAAGTATAGGTCAAAAAGTGCCACTTCTCAAAGGTTATTTAAATATTTCGTAAACACCAAAAAGATCAAATAAAAACTTTATCGCCTTGCATATGATTAACGACGGATAAATATGAACTTTTCCACTTAAAACAGGCCCAGGAATCACCCTTTGCATTAAGTACATACGTTTATGAAATACCTAATAGAATTCATAAGTTTATTTCCGCAAAAAATCGTTATTCATTATATAAGAAAGAAAAGTGTGAATCTAGTTACTTTTTCAAAACCTCGTTTAGTGCAAAAAAATTATGCTAGATCGTGAGCTCACTCTGGGATTGTCGCCGTTGAATAAAACTAAAATTTTCCATTAAAACTATTGAAAATTTCTACTTCACTAATTTCTGCATCAAGAAGAGTATTATAAGTTTTTGTTACGAACGAATAAGTTCAAAGGTAAATATGTGATTAAAAATTATTATTAATTTTATTAAATACATACTTTTGAATTTATTCGTTCATAACAAAAACTTATACTAATAACTAATTTAATATTAGTCAAGTTGCTTTGGTATGTGTGAATCCTTGCGATATTGTAGGCTCAGATTCCATTAATATAAGTAATTTGATAGTAATCTCATTATATTTAGAATTTACATCCGTTTTACATACATAAAGACAAAATTTACATCAATTGCACGGTACTCTAGCAAAGTACAGGTCGTAGGTTCAAATCCTACTCGAGGTAAACTTTTTATTTATGTATTTAATAAAATTAATAATATTTTTTAAGAAGAGTATGTTTACTGAATATAACCCTTTGATGTTTACTATCACGGGAAGGAATAGGTATTGAAATTTGATCCAGTGAGTGAATAATTAAAAAAAAAAAAGATAATCCATACAATTGGTCCAAAAATGCACCAAATTATGAAATTATTGACACGGAAATTTTAAAAATTGATAACGTTCATTAGTCATCACATCACACATAATCAAGTTATATGATTAAATAAATCTAAATCTAATCCAAAGGAATTACCTTTTCTGAAGACGATTAATACTCAAAACTACTATATAGCACGCCTTGTTTGAAGTTACTGGGCACCAATAGCTATCACATCAAACAGATAAAATGCTAAAAAGTTGAAGATTATTGAACCTAAAAAATCGAAATCCGTAGTCACTCCAAATGATAAACAAACGATACAAATAATAACCTTCTCAATTTTTAAGGGTTGTGCAGTATGCCTAAAGCCCATATAAAAATTTGCACAAAAAAGGATCTAAAATGGTAAACAAATGCCAAAAGTTGGTAAACAAATGTGAACAAAACGATAAACAAACGATACAAATAATAACCTGCACAATTTTTAAACGTTAGGCAGTATGCGTGAAGCTGTACCGTCCACATAGAAATTGACAGAAAATGTATCTAAAATGGTAAACAAATGCAAAAGCTGCTAAACAAATGTAAACAAACGATACAAATAATAACCTACTTAATTTTTAAACGTTGGGCAACATGCGTGAAGCTGTACCGCCCATACAAAAAAAATTAGAAAAAAAGGATCTCAAATGGTAAACAAATTCCAAAAGTTACTAAACAAACGTAAACAAACGATACAAATAATAACCTGCTTAATTTTTAAACGTAGGGTAGTATGCGTGAAGCTGTACCGCCCATGTAAAAATTTGTAAAAAAAGGATCTGAAATGGTAAACAAATGTTAAAAGTAAACAAACGATAAAAAAACGATACAAATAATAACCTGCTTAATTTTTAAGCGTTGGGCAGTATGCGTGAAGATGTACTGCCCATATAAAAATTGGTAAAAAATGTAACTGAAATGGTAAACAAACGCCAAAATTGGGTGAACAAAGGTAAACAAACAGTAAACAATCCGACTGACCGTGTTTGTTTTGCAAATTCTCTCATTGGGCAGTGTAACTTCACAAACGTGTCAGACTCAACCATCACACTTTGTGGTGTCATGTAAGGTCGGAGCATAACCCGACTAATTTAATCTCAACGTTGTCTATTGCTGCACACGTGAATACATTACTTGCAATACTTCGGGGACAGGCACAATCCTGTTTCAGGAAATGCTCACGGTGCTAAGGACGGATGTTTACCAACTGTACTACACGCTCAACCCTAGAAGAGATAGTTTATCAATGATATCGGCACAACCAGTTTTGCTATGAAGCATTAGACCAAAGGAGTTTCTCTTTCCTGAGGATGACGAATGTATGTTGTGGATTCCATCGCTTTCTTTTAATGCTATTGAATCGTACTAGTGATTGATAAAGCGGCAGTAGTGATTTTGCTCTTTTCTTCTAAGATTGTCCCATTAGTGTCTGGTTCTTCGAATGTAGTAGCACCCTCTGAAAGCACCCTAAACAAAATTACTAAATTTTGAGAGACGCAATTTACAAAAGTATTTTCTCCACAGAAAGATCCCGAAAACTGGGGAAATTCGCGGAACATATCCTCACGAAGAATCTTTGCTGCCCTTGCGAAACACGATATCCCTACCTATCTGGTCCTCACTCAAACCAGGAATAAAATCCAACGGTTGCTCTTTCAAGTGGGTCCTATTTACATCAGCATCTGTAAATCTTAACTCCTGCAGCCGTTAGTCTGTAAAGCTCACAAAGCGAAATACGGGTGCTGTTTAGTTATACAAGTAGCAATCTTGCATAAAACTAACAAGCTGACTTAAAACGGATTCGTAAGCGACGTTGCAAGTTTGTTTATTGGGATCTCGATTCTGAGCCCTCCGTACACTCCGTACTTTGGTAAGAAACATAGTGTAGCAACGTTTGTGGTACTTCGGCTCCAAGGCGACGAGGTCAGTGTTACTAGTTAATTTTGCGAGGAGCAAAGCAGTAGCAAAGCATTTTCGAATATACTGGAGTCTAGGGTTGCTGCTGAAAGCAATTTTTCAGATTCGCAGAATAGACAGGTTAACTTGATGGCGGGTTTGTACACATTCGACCGTGCAACTCTCTCCGTAGTACAGCTGACATTTGCGTCAAAATCCTGAAATAGCGGAGGTTCGTTTGTTGGAGCCAATCTTGACTGTTTCTTTCGACACAATCGCGTAATTTTTTGACTGTTAAACTTAGTCCTACATACTTTATGATATCTCCCCTGATTTTCGATTAATGTCGGAAGGAAACGTTGAGTTGTGAGGTTGAGGGGGGAATGAAACTCGGAATATGGTTGCAAATACACATATCTACCAGTCGATATCAGAGGGTTTGAGGTCCTCTCTCTTATACCGCTCGACAACTTGGACCTGCTTCTTGCTACTCATGTCTTCTACCTTCTGGTTTTATATCTGAAACAATGTACAAAGTTTGTTATAAGGTTAAAGTAGAAGTATTTTTTGTACCTTACTTGAAGAGCTTTCAAATGGCATAATTAAATGCTACGACGAGGTGATTTGTAATTTGTAATGTATACGGAGGCCATTTTGATGACGTCATAACAGATGATCTAAAGGTCAGATCAAGTGTCTCCCGGTGGTTTATCGTTCTTTGATGTCTGTATAAGTTCTGTACAAAAGTTCATACTGGTTGCCAGCAATAAAATATAGTTACGCTAACTCCACGAACTATATTTAAGTCATACTATCTAAACATTTCGATAACACTTCCAGTTATCTTCGAAGATAACTGTAATGTAAGTGTTATCGAAACGTTGAGACTGTATAACTTAAATATAAAAATACACCATAAAAAAAAACAAAAAGATAAGTATTTTAAATACGTTAACATCGAAGATTCACACCAAGTATCTTCTAAAGTTACTCATGGTACATGAGTAGAAATTAAAGACTGCAGTAATTGCTCTGTAATGTGCGAATTTTTAACAATTGTACATTTTATTCCAGGTCTACTAAAAAATAATTTGATTATTAAGTTCATATTTACATACTTAAAAGTAATGTAAACTTACATTTGTGTGTAATCCTTGTAATTCTTTTAAATAATAAACGTTTTTGTAACTGACTGCATCAAATGACAATTGACACTTGACGATGACATTTGTATTAATCAGAACGTAATACCAACCGTGTAACGTAAATATCCCTTGCCGCTAGCAGAAACTAAAAAACACCGGGCTGCGGGAAAATCATATTTCCACGCATCGTGAATAAGTGGAAATGTTATTTTTCCGTAGAATGAGTACAAAAATATTAGTGATTTACTATTAAAATATTAATGCCTTATTATAGTACAGTGGCAGGTGGCAACAATGTGTTACCTTGGAGTTTTGAGTAGTGTCCTTGCATTGAAACGATTTTAACTGATATGAAATGTCGAATGAACAAATACACTGTTGAAATATGAAAATGTAAACTTTCACCATTATCGACTATATAGTAAAATACTTATCTTTTTTGGGATTTTTAATGTGTATTTTAAATTATACAATCTAAACGTTTCGATAACACTAACAGTTATCTTCGTTAGTAGTAATATCTATTAAGATTGTTAAAAATGTTGAAAACAATTTTGTCAAAGTTGAAATATTAAAACATAAACATCAGCCTGCTATTAATATAACAGTTTGAGAAACTATACAATTAAATTTTACTAAAGAATAACTAGGTCATTAAAAATTAAATATAGTTAAACTGTCTTAAAGATGACAAATCAGAACACCCACTAACGGTCGAAGGCTAACAATGAAAAATATCAGCCTAAATACACATTTAACAAAATTTAATCAAGTTATGATGTAAATGTAAAGTTGTGACAAGCTTCAATTTGAAAATGATTGAAGCATTCACAAATATAAACATGGCATCAAGTAAAATAATCCAGTTAAATCTAACAAAGAGGTAGCTTTGCCAATAATTGCAAGTGTTATAACAATGAAAAGCATAATGCAGAACGTTTTTCGTATTTTTTTAATTTTAATATTAATTTCAACTACTAATGTTGAACTATAGTGCTGTGGTAATTTAACATATAATTGGTAACACATTTGCTTCAAGGTCTAGGAAAAATACAGCAAAAAACCTAGACGTATCATTATATCTTTTTTTTAATTATAAGATGTCAAAACCTATTTAAACGTAGATTTTCTTGTCTATTAAGATTATTAGAGTGTTTACATATCTTAATAGCTTCACGTTGTAAACTAACGTAATAACGAGATTGTCTTGACAATATTTCCATATTGCCAAATTGAATGTCATGATTTAGATTATATAAAGCATGGTCAACTACCGCAGACTTCTCTGGTTGACCTAATCTACAAAATCTCATATGTTCTTTACGTCTTGTATCAAAGCTACGTTTTGTGGTTCCAATGTATACTTTTCCACATGAACAAGATAACTTATACACTCCGGAAGATGATAATGGGTTTGAAACATTTTTAGGTGATCTTAAATGTGCTTTAATTTTTCTTGTAGGTTTCAAAATAGTCCTAATGCCATATTCAATTAGGATTTTTTTAATTTTATCTGTAACATTTTATCTTGTAAGGATGCTGTTAAATATTTATATTGATCCTTCAAAAATTCAGGGTCACAAATTCGTTTTTCTCGATCTACCAAAGATTTAATTACACCAATTTTTTGACGTGGATGGTGGTTGGATAATTTATGAGTTATTATTTTAGATATTAATATGTCAAGAAATGGTAACCTTCCATTAGTTTCTTCTTCCATGGTAAACTGAATACAAGGATGTATACCATTTTTAAAAACCAAAAACTCATGTAGTACCTCTTCTCCATGTCTCCAAATAACAAATGTATCATCTACGTATCTACACCAAACTGAAGGTTTTTTAGGTGTATTTTGTAACGCTAATATTTCCAATTTTACCATGTAAAAATTAGCTATAACAGGACTAAGGAGACTACCCATTGCTACACCATCAATCTGTTCATAAAATTTACTATTCCACTGAAAATAAGTTGTAGTAAGACAGCGCTGAAAAAGAATGGTTATGTCCTTTGGAAAAAATGATCAATGTATTCAATAGTTTCTTTTAGAGGCACTTTTGTAAAAAGTGAAACTGATGATTGTATCTTCAATTTTGAAATTATGCATTTTTTCAACAAAGTCGGCAGAATCTTTAATGTAATGGGATGTTTTACCTATATGAGGTTGTAATAAAAATGTAAGATGTTTTGGAAGACTATATGTACGAGAACCAATTGCACTAACAATAGGCCTTAAAGCAATATTAGGTTTATGGATTTTTGGTAAACCATATAGTTTTGGTGAAATAGATAATTTAATCAGTTCTTTAGTTTTTAAAAGAAACTTTTTGGTTGTATTTTTTAGTATTTCACGATAAGTCTCTGGTTCCAACAATTTTAACGTTATAATCGTTCATATTTAATGTAACAGTTGCATTACCTTTATCTGATTTTAATATTATTATATTTTCATTGCGTTTAAGATCAAGTAAAGCACATCGTTGACGAAAGGATAAGTTGCTCTTTGGAGGTTTTGTTTTACGTAAAATGTTAACGGTGTTATATAGAACTTCATTGGCGGCATCAAAAGGTAATGATTTAATGGAGTTTTCGATATTGGAAATTATATCTTCAAAAGGTGGTGTTATCGCAAAATTTTCTCCTTTAGAAAGCGCTTCAATAGCGCAATCTGAAACAACATTATCAGAAAGATTTATAACTTTTTTTTTATAATCCATAGATGGTCTATTATTTTGTTGTTTGCACAATTTATTAAATTTTTCTTTTGGGCGTTGACATGAGATGTTAAAATTTATTTCCTTAGATTTAAACGTTATAGAATCAATTTTATCCCAATCTTCTCTATTCAATATAGATGAAATTTCTAAATGTAGATATAAAAGATTTCTATCGGTGTTATCCAATAACTTCTCAGTAATATGTATTTGATTACGCAGAAGAGCATTTTCAGTTCTTCTGTAAATATTCTTAGCTTCTTTGTTGTTAAAATTTCTTTCAATATAGACTTCGGGATAATTTTTTGGTCTCAGCATTGTAATAAAAAAGTGAGTGACGATAATGATTGTGCTTTACGTTTCCTTAATTTTTCAAATTTTCTGATAGAACGAAGTTTCCTCCTCATAAAGGACTGAAATATGAAAATGTAAACTTTCACCATTATCACACATAATAAAATACTTATCTTTCTTGGGTGTATTTTAAATTATACAGTCTAAACATTTCGATAACATGTTTATATTTGTGAATGCTTCTATCATTTTCAAATTGAAGTTTTTCACAACTTTACACTTACATTATGATTAAATTTTGTTAAATGTGTTTTTTGGTTGACATTTTTCATTGTTAGCCTTCGGCCATTAGAGGGTGTTCTGATTTGTCATCTTAAGACAGTTTAACAATATTTAATTTTTAATGACCTAGTTATTCTTTACTAAAATTTAATCTTATAGTTGGCTTTGTACGTTTCTCAAACTGCAATATCAATAGCAGTTGAACAATTTTAATAGATATCACTACTGACGAAGGTAACTATAAGTGTTATCGAAACGTTTAGATTGTATAATTTAAAATACACCATTAGAAAACCCAAAAAAGATAAGTATTTGACACTGTTGAAACTTTAAAACATGATACCTGACATATAATTGATATTGATTATGTCACTTTTAGTAAAAATTCTGAAAGATAAAACAAAAGAGATCTAATTCATTTACCATTACGTTACATATTATGTAAATTAAAAGTGATTTTGGGTTGCTTTGGTTTTTAGTTAGAAATAAACTGAGACAAGTTTGCCAATTTTGAGGACTACTTACAATTGTGATAAAGAATATTGTCTTGCTTTAAGTGTATTCGTTACATAGTACATTCATAACACAGACAGTCAAACTTTCATTTATTGCGAATTCAGTTCCTCTTTAGACATTCAGAAAATATTTCAGCTCATTTACGATGTGAGACACATTTTATAATTAAAGAACGCTTTCCACCTTACTGAGGTTTATCTTGACGATGAGAGCTTTCAATATCTACTTCGGTGCTTCTGATCCCTAGTTTATTTTGCAAAACTGTAATAATTAATATGTCGGTGCTCATATTCGCGATTTCCGGTATTCCCAATATTCACAAATTATTACGTCTGGGTATATAGGGTTCAATAGCGTCGTACTTAATATTGCAAATCACCTTTATTTTAAGTATTAAGTTGATTCAGCTGAATTTATTGACGCAAATTTTTCTTCAAATTTCTTATCCTTAATTAATTTCCTTGGATTAATTTTACTATTTAAAGTTAAATTAAGGGTTAACGTAATAATTTGAGTATGAAAGACATAAAATGTGATAATATTTACGACTATCCTTCGGGTACAACTCATCCATTCGACAATTTGAAATTGTTGACGAATTACGACTGACTGACAAATTTCTATCATGCATTTGTATATGATATTTAAATTAAGAAATCGATGCAAAGTGTTGAAATACACGTGTGAAGTAACAACAAACCAGATGTTGAAACAATTGACAAATGTCTGCTAAAGAAAATTTAAGCTAATTTGCGTTATTAGATATCACAAATATAATGAGCAGATAATATGCCCATGCGCAACAAAACTTAATAATTATTTAAAAAGTATCCAAAATGTACTAACTTGTAAACAGAAATTTGTCAATTATTTTCTTTTCTTTAATTTTAAATAATTATTAATAACTTGTATAGTATCTATAATCCGAAAATTAGCTGCCTATAATTTTCTTGATATTTAATTGCGACGAATAATTGAATTTTTCTTTGGATGAAGTTACTCTATTATTTAAACATTTCGTTTTTTTTTCTTGCAATTTCACACGTGTATTTCAACTCTGTATGAATTCAAATTTTCTACCGTTCGACCTGTTAATTATTTAATACTTAATTTATTAACGATTTCAAATTGTACCCGAAGGCAAGTCGTAAATTCTTCACACCCAATAAATATGTCTATGGATAATATCCTTTCGACTGACGTTAATATGTTGTTAAAAATTTAGATAACAATCTGCAATAATGAGAATTTTTACTAAAAGTGACGTTCCTAAATAATCAATATCAATTTATTTGTCAGGTGTAAAATTTTCTTTGTTGTTAAAGCTTCAACCGTGTAACTATCTATTTATTCGTTCGACATTTTACAATCACTTGCAATAGTTTCAATGCAAGAACACAAAACAACACCTTGCTGTCACCTGCCACTGTACCGTAATTAGGTACTTACATTACTGTAGTAATTCAATAATATTTGTTATTATTATACTACTAAAACAACGCCGTCTTTCCACTTTGTATATTCAGTAACATAATGTATATACATATATTCTCTGTCTACGACCTTTCAGCGCGACCGATTCGGCGCAGCCGTTTTGGCGCGAGCCCGTTTCCGCGCGAGCCTGTTTCGGCGCGAATACGTCTTGGCGCAGAGAGGGTTGGGCGCGAGGAGTATTCAGCGCGAGACAATTCGGCGCGAAGGAGTTTCGACGCAAGCCATTTCGGCGCGGGACGTTTCGGCGTATATATATTTTATAGGTTTACATCCCATATATACATACGTCATGTATTTCTTTTGTTAATATTTAATGAAATGTGTAATTGGACCTTAGGTCGGTTCGTTTCACAGAAATAAATAAATAGAAACCTACCATATTTTTCAAATATTTTTGGCATAACCTCAGTTATCATTAAAATGAACAAGGAATATGTAGAATTACTATACAAGGTTATGGGTCGGTTAAAAATAGTAATAAGTTTTAAATGAAGACATATATTTTTACCGCTTTTAGACTACCTATAAAAACATAACTATGCGGGAAATAATTTTTTGCACCACCTCTTGTACTAACACACCGCCTACACTTATGTATGTAGGACTAAAAAATACTGTAAAATATATCTTTTAGTATAAATAGCATGGCGCCGAAACGTCCTTGCGCCGAATGAGCTTGCGCTAAACTGTCTTCGCGCCAAATACTCTACGCTCCGAAACGTCTCCACGCCGAATCGGATTGCGCCGAATCGACCTCGCGCCGAAACGTCCTCGCGCTGAATTGGCTGCGCCGAATCGGTCGCGCCGAATCGGCGCGCCAAATCGGCCGCGCCGAAACGTCCCATTCCGATATATTCTGACCAAATGAAACAAAAAATTGTTAAAAAATGTAGGATCTATTGTTACCGGTTTTCAAAATACAGAATGTTTTTATGATTTTTCGATTTCGCAGAGTTACCATAAAAATGACCCTGTATTTTCCAAACTAGAGGAGTTACAGAAATATGCCCAAAGAAAGATTTGAAGAGCACAAAATTTCCTTCTGGAATCTTGAATCGATTCGAAACAAATTCATTATCCACCATTTTTAAGACCTGAATTAATTTTAAAATAAGATTTTTTCAAACTTTATGACGAACTTCTCAGCGCAATAGTCTTTTATGGGGACCCACTTGATGTACGGCTAACGAAGGAAAAATTTCTGTATTCTATAAGCTTTAACTGAAGTCGGCGAGTAACACACTAGTTTTCGAATTATGACACAGAGTTAATTACGATGTGATAATCAAATCCACAAGAAACGTTCAAATCATTGATATGAATGAAATGGATCTAATATTTGACATCACCTGTTTGTTTCTTGACCATAGTTTAGCCACTTTTCGAAAAAAAAAATGCTTTGCGCTGGCGGGATTCGAACCCACAACTTCAGAGGGATGACAACTGCCAACGAGTAGACTTAATCACTCGGCTACCTAACGAATGTTGTTACTTTCCTTTACATGAATTATTTTGTTTAAATCCATAGTAACAAATTGTTTATAACACAAGAATTGTCATAAATCATCTTTAATTTTAATTTTAGTTCGGAACATGCAAGGTCATTTTTGTGGTAACTCTGCGAAATCGAAAAAATTAAAAAACACTATATATATATATATATATATATATATATATATATATATATATATATATATATATATATATATATATATGGTTGTCTTCAGGTTTCCGCGGCTGCTATGTGTTACATTGTTCTTCCGAGTGTTGATCTACGTACGACTTTTAGTCTCAATGAGACTGTTTCTATTAACACGACGTTTCGGTAAAATTACATTTTTGTCATCTTCAGGTCTGTAACTGTCTGCTCCTACTTCTGGTTACTCGTACTGAACTGGTTTCTACTGGTTGCACCTTATAAACGTTCGCTTTCCCTTTTTTGTAGCTGGTAATTTCCTTTGCATTTTCTCCTTTTGCTTGAACAGTATTGGACGGGATTGGTTTTCGCTCTAATACTGTTTTCCATGCTACTGGTAGTCCTTTGTACTCATGCTTCTTGGATTCTTTTCGATTTCCATAGCTTCTCTTGTTCTTCTTACTGGTGCTTGTTCGATGTTGGCGAAGATCTGGTGACATATGGCAATCTCTACAAAGAATTTCGTATAATCCTTAGGGTTTTGCAGACTGTTGGCTATTTTTTGTTTGAATATAGTTTTCACCTGGTATTTTTATAAAACTCTGGTGATTGCAGTTATGTAAGACAATGTTTAAACATTTTGACCAAGGAACTGTAAAACTCAGGTAACGAAACTGGGATATACTCGTATGAACCGAAAACTCAAGAAAAATCCACTGTTTGGATGAACCGAATCCCATAAAAGTTGTTCGTTCATGAAACGTGTCCAAGAAAATGATTGCTTGATTCTTCGATTGCACTGGACATGTCACAACCATTCCATTATGGGATCGGAGAACAGTCAATGCTGAATGGTATACAATAATTTGTTAGCCTGAAGTCATCGATAAAATTAGGAAAAATAGCCAGAAACTTCGCTTCATTTTCCACCATGACAATGCCAGCTCCCATACAGCACGTCGAACAATTGATTATTTTAAGGAGAAAATTAATATCTCATTACCGGTATTCACCGTATTAATCGCCTAACGACTTTATTTTTGTTCTCGAATGTCAAACAAAGCATGCGTAGACAGGAATTTTCATTATCTCAAGAAGCTATTGAAAAGCCTTTAAAACCATGTTTTGGAGATACCATCTTTAGAGTGGAAAAATGCTTTGAGCAGCATCTTTTTTGGTTTGAACGCATGCAGTATATAAAACTTAAAGGCGAATATTTTGAAAAGCAATAAAACAGTTTTTTCGTTCTTAATTTTTGTAACTTTATAGTATCTGATGTGGATCATACGACCTTCCAACCTACAAAGCAATAATTAAAAGAAATAAAATAATTTTAACAATAATTTTAATACTTTTACAACGAAAAAGGCGACATTGTAAAAACAGAAGCAATAACCTCTGTCAGATGGACGTTTAAAACTTCATGTCAGTTAAACGTTAATAGACATATAGATGCTAACTAAAGAATTACAAAGCTGCCTGCTTCTGTAAAATACAGATAATATAATTTACGAATTTTCAATCGTATTGAGTCTCGGATTTTCTGAGCTCGGTAAGCGGTGCTGCAACCGTTTTCCTTACCCTTAATCTATTCTCGTCCTATTCTTCCTATCGCCCTCACTACCTTCATATCGGTTTGAATGTCCAAAATCAAAAACAGATGTGTGCGGTGTCTAGGGTAATAAATGCTGGACGCAATATCCTACCTTATTCGGATGTCCGGCAGAGCAGGCCCAAGCGACCTCGGTTTCCAAAGTACTCATTGTCTGGTCCATCATTATACCATCCGCGGCATCAGGTCCAATTTTAATGTTGTTCACCAACATCGTAAGCAGTTACAACAATTTTGTTTCTATCTGAAACACAAGTCACCTCTGAAAGCTCCGTTTCACCCGACTTGCTATTTCCTCAATACAATCTTCACTCTAACTTTCGATACAAAGGAGGAGTGTGTGCTTGTCTCAAGCACAACATAGCTTGCAAGAAGATTTCTTCTTTGGAAAATAAAAAATTTGGCTTGACCTTGGTCCTAAATTTGTGAAATTTTACTGTTGCAAGTATAGGTCTCATAATGAGAGTCACCTTCAAGGCTTTTTCGACTACCTTAGTTTGAATATTGACTACCTTCTATCTTAGTTTCCTTCTTTCGATTTTTCAATTTTGGGAGATTTCGATGTCATTAACTCTAATTAGCTCCAATATTCATCTACTACTAGTCATAGCGCAGAAACCTTTGCTATTTCGTGTGATCTCACACAAATATTTCTGAACCCACAAGAATCCCTGATAACTTTAATCATACTCGACATCTTCTATATTTTTTTCTTATATCAAACCACTTCAGTTATTTCACCACTAGGTCTATCTGACCATTGTCTAATAGAAGCAACTTCTATTGCCCCTAATTTCTCTGCGGTTCTTAACACTGATAGAACCTTGGTGGTGTTTTAGGTCAGCCAAATGGAGTGATTTACAGGATTTCTGTGCAACATTTCTATAGCGCGAATCTTGTTTTAAGTCGTCCTCATCTTCGGACATTGCTCTTTCGGTATCTGAAGTTATCCTCATGGGCATGGAGTTATACATTCCTAAAAACAAAATCGTATAGGTCATTCTCGTTTCCAACTCTGGTTTAACAAGGCTTATTCAGATGAAATATAAATGTTATACTAAATGGAAATTTAACAAAACGGTCGAGTCATGCTGAATACGTTGGTGCTAGAAATACCTGCAAATGTTATCACTAAAGCTAAAAAGTTGTGTGAACAACAAAAATGCAATGAACTAGCTACATCTCCTTTGGGAAGTCGTAAATTTTGGTTTTTAGCTGAAGCCATCAGTAAAAACTTTAGCTCATATAATAAATCGCCCCCCCCCCGGCATCGTTTGACCTGTCGTTTCTAATTCTGTAGACAAAGTCAATCCTTTTGTGGATTTATTTCAAACTCGTGTTTTAATTATTCTGAAAAATATATGCCTCCTTCTGATACAGTATGAAATCAATTAATTGTCGGTATAAGTTCCTAGAATCGGTCATCAGTGTGCTTGATCTCCATGAGGCGAGCCGCCCAGACGGTACCTCAGCTATTGACTTAAAGAAATATTCGATCTTTATGATGTTCTGGGGGATTTCCCCCATCATGGAAGTTAGCAAATGTTCAAACTATTCCCAAAAAAAGCGCCAAGACCGAACAATTGCCATCACTTCCATTTTGTCTAAATTCATGCCTTCAAATGACTCCTTAGTGATTACCAATATGATTTTAGACAGAATCGTTCAACAGGTGATCTTCTTTCATATGTGACTCAAGTTTGTAACTGTAATTTAAACAATCCAGTGAAACAATTGTAGTCGCTTTAGATATCTCAAAAGCATTTGACCAAGTTTGTCATAAGTGTTTATTTGCCGAACTCTCCTCGTTTGGTCTGAATGATACGCTCATCAATTGAGTTTGTAGTTTCCTTGATAAAAGACGAATACGTGTCGTAGTTGAGGTTTTTTTGTTCAAAGAAGTTAGAATTAACGTGGGCGTGCCACAGGGATAAGTTATGGCGCCTACACTTTTTCTGCTATACATAAATGATCTTATTTCTGCACTCATCAGTTGGGTTTCTAGTTTCCTTGGTAGATCGCTGCTGTTGATTAGAAACTAGCATTAACGCAGGTGTGCCGCATGTATCAGTTATAACTCCTACATTTTTTCTGTTGTACATAAATGGTCTTATTTCTTCAACGACTAACCCGGTTCATTGCTTTGGTAACCACAGCACTCTTCATTGTAGTTCGTCTCAGTCTACTCATAATGGCAACCCCCTTCTATCTCAAATCAAGACATTAAAGCTGAAACGGTAATTTCAGTCAACAAAGACATTAAACGGATCTTTAAATGGGGAAATAATAATTTAATTAAATGTACGCCTAATAAAGCTCAGTGTTACCGTGTGTCCGCCAAAAAAAATCGATCATTTCCTGTAATATGTATGAATGGCTCAGATCGTAAGTTTTCAGGGTCTATTATTACGACGTATATGACTGTAGAATATAATTTTCGCCTCTGGATTGGTGCTGTCCAATACGCTCTCGATATCGTTGATGGCATTTAAAAAAGAGCGAAAAGGCCCATAAATGACCCGTGCTTAACTTCTGACGTACAGTCTCTTGAGCATACAAGAATCGTTTGAGTTCTTTCTTTGCATTATCGGTATTATAATGTCTATTGCGCTGCTTAATTACATTCTTTGGTATAATCGCGGGCCACATTTACTAGGAATACTCGGTTCGCTAGCGTAGTACAAGTTTCAACTTGTACCAAACGAGCGCAATCCACATTCTTCTACACGGCTTCTAAAGTACGGAATGATCTTCCTAGTTCCTGATTGCCTCATGATATGAAAAAATTTAAGGTAGCCGTTCATGAGATCTCTTAGCAATACAATATCTCCCTATCCCTCGTCCTGAGTGCATTAGTACGGTAAGCTAAACAGCCTGTTCAGGACCACAATTATAAAGAAAAAATCAGTTGGACATCGAAATTGAGCATGAATCATCATTATCATTATGTATAAAAAATCTTATAAGCAAATATTTAAGCATGGTGGTAAAGTCTGTTAAGGAATTAACGAAAATAGATTAATTAGAAACATGCTTTTAAAAAATAAAAAATATATCAGTCTTATTAAGTGACTCTGAGGCTCTGAGGAAGTTTGATACAGTTTGTGAGAGCAGGTAAACGTGAACAAAACTAAGATTGTGGTGTTTAATCGGGAAGGTGGAAAGTAGAGTAGAGTATTTACTCTGCAAGATCAAATTGTGGAGCAAGTGGACGAGTTGGTATATCTGGGTAAAATGTTTACTGCAGATGGTACAATGGATGGCGAGATTGGACGAATGGTCACTGACAAAAGGAAAGTAATTGAAGTAGACGATAGTGAGAAACTAAAGCATGAGCCTAGCTGTGAAACAAGCAATCTATCATGGAGTGTTTGTCTCGTCAGTACTGTATGGTACGAAAGAAAAATAAATGCCGTGGATACGAGACTCCTGAGAAGCGCATGTGGTAAAGCGAGAAGGGATAAGTTAAAGAAAAGAGTGTATAATAACAGAGTGTGCCGAGGAAAAGACGATGATGGATAGATATCAAAGTAGTACATTACGTTAGTTTGGTCACATTGAGAGAATGAACAACGCAAGATTAACGAAGGAAATATACTCCGTGACATCAAAAATGCAACACCAAGATGGCGTTGGAATTTTTGGACCAAACTTGGCAGAAATGTTTATCTAGTTAAATGTAGTAGTTGATTAAAATTTCAAAGATAAAGGCATTTTTTATTAATAATGTGTTGGACCACTCCTATTAGTTTCACACTCCCGCAACCTTCTTGGCATGGATTCCAACAGATGGTCGGTTTTCTCCTGAGGTATTGCATCCCAGGAAATCTGTAATTCATGCCAGAGAGCTTCTAGTGTCTGTGGAGAATTGAATAATTGCTTGAGTCTTCTACCCATCACGTGCCACACATGTTCGATAGCCGAAAGGACGGGAGATCTGGGTGGCCACGGCAAGATATTGACGTTAGCCTCTCCGAAGCGCTCCATAGAATGCCTTGCAATGTGACGACGGGCATTATCCTGTTAGAAAATCGGGGAATGGGAGGATATGGGGTTCTACCACTTCATCAACATATCGGTGGGCATTCATATTGCCTCGGATGAATACCAACTGAGACCTGCTTCCATAAGCAATAGGACCCCATACCATGACCCTACTGTGTGGTGCACATGCTCCTCAACATAAGACTGCACATTGCGACGTTCTACACGTCTACGTCTGACCCTCATGCGACCATCGTGCATTCCCAAACAGAATCAGGATTCGTCACTGAAGACGACCCTATGCCATTCCACGTCCCAATCCGTCAGCGGAAGCACAGGATGTGGTCGATAGAAGTGCAAGCCAAAAGCTCTAATTCGGCGGTAATCTGTACGAAGGCTTACAGAACGTCCTTCGTTTTCAAATCATTGATCGGCTATTGATCTTGTACTCGAGAATCGGTCTCTTAATGCCATTAATCGGTGATGGCGGTTCTGAAGCACATTTGTGTGTCTTGGTCGTCCACTTCCTCTTCTACGACGTTCTTGACCTTGTCTAGACAATGCTTGATAACACCGTGCTACAGAGGTTTGATTACGGTTAAGATGATTAGCAATTTCTTTGAATGAAAAACCACCTTCACATAAGCCAATAATGCGATCTCTGTCGAATTTACTCACTTGTCATAATCACATCTTCAAAATGCAAAGACGAACACAAAAGCAAAAGAATTGCAGCCAAAAACATTCCGAAATCGACTTAATCTCTCAAGGAATACACCCGATAATTTCGATTGTTAGAACAAGTAAAACGTCAAATTTTCCATGGCTACTGGATTATTTTCAATGAAATTTTAATCAATTATTACATTTGACTAGTTAAACATTTCTGCCAAGCTTGGTTCAAAAATTCCAACGCCATCTTGGTGATGGTTTTTTTATGTCACAGAGTATATATGCGGGTGAGGTTAGAGGTAAGGCCGGGCTTGGTAGGCCGGAGATAAGGAGTTTTAAAAATAAAAGGACATGTCAGAGACAATGTATGACTCTTGCGAAAGCTAGGAAGGTATGCGGAGATAGGATTGCCTACCCCGCAAGGGAATGGCGTGATGGTTAAGTGAATGTTCTATAAACTTTTACCGTGATTTAAAATTTATGAAATTATTTATAATTTGGTTTAACGCGGGACTATCAAATGTGTTAAAAAAAGTTTTTTTAAAATATTAATTAGATTGTCGAAATAGTAATTATACATTTTGCACAATATAACGTTGAAAATAATGGTAGTGCATAAAGAATGTAGCTTGGCAATTTCGCATTTCCGCTAATTGTGGGTTCTAGCGGAAATTACATTAATTCTTTTTGTAAATTGTTAAGTCCTATCTTAATTTAAAACAATACCATTTATGTTTCATTCCATCACAAAGCTCATAATGTAAAGTCTTTTGATGACAGTAATAATTTAAATCAGTAACACAATAGAAATTTTGATGAAATGATGTATTAGAGACAATGGTCTGTACATTTAAAACTCCTTTGTATTTATTTTATTACTTTTGCGGTAGTAATTGGGGATCCTAGTTGATTTGTTGTGATTAAATGGAAGAACTAATTGAATTCGTGCTTTTCCATCGTTTACTTAAAAGCTTAAGATTTTAATCCTAGCACGCATTTGTATTTATGCCTATCCCCGTTAATGTACCATATTTACAATCTAGAGCTTAAAAGAAAAAAAATGTGGTAATTAATATTCCTAGTTTGCTAATGCTTTCGCAACTTATTTAATTAACTCTCGATACTTAGTCAACCACAAATAATTTCGAAACTTAAATTAGTTTAATATCTATAGTCCCAATTCTTACATGTTAATTATATGATTTTAGTTTGGAGAAGTTTCATAGACTATTTTTATTTAACTCTTTATTTAACTTTTTATTTAGTACTCAAGTTAATGGAATACACTAACCCTCAATGAATTATTTACTAGATCGACACTTAGGTTGTTTTTTAGAAAGCTTTTCAACGCGAGAAAAATGTTTAGTGTCAGTGACTAAGTATTGAAAACATTTTCCCTTATCTTCACGTGTAAACAGAATAAAAAGCTAACCTATTATTTTAAATGAATTTTCTTGCTCAAAAGATGGGGAAATACGTTCTTTTTAGGGTTGTATATATGATCTTTATTGGTTGTGGATTTCAGATTTTGAGCGCTCTTATCGCTAGACATGTTCGAAGCGAACTGTTCAGGATTTTACAAAAGTAATATGCGATACACAATGTGTAATAGGAAGACTGAAATTGAAGTCATTGAGATATTGCCAATCACAAGGTTCAGTAACGGTTTGTTGTGAATGTGAAGGATAATAATGTACAAGTCAAGTTAAATTCCACCATGAAATTATTGAAATGGTATTTCTTATCTGATACGGTTCGACTATAAACTTATTTATAGCTTATTGAAAGTTGTTTAGGAGCTTGTTTTGTGTTCTGTACTATAAACTTTACTTGTATAAAGTTACAAGGCAAATACTAGCGTTCAATGCTAAAATTATATTTCATATTTAGTACTACGAGGGTTTCTACAGTTTATGTCCTTTTCGTGATTGCCAGCTTTATTTGCCAATATAAGACTCTTGAATCACGTCGTTTAGGCTTGTATTCATCAATACAGAATTTTTCAATGCCTTACTAACCATAACTACCCAGAACAGTAGCTTTATGTATTCACATAAGAGAGATAATATTTATTTCTTTACGACACTTTAGTTGTTCATTTATGTACTCCTATACACTTGTGTTCAATTCAAAAAGAAAAAATATTCATTATATTATTATTGTGTTACGTGTGTTATTTTATTATACACACAACCAAACTTATATGGAATCACCTAGTATTTCTTACTAATATTGCGAAATGTATGAAAATTTTTCATGCAGATAAGAGATAAAGATAACGAAAGTGTTTTGTTGAAAATAACAAAGGTTTTTGAAGTTGTCCATCACGTATGTCGTGATAACAATTGAAAATTGTTGTTAGTTGTAAAACTAAAGTGACAGATTAAACTTTCAATTTAGAAATTTGTGTTCAAAATGCCTTACGTATGCTTGTCCGAAGTTCAGAGGGGAAGAATTATTACTCTTGTTGAGCAGGGAATGTCACAGAGGCACATAGCAGCAACAGTTGGTGTGTCTCAGGGTATTGTTTCCAAAACTTATACAAGATTTTTGGAATTGGGAACACTGAAGAACAGACCTAGACAAAGTCGTCTCAGAGTGACTACTGATGAACAAGACCGATATTTAGCTCAAATAGCTAGAAGAAATCCAACCTCTTCTATTCCGGAGCTCAAAAGGCAACTTGTGCAGGCTACAGGTGTTGGTGTTTCTCTTGAAACAGTACGAAAGAGACTTCGTGCCCGAAATTTATTTAGCAGGAGACAGTTAAGGGTTCCTGAGTTATCCAGAGAAAACAAAATTAGTCGGCTAAATTGGTGCCTCGAGCACCAGAACTGGACAGTTGAAGATTGGCAAAATGTCCTTTTTTCGGATGAAACCAGAATTGGTCTGAGATCAGATGACCGTCGAATTCGAGTTCTAAGAGGTCCAGATAGACAAGCTAGACTGCAAACGGCCAGATCTGTCCCAAAATACAAAGGAGGAATGGCAATATTCTGGGGCAGTATCATGATAGGAGATAAAACTCCTTTGGTTCCACTACGCCAGAGTTTAACAGGTCCTAGGTACGTTGATTTGGTGCTAGAACCAATAGTTAGGCTGTGGAGAGGTGCAGTGGGAGACAATTTCGTCTTCATACATGATAATGCACCTCCACATACCAGCCGAGTTGCTGCAAAATTTCTAGAAGGAGAAGCTGTGACGGTTCTAGAATGGCCTGCCTCTTCACCAGACCTGAATCCCATTGAGCATGTGTGGGACTGTGTCAAAAAAGGGATTAGGGCTAGAAGAAATGCTCCAGGAAATGTGGAACAGCTCATTCCAGCCGCCCAAGAGGAATGGGCAAACGTACGTCAGGAACACGTTGACACGTTGATTAGAAGCATTCCTCGTCGAATTGCAGCTTGTATTAGGGCTAGAGGTGGTAACACTGACTATTAAAGTGAAAAACATGTCCGAAAAAAGGTATCTAACTTTTGTTTAACCAACTACCTACATCTTTAGTTTTCGCATTTTTATTGTTTTTGTTTATCTTAAATCTTTGTTGTAATTTTTTCTCGTTGTAATTTAATAAACTAAGTTATAATAAAGTCCTTCTCACTTTCTATACGGAATTTGTCAGAAATACTGAATAACATCGGAAATATTGGGTGATTCCATATAAGTTTGGTTGTGTGTACTTAAAATAGATTCCGTTATTAGTGACATTATTAGTACTTGATAGTAGTACGGGTGACTTTGACTAACTTTTGAAGTTTCAATGCAGATATCGGTATTCATAAGTAAAAATGTGTTTTTTTATTTACTTGCATTTGAGTATTCAGCTACTTTTTTACAAAAAATATATAAAAACATGAAGCGGCTATTATTTTATTGCAAAAAAATAAAAATATGGTGTGCAAAGTCACCCACCAGTTTCGGGTGACTTTGTCCCACACTACTTTCTACATTTATTGTCTGTGGTTATCATTGTTTGGGCTAAAGTAATCCTACAGGTCATTCAGAAATATACAATTTTTCATAAAAATCTTTTATTTAAATGTTAAACAGAAAAAAATCACTAAAATAAACAAGAAGCTCTACATAGCGCGCTAGCATTACTTCTTAACGAAAAATGAACAGTAAAGAACAATAAAACTATTTGCAATATAACTAAGACTTTTTCCTACAGATCTGGAAAGAAATATTCGTTCTGTCCAAGATCCAATGGCTCCGTGCGATGAACATAAGCCAAGTGGTAGGATTTTCTTATGGCTTTAGGCCATTGCCACAAACTTCTTTCACCCAGTACCATCAGGAGCACCCAAGCATAACAGTTATTATCCCTTAAATAGCCTTCGAACTTTCCTGGAGAGCGGTTTAAGTTGTCAGTTGCAATTACGAAGTCTCCAATGGAAAAGTCTTCTTTATTTGAATCATCCCTACAGCTAACATTAGATTCAGAATCAGACGTGGTTTCTGCAATATCCTCAAAACGTTTTATTTTTTTTTTAACTGTCTTTTGTCTAGGCATATCACTGCAGCCGGATACAGTACCGTCACCCTCAATGGTAGCTTGTTTGGATCCAACTTGGTTATTAATATCTCCGAGAACCCCACTTTGTTGTAAATTTTGTTTCTCCTTTTCGCAAATATGATCATTGGCTTGATTACTAGATTCACTTTTTTCTTTTTTCTTTCGCGTCTTTTCAGTTTTTTTCTTTGATGTTACTTTTTGCTGTCATTTCTGTTTTTGTTTTTAACTTTCTTTCAGTGCCATTTCTTTTACAGCTGGCTTCCTCTTAGCAAGTTTTTAATGCAGCTACAGCCTCTTGTTGACTTTTAACATCTTCAACACAGACAATTTTTCCTGCTGCAATTTATATTTTTTTCTTCGTTTAACAACTCCATCAGCTGTGGACTGTACTCACCTCTTTTTTGCAAGAAAGTTTAAACCAGCATCACTTACTCTCGAGGATACTTGCGCATCGTCATGTTTATAATTTGGAATACTGGTTAACACTTCCTCTACGGTTAGTGGAAAAATTCTACATTTTCTAAAGCACCGTGGGAAAGATGCTTTTTGGTATTAAAGCGCTGTTAACGTTCTGTGTTTTATATTCTAACAAAATATTTTGCCAAGCGATTTTCATCGGTCTGAAATAGGCGACATCTAATGGCTTCGTTAGGTGCGTAGAGTTGGTCGGAAGGCACACAAATTTAATGTTTTCGGCTTCACACAGCTATAAAACTTTCAAGTATACAGGGTGTCCGGTGAGGAACTGTACAAACTGAAATGGTATGTTCCTTGGGTCAATTTAAGTAAAAAAAGTCCCATAAACATAGGTGTGATTCGCAATAGTTACCCAGATACAAGCGTTTAAAGTTTATAAATGATCACATATTTTTTCAAAAGTAATTATTATTAGTCAACTGGAAAAACAAAACCGAAACAATCTGTCATTTATTCGTTTGTGTTCTAATAATGACAAAGTGGATTGTAGTAAATTAAGTGTAATTTAAATTTAAAATGCCTTTTCAATTTTCTAACGAAGAGTATGCTGACATCATTTACATTTATGGATTTTGTGATGGAAATGCGAGAGCTGCCGTTAGGGAATATGAACGAAGATTTTCCAACAGGAGTATTCCAAATCACCAAACCTTTTCTTCTGTGTTTCAACACGTTTGAACTCATGGTTCATTTCCATCAGTTTCAATAAGATCTGATCGTCCTGTGGAGTTAAATGTGAATGAGCAAGAAAATATTCTACAGATGGTTGATCGGAGTCCAGGGTTGAGTGTTAGAAGAATTTCTTCTCGAACGGGAGTCCCCCGTATGTCAGTATGGCAAACATTACATGATGGGCTTTTGTATCCCTATCATACACAAAACGTTCAGCACCTTGAACCTGGAGATTTTGCTTTGCCGTTGAATTTCTGTCAGTGGCTACAAGAAAATCCACAACTAGTTCAATTCATTTTATTTAGTGACGAGGCGCAATTTACTAGAGATGGAGTGAAGAATACACGCAATTCTCATTTGTGGTCAGATGAAAATCCACATGGTACAACAGAAGCTAACTTTCAGCGCAGATTTTCTGTTAATGTAATGAAATGAACCATGAGTTCGAACGTGTTGAAACACAGAAGAAAAGGTTTGGTGATTTGGAATCCTCCTGTTGGGAAATCTTCGTTCATATTCCCTAACGGCAGCTCTCGCATTTCCATCACAAAATCCATAAATGTAAATGATGTCAGCATACTCTTCGTTAGAAAATTGAAAAGGCATTTTAAATTTAAGTTACACTTAATTTACTACAATCCACTTTGTCATTATTAGAACACAAACGAATAAATGACAGATTGTTTCGGTTTTGTTTTTCCAGTTGACTAATAATAATTACTTTTGAAAAAATATGTGATCATTTATAAACTTTAAACGCTTGTATCTGGGTAACTGTTGCGAATCAGACCTATGTTTAAAGGACTTTTTTTACTTAAATTGACCCAAGGAAAATACCATTTTAGTTTGTACAGTTGCTCACCAGACACCCTGTATATGAGATGACAAATAGTCACCAATTATTACTTTAGTCCCAGGAATGCGTTTTAATGTTGGCAATAACAGTGAAGTGAACCTGTCTTCGAAACAAACTGTATCGAACCATCCGCTTTTTGATATATTGCACCGTACACCATTTGGACCGTTTTCTACCCAAGTTGACCTCAGTTTATGGGATTTATATGCGATGGAGCTAGCATTTTGCCAGCTGCATTTCCACAAAACATTAATGATGTTGCTGATTTACTAAAATTTCTCATTCTTTCAGGATATTTACTTCCACGCTTTGTTAGATTTTTTTTTCTGCCGGGGTCATCGCTTAAATTAGTTTCATCGTAATTCCAAATGTTGTTGGCTGGGACAGTGATAAGTTCATTCTGTAAGTGGTTAAAGTAATCTTTTATAGTGACTTCACTGATTTCTGCTCTCGAGCGTTTTATATTGTTTGAAATACGTTGCGTTAATATCGGATTTCTTTTAATGAATGCATTTGACCAGTCTTTTCCTGCCAAATTATTTTTAAATCGCTTAACATTACGAACATCCTGATCCAAAAAAATGTTCACTAAATTCGTAAATCTGTCTGATCCAATAAAAATCCGTATGAAGATAAGGCGCAAGTATGGGACGTGAAGGCGTCCTCTTCAGCTTTCGTAAAAATTGTATGACCACCATAAAGTTTTGTATGCCTATCTTTCAATTTCTTTTTTATAGTACCAACTGGCACTCCGAATTCTATTGCAACTTTTCTTTGAGATAGGACACCATTTCTGATAGCTTCTAGGGCTCGTTCTAATGTATCTGCCGAGTAATTTACGTAATTTCTATTACCAAGAGCAAAATGGGTCAAAGCCACCCGTAAACCGTTAAATTATGCAACACTTGAATAATAACACCCGAACGACTCAGTTTCTATATTTATACTGAAATGATACATAAAAGCGCTTAAGGGTAGGTAGGTTTCTATCATGTAGCTATCCAACTTACATTACTCTTCACCGTAGTGTTGATTGCCCACAAACTTTTACAGTCATTAAATCTGATGTAAAATCACACTCTTCAGAAAATCATTTTTTGAAGAAAATAAAACGGTTATTGCCATCAATTACGGTAATTCCCCTAGCGTAGACACTTTAAAACTAGCACCTAATAACATTTGTTGATAATTTTTTGTCTATAATATTCTGTTACTAAAAATATATTTTTCCCGAAATGAGCCAAAGTCACCCTGGCGGGGCAGTCACCCAGCCTTACGGTATATCACATAATGAGTTTGGAAAGTAGCCTATATCATACGTCCACCCCTCGTGCGGTAACTACCGAATATGATATACGTTACTTTCCAACGAGTAATGTACGCTATATTTCCCACCACTAGAAATTATATCCTCAGAGTCACTAGCAAAATTTATTTTATTCCGTATTCAATAACAATATAATAATTTAATTATATGATTATTATTTTTTAATTTAAAATATAAATAAATTGGGATTTTCATTATAAATATTGATAGTGATTATATTTTTATTAAACAATTAGAAAAGGTAACAGGATGTGCAGCTGTTTGGTTATTTAAATTATTCAGTGATATTCATAATTCAGTCACATTTAATTGACTAGAAGGACCGGCTCCATCACAATTCCACCTGCATCTACCAATATAGTTGCCGATGTTCGACGAAAGCAATACCCTGTGTAAAGTTCAGGATTTTTGAAGTTTCAATATCCAGCAATTGCTTTTGGAACACTAGCAAGTTTGTTGATTCCTACTGGCTGTTTGGTACATTTTTTATTTTGATAATAATTCAGGAAGAAACGACTATTAATTTTAGTTTTAGTGACTATTATGTGGAATAATACAGCAGTTTGTAAATCTTCTATATCATCGATTTTTAACTGTGTCAATTCTTGTTTACGACATGCCCCCATTATACCAATAATCAATACTACCTAAAAAATAATTTTTAACATAACCGCAACATATTTTTTTAATTTCACCTTCGTTAACAAAAACGTATCATCTGGAACATTACGCAGAAACCGTTGAATCTGTTAAGATGTAGCTGTTTTTGATTTTTTTGGTTGTAACCATGCGATTTTTGCTTTATATAATTGTTATAAAATTATAGTATTAATATAACTTATACATCAGATAAGGCTTCTAATGAATTTCAAAAAGAAATAAAAATGGAAAAAATATTTAAAAAACCATTACGACTATCCCAGTGTGGACCATTCACGGTACATAGTGAGGCAACATGTGGTACACTGTGACACTATGTATCAACGTACGTTGTACATGCCAAATGAAAAGGGGGATTTCACAAAACTTGACGCAAGCCTTTTAGAACCGATATCTTTCGGTTCGGGAGAATAAACATAATATCTCTGCTGCTCACCGAATGAACATCGGGCGGCACATTTGGAAACTTAAAACAACACCACTTTTCCTGATATACAAAATTTCATATTCTCTCTCATTATCCCTGTGAGATAAAAACTTACTCACATAAATTTCATTAACGCAAAGTCATTTTTTTGCAATTTCAGAGTAGTCGGGCTGGAAATCCTCTTCAGGAATCCAGCCGTCATCGGAAGATTCATCGTCCATTACCAAATCATCATCACAACTGCTGGAATCACTGCTTATGTCATTTTATTCAATCTGTTGTGCCTTTTTTTTTAGTTTCTCCACCTTTTCTACTGATAACTGTTTTACTGCTACCTGTTCCTGATAACTTTTTCACTAGGTTTGTACTTTTGCATGCTTTTTGACGCTCTGCTTTTTCCTCTATTGCGGTCTTTTCAGGACTATCAGTTATTATGGTACTACGGCCTTTATTTTTAAGCTTCCTGTTCGTTTTTATTGGTATAACCCTTGAATAACCTCTGATTGCTTCGGGGGCAACTGTTTGTGATTTCTTTGTTTCTTACACTTGTGAATGCCCGCTATATCCTTCTTGATGTTGTGGGGTGAGAGTCCGGTTCAGCTGTCCTTCAGGTCCCTGCATTTCTTGTTCAGCACTATTTGGTTGTATGTTCGAAATCGATGCTGTAGATTGTTGATCGTGGGTTTGTGTAACAGCAGATGTTATAAAATCAGATTCAGTGAAAATTTTATCGCCGAATGGCCAAATCCCAGCTTTTCTAAAACCCGACATTATATTGGCAGGGGTAAATGCTTTAGAATGAGCTACACCAACGCACTCAGAAATTTCATAAATGGTGATTGGAATGCTTGGGTGCTGCAGAAGCCGTGAATCGATGACGACATAATAATATGCTTTAAAGGGGTCGAAAATTGAGAGATCTAAAGGCTGCATTTTGTTGCAGCAGTATGTAGGTAAAGTTAATATTGTAACTCTAACAAACACCGAAATGTGACTCTCATGCTTATTATACACCACGAGGGGTAGGGTTTTCTTTGGAACTTCCAAAATGTTTGATGAAATGTTTTAAAACCTCCATAAATAATTCAACGGTCATCCAACCGCTCGGATTTGCTAATCCTAGAGCCATTGAGGGAGCTCCACGTGTCATACGTTCTTTAAATTTCTTACTAGGAAAAACCATTGCTGGCGGAAGATGATTCCCAGATACCGAAACAGTGACCACTTATGCAATGGCTAATTTTCTTCGCCCCTTTTTCAGTCACGATTGTTCTTAATTTTTGAACGCTTGTCGTACTGTTTTCGTCCAGATTAAATATTCTACAGGGATCTCTTAATTTTTCGTATTTCTCTAAAATATTTTTAAAGTTTGAAAAGAACAGTTTAATATTAGTCTCGTTAAAAGAGGTGTGTAGACTAAGGCTGTACTACACAGGTTGACGTATGCTTAGATTTCCACGTTGTTTTCAAAATGACCTTAACCACTCATTCCCAGCACTTTTATTGGCATTCCAACGATCTGGTGTACTGTGGTTGTTCGCTGTCGAAAATTCATAGGCCAATTTCTTCACGCCTTCGGGGGCCAACCCATAAGCCATTTTTCAGGTAGATATAATATATTCCGCAAGAATTCGCTCATCATCTTCGGCAAAAATCTTCCTGTTGGCATAATTTGGCTCCATGGGTACGTTTTCGATGTTTCCTCCTTCCTCGTTTTTGGCTTTCTTGACGTATCGTGCTGGGGTCTGATGTCCTATGGGATGTTGTTCATCTATAACCATTTGCACCGCTCTTGCCATAGTTTCCTTTGACGTGGCGCCGATTTTTTCTTTCTTTTTTATACCTTAAAAATGAATATAAATGTAAAAACGGTGCTAAGTACACAGTGAGACATATCGATGGTCTCTCACTATGTACCACAGGAGCTTGGCATAATAAAACGTGAATAATATCAAAATGGTCGGGAGATTTAGACAGAAAGCATTTTGACGTTAAAAAACAAACACGTCTGTAGCGCATTAAATACAAAGTATTTTGAAAGATCAAAGGCATTTAGGAGCAGGACCTTTGAAGCGAAAAAAGCAAAAGAACAGAATACCTTCAGATATCACTTTCTCGATAATACTTCAATACAAAAAGACAAGGGCCCCGGTGTTTTCGCACGAGTTTATTGATAGATGACGTATAGATGGGGTGGGTTGAAGTTGCTTTAAAAAGGCGGGTATTTTAAATAAAGCTACCGTCTCACTGTGTCCACCGTTTCACAGTGTACTTACTACCTTCCCCTATTTATATTATGGTAAATAAGGAGTGTACTTCCCAGCATTGAATATTGTACCCATAAAGAGTTAGGTTCTATATTCTTGCATAACTCACCAATATGTGCCATTAATGTGTTTTCTGAGAATGACGACGTAATTTTTTTTCTATACGCCAATCCATAAATCATTTGTATGCCAACTTGTATCTTTCTTGTGATGTCTGTGGTAACAGATTTGGAGAAGTTTTTTGGGCCGCTTTCGCTATTTCTGGCGGTGTACATTCGACAATAGAACAAACACTGTCAGTATTATTACTATTATTAGCCATAATTACTAATTTTAGTTATTAAAACTAAATTGATAACGGACGCTTATGTGTCTCGACTGACAAAAAAATAAGCCATCTTAAATTTTTTATAAGCAAATATAAACACACACGTGTGATGTTTTATCGAATGCTATTGGTTATGAACGACCTTCTCGGCTAATTGTTTGTAGGAAATAGAAATTTTCATATGTGGTCGTGGGAAAAGACATATACAACCCTATTCACCAACTTACACATTTCTCAGCTCACAGAACTTAAACGTCTTAATACCTCCACATTCCCCTTTTTTTTAGGTAATGATGACATGAACACAAATTAATAGTGTTAGATCATTACTTCAAAAGACATATACATACCTTTGCTTTTCATCCCAAGGAAATTAATGTATAAGCAGGGTGTCCTGACATTATAGTCTGTTTGACTAACATCGTAAAACCGTAAAACCACGAAATTCAGTTTGTTTCGTGCTCATTGATGCAGCAGGTTTGTTTTTTTTTCAAATAAAATTTGTGTATGAATACGCATTTTCGACATCAACGGTCCCAAACGAAAACATCGTAAAACCAAGAAATTTTATTCTTTTCCATTGAGATATTTCGTTGAGCCTTTTCCCCAACGAAATTCATGTAAAAATAAAAATATTTTAGATTACTAGCTCCAAAGGATTGCGCGTATCTCGAAACCGTAAAATGTATTTGTTGCCTATGGAAACTGGTGTATTAAAAAGGTTTGTTGATCTGAACGGCTCCAACGCCGTAATAGTAGTTTACGTTACAAGATCGGAAAGTAGTGTTTTGCAGGTCGAGACAAGCGGATTCCAAGGCGATGAGTAGGCGAGTCCTGGAAGCTTGGAGAGAACTGCTAAACACTCATTTTCGGTCGCGTGACGTACATTATTTTTTTTAGGACCCATAGTTTGATATAAACTTAATTATTTATTTGATCTTATATAATAAAGTGATTAACAAACACTAAAACTAGATAATGGATACAACTGCATAAACTACCCAATTACATTATTTTTGAATATTTATGTTAAATGTACAAATGTGAACGTTAAATACCTGAAGAGAAGATGTGCCTGAAATGCTGGGAATCGTTATATTTTTTGTAGTGGTACTCACAAAATTAGTTTCCTGCATATTGTTTTTGGAACATCCCGCATGGATCTAGTTTGCTATATCAACTTTGTGTATTCAAGGTAACCTTCCGTTACGGTGGAGGATTTTCATCCTTCGTGCGGTTTTGAATTTATAATATCACCCCCTCCATCTACAAGCAGAGTCCCTGAGCTTCGACGAAAGCAGTGATCTGTGAATTCGCCTAGACTTTCTAATTTAAGATAGGAGGCGATTAAGCTAGGGGCATTTCCCAAAGAATAGAATTCTACTACTTGGGTTGAACACTTCCCATTCAAAAAAAAATAAGTAGCCGTTTATGGTTGGTATGCGGTGACCTCAATTGCAAATCTCTTCAGGAATTTACAATAAACATTTTGGTGGTTTTCATTTTGGTTATGGGGATTTTAACTATCAACATTGTTTGTGTGAGGATAACCTCGTTATCATTAAGTGTCATATTAACAAGTTCCTCGATACGACATGCACTTGCGGAACTAATAATTAAAAGCACCTAAAATAGAATTAGAATTTATTGTAACCAGTTTTTTCTTCGTTTCTTCGATTTTAATTTACTTTAAGCATAAGATATTCGATATCGGAAGCACTCTTCAGAAACGTTTCAATTTTTTCTGTTGACAGAATCTTAGATTTTTCGGTTTATGACTTCTTTTTAATTCTTTTTAATAAACGTTATTAGTTTGAACAAATTATTAATATTTAGATTATCTTTTATGGCCAGCATAGATTTTAGCAATGAATTTAGTTAGATTCCGTATATATAGATATTTTTTTTTCTTTTCTTTGTAAAATTGGGTTTTATAGTACATTTGTTTAACGTGTGTTGCGACCTTTAGGAAAGGTGTATGGCGAGCTTTAGTTTTGTTTGTTTGTGAATCATTATTCCGTAATTTAGGTTGTTTTTCCTTATTATTTCCCGTTCATAGAAGTTTGAGTAACGTTTATTTGTATATAAGTTTAATTAAGGTTTATTTCGTTTGATTTCCGTAAAATATAATAGAAAGTTTTGTAAAATTTAAATAAATAGTGTAGGTTTATATGTGTATGATGTCATGTTGGCGACATAAAGACGCTTAAGTATAGTTGTTCAGTTTATTGTTGAGTATGTTGGTTTTAAATCATAGAGATTGAATGTGGGACTGATTGTTTGCACTTGAAAAAAAATATAGAGATGCTTTGCACGTTACTTTTGCTGACGTTTGAGATTTTGGAAATTACCGAGTCCTTACGGACGAAAACGAATTTGTGTGTTTGGGGTATCAAATCTTCCCCTTCCGTTTTTTTAATTGGTGGAATTAAAGTAGATAAGATTTTTTGTGAGTAGTGGGATTCAAAATCAAAGATGGATTTTTGGTAATAATTTGCTTGATTCTAAAATTGACTGCGCTCTCGTGTACTAGTAAGGTGCCGCTTGTTGTTACGCTTTAAGGGGTGGTTTAGAACGTTAATATATTGGACCTTGTGGTGTTTAACGAACGTACTTTTTTGTGTAGTAAGGGTAGTTAAGCTACTTCTGAAGAAGACCTGTAAAGGGATTTTATTAAAATTGTTCATAACCAAAGGATTATACCTAGTGCCGATTTCGATTTTACGTAAAGTTACCTAGAGGACATCGTCGTGTTTTATTAGTGCTTCGGCGAACTCATTGGTTTTTCTCTTCTGCGGATTTTAACATTAACGTTCTTGTAGTGCCTCTTATTTACCGTACAAAGCGTGTTTAAGGATAAAGAAACTTTCGCAATATATTAAAATTATAGTTACTTAAATCAAGTTATGCAGTAACATTTTAACGAGTTTAAATCAAGGAATCGTTTGTGTATAAAAGAACAATAGTCAACATTTCATTCATCATTTTTGCCAGACCAGGAAGATTTCATTTCCGTAATAGCAGTAACCGACCATCATTTTCTGTTGTAACACAGGAGAGGTGTAATTCTAGACCTTAAGGTAACATAATATTGTGTTTTATTAATTGAATATTTCAAGATTTTTGTGTGTTTCGAATTATTTTTTTGTGTTGATGAAGGTTTGAAAGCGGCGTCGTATTTTTTTTTGGTAAATTAAGTTGTTTTAAATTTATTTAGTGTAATTAATTATAGTTTTGACGCTCCGCCTTCACACTTTTTTGTTTATTTTAGTATTAAAGGGCAATTGACCCTATTGTAGTGTGGGTATATAATATAGGTTAAACCATTTAGACTGGTGTAAAGCAGCATTCTGATCAGACATCCTGTCGCCTTTTAAGCATTTGTATTTTTCTTTGTTTATACGCATTATCGTATGTTTATATTTATCCTTTTTTTTATTATTTTATTATAGCTTTGTTAGGTTTTATAAATGTGTTTTAATTCTATGGAAACCCTTTTGCGTTACATAAAAGTTCTTTTTGCAAATTGCAAGTTACCGGTAATTTAGTTTTAACGTAACGAAGTTAGTTTTTTTTTATTATTGAGTAATAGCGTTGATAATATTTAGTGTTTTATTTGATTTTTAGTTGAGTATTAATTCATTTAGAGTGCATTTTATAGCTTTTTTTTTGTTTTGTTTTGATTATTAGTTAATGCCTTATTATTTACACTGAGGTGTATTAACGTAACTTTATTGAGTGTTTACCACGCTTTTATTTGACAAGCGTGTAGTGCTATTTTGAAGCTCTTTTCCAGGTGGTTTGCTGTGTTGCTGTCCAGCACACCTGGGATTGATTGCGGATAGGTAAGCGTATGTTTTTTATATGTTTAGATACGCTATGTACTCGTAATTTTGACACGACAACCCTTATTTTGACTATCAAACATTCTGGCGCCCTTTACAGAATTGATTTTGTCTTCATCCCCTATTTTGACTTACGTACGATTTACTATTCTGGCTAGTCGGGGCAAAAAGGCCAATTTTATCTGTAATCCCGTTCTACCACCCGTTTATACCGTTACATGGTGTTAATTATTACTTGTATATATTAATTTAAAACTCTCTTAATTAGATTGATCGGGTTTTAAAGTATATTTGAATGCTAATATTAATATAAAAGGTTTTGAATGTAATTTCCATTTAACATGTGCGTTTTTATATAAACTGAATTACTACTTATCAAATTAAAAATTATTATTAATTTTATTAAATACATAAATAAAAAGTTTACCTCGAGTAGGATTTGAACCTACGACCTGTACTTTGCTAGAGTACCGCGCTAACCAACTGCGCCACCAAGGTTCAAGCCCCAATCGATGTAAATTTTGTCTTTATGTATGTAGAACTGATGTAAATTCTAAATATAAAAAAAATACTACTTATCAAGTTTTAATTTCGGAATAACAAAAAGAAAACTTGCATTTATATTAGCGGTGCAATTATTTATAATACTTGATAAGTTTTAATTTTGATTTACAATTAACGGCATTCTCTTAGATCTTTGTAATTTCTGTTCAACATAAATGAATTGATTTTGGATAACTAACTTTGGCACTATAATTATTTGACCTTTATTATGAGTCACTAAATTACTTAAGTTTACTCTTATCAATATTCAACGGTGTACTTAATTAATTTACGGACTTAATTACGGTTTTTTGTTGGCGGAGTAAAAAGGAAAAAAAGACTAACCTTCACAACGCATTACCATAAAGGATATGTTTTTGAAAACCTTTCAAGAGTTCTCGGAAATGCACGACAAAAGCAGAAATTTTTTGTGTCTGTAACAATGTTTGCTTTGGTGGTAGCTTTTTGTTTGCATTCGCCAATCCACGAATATGTGAAGTCCGAATCTGATGAAATTTCATAATAATTATCCGTCTCATTATCTTCATCTGCAATGTCTATAGTTTCTATGCCAGATATTAGGTTCTTTAAGAATTTGTTACTTCCTTCACATGGTGATTTAGTTTGTTTATTCGCCAGTTCTCTAGAATATTCGCTATTGGCAACTGCAAATAAGCTTTCTACAATTTTGAACCATTTATAGGGTTTGAAAAATCTAGTTTTATTTTGCAAACTTTTCCATTTTGTTACTAATCTTATTGTGTGGGCATAATCAATCCTTAATTGAAAAGTAGGGAGTACATTGATGTTGCCCTTTAATGTTACTAAACACTTTGCAATGTAATATGTTAAAGGACACTTTACAAACGTATTCGTTATTGCATTAGAAGCGCAAGGGAATGGTCACAAACAATTCTTGGTGTGGTATTTACTGAATTTATCCATGACGTTAGAAAGGTAATACTATTACTATAATGAACCTCGGATAAACCTTGAACAACAGGTATCTGCCCAGATATTTTACGCAAATGTACGACTCCAACATATGAAAATATATTTCCGTAAGGTCGACCAATTTTTTTAGCCAAAGATCCTATGGTATCAATATACAGGGTGGGTGTGGCATTGCTTTTACAATAATTTTCAAATATTACGATTTGTTCGTTTGTCTTTGCCCTATAGTGAATAAAAAATTTGTCAAAGCCAATATTTCGTATGATGGAGGAATACTCTTGAGAATGTTTTAATAATAATAAGGAATTTATCGGATACTTGTCCAATGGAGTGTAAATCATTTTTCGGGTAATTCCTTCTTGTTTGTATTTTTTTCAGAACGCTTAAAGAATAAAAATTGCATAGTTCCGAATTGCCAGAATTCATTTTTTCACTTGTGTATTCCCTTCTCCAATTTATGGCATATTTTACTCTTATCCATTCGTCCCCAATTTGTTTTCTTTTGATACCCATCAATCGTCGTTTATTGGTATTTGATGTATCACGTAACATATTTGACAGTTCGCACCGAAAAAAATACGATCGTCATTTCCTATTCGATGTTACTACTACTGAACAATTATTGCAGTATTCCACGATAGTGATTTCCAAATTACTGTTTAATTGATATTTTTTAATATTCCAAGTACAGTTACTTTTAAATGCGGTTAAAAAGAATCAATGAATACATCAGACCATCCGGAAATAAGGGAAAGAATGACTTTACCATTCTCCAGGCGCTTTTTAAAATAGCCAATTTTGATCCATTTTAATACATCAACGGAAACGTCAAAAATGGTAAGGTTTTTATCACTGTTGAAGTCCAACGCTTCTTCTACCATCAATTTGTGGTTGTTTAGATCTTTATTGATATTCAATATTTTTAGGCAATTATATTTATTACATTTAACGACGGTATATAATGCTTTAGCTGAGATCACACATTTCATTATGAATTAAATATGAAAACGAAATTTTGTTGGTTATTAAAATTAAACGAACCTTTAAAAATTAAGTAGGCATGGTTACCATGGATATATCAACTGACAAGCCTCAAATATTTGTCAAAATACATTAGAAGGAATTATAGATCTATAATTCCTTACTATAACTTCATAGGAAGTTATGAACATGTTTATAGTTACGGTAACTAAGAGTTTATTTGTTTAGAATGTATTGGTATTATAATATATAATAATACTGTAAATCAAGGTTTTAAAGCGATCTCAATACAAATCGTTAAAATAACTAGAGACCCCAACCACTCAATAAAAGGTAATACCGTTGACTCAGTAGGTAGATTAAATCGGGCCTGGTGCATGCTTTTTGATTTGCTAATTACCAACAAATTTCTGCTTAGTTATTTACACCTAACATTAATATAGTAACTTCAAGATAACAATAATAAAGTTATCTCGGACGCTAAGTTATTTTTTTATTACGCTCGTAATAACTAAACCGAGGATACAATAAAGTATTCTCCAAAATGTCGAAATAAAAGATATACAAACTATGTTTATTAAGCACTTAAATTTGGGATTATATAAAATAAATCTTAAAACTAGTGTTAATAGCCTTATCCTAGTAGGTCATTGGGGTATAAATACCTGTTATAAAATTTTTGTACAAGTTCTTGAGAACCTCTGTTATCATAAGAAATGCGGAAATGTAAACCATAGATGATGTAATCTTCGCACCAATGTTGCGCAATATGTCGAATTTTCAATGTGTTACGTTGTAAACCATACCAAAGTTGAATTTACTTCTTACAAATTTATATTCATTGAAATTTGAATAATCCAGAATTTATTGCATTCTCTTGAAGGTTCAAATAAGAAGGTGTCATCCGAAAATGGTAAAAGTATGATTATAGGTATAAGTAGAAGTGTAATTAAAAGTGTTAGTAAAAGTGCCTGCAAAAATCAAATGTTTCAGATTTTGATATAATACGAGTTAAAGGTGTCTTACCATTAAATCAATGGCACTTTACACAAAATTTAGGTGGAAACCAAAAATGGCTTCTTGCTTAAAACAACGTACATCAAGCAATGCTAGAAAGGACGCTTACGGTATCAGGTGATGTAGCGTTGCGCGCGAAATATGTGCAGAAAATAATTCCACGATATGGAAGTATAAACCCTTAAGAAAATATGCAACTTAAGTTACACCAAGGCAAATTAAGTTGCCTATCACAAACTTATAAATCATTAATAATCGAAAACCCCCTTTTTATTTATTTTTACAACTAAATGAACGAAGAACGTAAAAGATTCATTGCAGTATGAAATAAAAATTATATATTTTTTTAAATTATTTAATATGCCATTTTTTGTTTAATATTTCCGAAATTAAAAATGATATAAATTATAATAAATGAAAACAGTAATAGGTAATAGTAGCGGAGGAATAGTAATAAAAATTCTAGCGCGCAACGTTGGAATACATTTATACAGACAGGCAGGTGGTACCTACCTGTATAGTGAGAAAAACAATTGGGAAGGAAACATAGTCCTAACCCGTGTGACGTTAGCAGCCATTCTCCATCAGCCAAACTGCCGATAATACCCGAACGTAGAACTTACTTCAATAAAAGTTATATTTTACTTTGAAAATAATATTTAAAATTATAACACCAGAAAAATGTTTCTGAAATGCAAAGACAAGTAAAACAAGGTAAGAAATAAGTGTGCGCTATATAACGCTCAACCGATGAAAAGCGTTTTCAAAATTTTTAACCATGAAGGAAGTGGAAGATCCAATCTGGACGAATATACATTGTTACAGGCTAAATATTCATTAGAGCATCAACCCGTAAAGGTTATTTGTGCGCACGGCATAGCTCAGTGGGGTAGGCGGGGTTCTCATTTAATGCTGAAAAAAGGGTACTCGTCGCTATTCCAAAAACGTCAAAATCGGGCAAAAAGGTCCAAAAGGCGCCACCTGTTAGAAACATTTATAGCAGGGAAACGTCATGAAGTAGATCTTAATAATAGTCTAACAGGAGACCATAATGCTCACTCAAAAATAAATCCCACCTCGCAGTTAAAATTCTACTCCAAAACTATAAACGCAAAGTTCATCCAAATCTCAATAAAATCTTAAGCTTCAAATAAAAGCTGCGAAATTGCGAAAATGAAACCAAAACTCATTAAATATAATCAATAAAGCACTAAAATCATTTGCTCAAATACCCAAAAATAACTGATCAAAACGATAATAAATTATATAATTTAAAACGAGAAAAAAAATACGTCATAAAACTAAACGCGTTCGAAAATACTCAAATTTAATAAATGATTAAAGTCGAAGTGTAATTCCTAAATTTGGGAAAATATACAGGTTCGCCATAACAAATAATCAAATTCACTTACCTGTTCGGCAAATAACAGGTGGTCCTGCGACCAGCAGGTCTTCGCTATACCTGAAAAGCTACAAATATTCTCGCACGCTCATCTAAAATAATTGCGTGCTGCAAAAAATCAATCACTAATCTGATCAAAATGATAATACTGTTGTTACTCTACTTTACTTAATACGTTCCATATTCCATAAAATTATCCTTCCTAGAAGGGAAATCACTTCAAATCAATTTTAAACAAGTCTCAATTAAGTCAATTCGCCGTCAAATATGATCAAATTCAAGAAAATAATATGATACATTAACTTATCAACCTTTAAAATCTACGTTATAATTTAATAATCAATGTTAAACTTTCGAACGTAATTACTTTACTTCGAATAAACACAAGAATAATGACGTCAATTCAATGACTCAATCTCATGAAAAAACAAACACTTAAAATGTGCGTAAATATGCAGTATAATCAATGGGTTTACATTAAAAAAACACAATAAATACATTAACCTAAGGATATGTATTATGAATAAAAAAAAAACCATCGATATGTCAACACAATTGTTACATTAATCAAATCATTCTGTTTAATTAAATCACCTAGATTACTTAATAGGCGGTGATACTAAATAGTTTCAGTGTCGGTATTTTCTAAACCTGATTCATGCGCCCAAATAACAAATGGTTTTAATAAATAAATTGCGTTCTCCTCCTAACGCATTCGTAACTTATACAATTTCGATATAAATTCGCCAGTATAACAAATTAAAAAAAACACTCAGATAAATTTGGATTATGATACTAATGATTACGCTAATTTAAACGATAAAATGCTAGAAGCTAATCTCAAAAGACAGTGTATCCAACCGTTTGTACATACAAAAAAAAAAAATAAAATACACACAAGAATATATTAAAATTTGTCAACCACAGCAAAAAAAATGTACCGAAATGTTTACCTTAATTTGGTTCAGTCCCTTTATTAAACAGACAGTTGGTGGAAATCCAGAGGATGACCTCTACGACGGCCTCGGTAATATAATCGAAGCTGGAACTACGCTGGATGCTCAAAGTATGATTCAACTCGTGAATGATTCTCTTCTCAGTGCGTTTTGATTGATATTACAATTAGTTGAACGTTACACTAATATTTATGCTTCCACGTTGCTCGTTAACTTTACTCTAATTATATACAAGTTCTGCATGGCACTCATTAATTTAAAACATCAAAAAAGTTATTTATTTACAGCGAAGTATTTGTTGTCGGTTCATCTGTACACATGAAGCAGTTAAAAAAAAAACTAAAGCCCGAACTATTTTACTATTGGTCCGCACACAAGATGCGATGGAACTCTAGAAGGAAAGAATGACCGAAACTTATCCAACACCGAATCCCGTTCCCTGTATGAGAAGATGTCGTTGCGCGACAACAATAACTGTAAACTATTTCGGGAGGAACGAAGTCAATATATTATCCACCAAATTCAGGGTTACGGAAAGACTTCCAACGATATACTTCACTAAACCTCCCGAAATAGGCGTAAATAGTTCGCTAACAACAAACTAACAAATCTTCGTATGTGCGGCAGCCCCGCAAACAAGAGCCTTGATACTACGGCATCCCTAACAAGACTGCCTTCAACCTTCTTTAGTCAAAAACGAATTGAAATCGTGAGCCGAACTGAACAAAATGCATCATCCATCGAAATCGCGTTCTCAAAAGATACCTCTGTAATGCCTATAATAACGAAACTCTATTGTATTGAGCCTTAACATAACTCTTTGTTTAAAACCAAAAAATCTTATCGAACGGAAAGGCCACAGTTTGACGACTACATTTAAATTTGCCAACGATGCTCCATACAAAGTAATAATTTATTCTCAATTTAATTTTATAAAACGTAATTTCCCTTTCAACAAACGGAAATTTCTAAAACTTACAATAAGGAAAATAACTTTCATTTACAAAGAAATTAAGTAATTCTTCCTCTCAAATTAGCAAAATAGTTTCACTAATAATCTTAATTTAAACTTACATCTAAATTTGATCAACATCCGATACTTTATTTTTGCTTAAAACAAGATTCTAAATGCTATTACTGTTTTGTATTATTGGCATTTTATCCATTTTCGTAAACACTTCGGCACAGGTTTTGCTCAGTTGAAACCCAACCTTTTTCAATACTTCACACCTTGTAATGTTACCCCTATCGAAACAGGAAACTGCATCATAAACCCCTAATGTCATAGTTTTCAGACCAACAAAGACAGCTTTGGGCAGCCGATTCCAAATAACATTCAGCGATTCATTAACTTTTTCGCTTTTTTCACGTAGATATTTAATAAGAAGATCAGGACTTGCTGTTCCATAATGACTTCAGAGAGGTGGGTATGCTTAGTGTGATCATATGTTTGATTTTGTGACATGGATTTATTATACTTACACCAAGTTTCAGAGTCCTTGGGGCAAAGACCGTGTTGTGGGCTTTGATTTGTTAAGCACAAGTGGAAATGTCCTGCCCATACAACTTTTTTCATTTGTTGAAGATTTCAAAGATTCCTCCTAATTGCTAGCCCGTAATACTTTTGAATGGAAAGAATCTTGTCATCATTCAGTCTATTTTTTTCTCCAAGACCATTCCTGTCAGTCAGTTTTTTTATTTGCTTTTTAGCTTCATAAGTCTCGGGCCCATATTTTTTTGGACATGGTCCACACATTCTATTTTTTCATTGAAAAAATCAGAGTCATAACATTTCTCATTATCAACAGTTGTGAAGGTTTTAGAGTCGCCATCATCAAGATAACTTTTATACCGTGCTCCGTATTCAAGTGATCGGGAAAACACGGCTTTGACACCATCCAATTCCATTTATCCGCTTGTTTCATGGTAATTAACTTTACAATTTTCTTCATGTTCCTTTTTCAATCTGTTCCTGCATAAGCAATGTTTTGATATAATTTCTGTATCTAAAACTTTCCATATATCACTACTAGGTATCGACACAATGCCGTTCAGAGAAACATGGTCTCGGCGCTGCCAAGAGCCATCTACGCCTATTACTAAATCTGTCGAATCTTCATGCTCTTCCACGACCTTCAGAAATAGCTTCTTTCATTGTTTTTTCACTTGCATGTTTTACAGCTGGACATAAAATATCCACATATCTTTCCAAACGTGTTGGAGGCCGGGGAAAATTCAAAAGCGCACGTAGGACTGGGGCCGCACTTAGTCCTTTTCCAATACACCGTAAGGCATAAACTAACCTAACATTCACTTCAAAGGCTGGTGATAGTTTATTTACAGGGGTATCATTACTTTCGTAAACACCAGAGTTTATAAATTTTTCATTTAGTTTGCATCCAGAGCATCCAAGGCTTGTATGTTGTTTCAAATTAGAGAGTTTTCTTTTAGAAGAACTGCTAGGCAGTTAACAAAAACTGTTATTTTTCTACATTCTTACGTTTTTTTAAAAATCCCCTTTGGTTTAGTCATTTTTAAATACAGCAGATTGTAATAAAACAAAAAATGTAATAACTTGAACTGAATACAATGGCACTAAACCAACCTCAAACAGACTCTAATCAATGTATTTGTTTATTTACATTTCAACATACCATCTCTGGATTTCCAGGTTACCCAACATAACAAACTTGAATAGAGAACGAATAGTAGTACATGTTGCAAAGAGATCAAAGTAATCATTGCATATATTATAATGGTAAACTAAGCACAAGTATGTGGCGATGCTTCAAAAAATAGCCCAAATTACGTGAATTTTCCTTTGACATCGCTCGACACAAAAATTAATAAAAACGTTTCTAGGATACCGATTTTTGTAATTCAAAAAGCAAATTAAAACTGTAGCTACATTATACAATTTTTATTAAAAAATCGATTTTTGAAAAAAAAAATATATATATATATATATATATATATATATATATATATATATATATATAAATAACATTATTATTTTATATGCGTCTATAGCAATTGAAAACTGGCGAGGGAAGGCTGTGAAACCTAGAGGATCACTTTACCCTGAAATTTTATATAACTCAGAAATTAAGAAGAATAAAATTTTCTTATTAAAAAATGGTAATCTTGTAAAATCTTGTACGGGGTGGCCAACTAAGAATGCGAGGTACTGTATCTGGGAAACTATACATCGTAGACGCTTGCGGAAAAAAAGTTATACTAAAACGGCCAATACAAAAACTTGGAAAATATTTTCATGTTTCTGAAATGGCCGCTAGGGGGCGTAACTGCAATCTTGAATCTAAAAACGTGATGTTTTTGTGAATTCTGCTATATTAACCTAATAAAAAAATAACTTATCTTTGAAGTCGAGGATAATCTGAACTTTTTTTGTTTGGCACTTTTTGACGTATCTATAAAAATAAAGTAGTGGGGGGTATTAAAAGGTTTCCTTAAATCACCCACCGTATCTTCGAAACGGTTAATCCGATTTTAACAAACTTGGGCGAGTTAAAAAGAGCTTTTCTTGGGATTCAAATGTTCAAATAAATAATAAGTTTTGTTAGTTTCACATGTCGTCGCTAGAGGGTTTTGTTCGACATTCCGACAGAAGCGGTAAATTTTCGCAAAAAAATTAAATGCATTGGTATGACTTTTTTTCATGAACAAGTAGCTAAATGATACCTAAATAAGCTCGCGAAAACCGCATCTCGATATCTTGTTCCTAACCTAAAATATTGGTCAAAGAAAACTTTATACCAAAATCCCTTAAATTTTTATTTTTTTTTAACTATATTTTTCTGGAATTGTTTCTATTATGTAAGTTGTGGCCTTAAAAAGGACCGATTTAAAGGAGGAAGGTTTTTAATGCCCCCGTAAATGCTCGAAATGCTGACCATCACTCTGTGCATTGCTGAGGCCTCTTATGGGTAGACAAAACTGCAGCTTCAATTTCGGCTCTGAATAGGTTACCTAGAAATTGCGATTTTAAGTGTTTGTAAATTTATACACCAGAATAAAATCGCCCTTTTTGAAATTACTACGGGCAAGTAAGCAACGCTAAAAGTTGTACGAAAGGCCTATTTTTTGTTTGTTTAAATGCATATTCACTATGGATATATATGAAAAATACAATCAATAGAAACAGGCAATGGAAGCAGATACCTAAACAAAACATACATAATCCTCAAATTGTCAATAGTTGTCAATACTTTCGCGCTACTTTGAGCAATTTTTGTGCTTTCAAAATGCGTTTTACGAATAATGAAGCTATAGTCGCAGTAGCTAAAAGAGTTTACGCGGCTTGATATCCAAATCGGCGTCCTTGCAATGTAAGAGTTTTTCCCCGATTAGTGGCGAGCTTACGAGCCAATGGTAGTTTTCGGCCTACGTTTCAACGGCAAAGAATTGGAAGAACACAAGAAAATATTAACCGTGTACTGGGCTATATTGAAGGAAATCCTCATGTTAGCACAAGAGCATTATCCACTGAGTTGGGCATATCACGGACAACGGTTCAAAATATTTTGAAGGACCATAGGTAAGTTCTAATGGCCATCAAAATGTATAAACTTTTTTTAATTACTTTAAGAATGCACCCATATCATGTCGTTTTGCATCAGTCCTTGAAAGAGGAAGATTTTGATCGAAGGTTAAACTATTGCCATTGGATGTTAAGCATGATACGCGAAAATAGAGAATTTTTATTTCAAATTCTTTGGACCGATTAAGCCACCTTCAGTAGTGACGAGAGAGTCAATCTGCACAATATGCATTATTGATCTGCAGAAAATCTCCATTGGTTGCGTGAAGTTCAGCGCCAAGGACGTTGGAGTTTAAATGTATGGTGTGGCATACTGGGAGGCAGAATTATTGGGTCATATTTTTTTGAGTAACCCCTAAATGGTAATGTATTTCTTGAATTTTTGGCCAATCAATTACCGTTGTTGTTGGAAGATGTGCCTCTGGAAACAAGGCAAAAATTGTTTTTGCAGCTGGATGGTTACCCAGCACATTTTGCTATTAATGTGCGAGAGCATATTAATGCAGTATTTCAACAGCGGTGGATTGGAAGAGGAAGTCTGTTTCCATGGCCTCCGCGATCGTCAGACAACTTGCCTCGATTTTTAGTTATAAGGGGCGCTTAAAGGACATCGTGTTTCGGACTCAACCTACTACTAGAGAAGATATGAAAAACCAGATTTTTAACGCAATACGTAACATACCGAGAGCCGAAATTGAAGCTGCAGTTTTGTCAGTCATGGGAGGCTTCAGCAATGCATAGAGCGTGATGGTCAGCATTTCGAGCATGTACGGGGGCGGTAAAAACCTTCCTCCTTTAAATCGGTCCTTTTTAGGGCCACGAATTACATAATAGAAGCAATTCCAGAAAAATATAGTTAAAAAAAATAAAAATTTAAGGGATTTTCGTATAAAGTTTTCTTTGGCCGATATTTTAGGTTAGGAACAAGATATCAAGATGCGGTTTTCACGATCTTGTTTAGGCATCATTTAGCTCATTTCAACGCGCCCAAGTTTGTTAAAATCGGCTTAGCCGTTTTGAAGATACAGGGAGTTATTTAAGGAAACCTTTGAATACCCCCCACCACTTTATTGTTAGACGTACGTCAAAAAGTGCCAAACAAAAAAAGTTCAGATTATCCTCGACTTTAAAGATCAGTTATTTTTATTAGGTTTTAGTACTAACTTCTTCTTTGCGCAAGCCTCTACGATCGATAGTTTCCCAGATACAGTACCTCGCATTCTTAGTTGGCCACCCTGTACAGTTAGTAAAAAAAAGTAATTTTGGGCAACACGTGCTCAATAGATAGTATTTTTCAGTGTATTGCTGCCGCCGTTTGCGACAGTAAAGAGTTGAAGGCATCAATAAAACCACACATGTTAGACAATAATTTCATGAAACTAGTGTTTTGTTTGGTAGAAGGTAAAATGCGATTTATTAATAAGATGCGAGAGCAATTATTAAATGAAAGTGTAAAGGCGCAGCTTAAACGAGTCACGTTAGTAGTAAAACTGAAAGAATAGATTGCATATATTCCTGAATTTTTTATAAAAAGTTTGTGCCGTATATATTGAATTGTGTTCAATTTGTGCAATTAAGATGATTTTGAAAAGTCGCGTGTTCTTTGAAACTATTAAGTAAATACACTTAAACATTAGATGATAAATACCTCAAACATCGAAGTTTATTGAAATTGCGAATTTATGACATGGTTCGATTACTACTCATAAGAAGAAGAAACTTACGAGAGCTACAAACAAGAACATTAACATTTACATTGTTAGTATAACTTAAGTTTAAGGTTTAACTTGAGCATTATAATTCTTATTGAAAAATCAACTATTTTTAAAAACGAACAGAATACACTTTTTTTCAAAACTCTACTTTATAAGATTTTCGAAAGGACCTCCACCTTGCGCAAAGCAGTGACCCAACTGATAAAATTCAGTTTGGGTGTTTTCTAACATTTCTTGGGTTATGCTGTTTAAAGAGTCTGTAATTTTGACACGAAGTTCGTCCAAATTGTTAGCACGTTCATACTTGTGTCCATAAATTTTCTGGGATACGTATTCCTTTTCAAGATATTGCGAACTGTTCTTGGTTTAATATTCATTTCTTCTGCAATTTTTGTACTATTGCACGGGAAATTAGTTTCTGCTAAACTACACACTGCAATTTCTTGGACTTCGTGATCTTCGTTTAAGTTACGACCAGGATGCTCACCATCATTACCATCAATGCTACTGCATTTTCTACAAGTATTTAAACATCCACATCTTTCAAATTTACAAACAGTACGCACAATCGTACTTTCTGATGGAATTGGCCTGTTTTCAAAGGAAAAAGCAACCCTAACCATTATTTCTCGTGCAGTGCTTCCTGAATAATACCACTTAATGATCTGTATTTTTTCTTCAGTGGAATGCATGAGTATTGTGTCGGACTTGCAAAAACACTGATTTTCAATTCTCGTTGACAGTAGCAACTAATGTGTCATTGATACTAGCCTACTCAAAAGACATTTAGGTTCGCATGTTAAGGCGCAAATAAACAATTCATATAAAAGCTACACCTCAAATGTTGAAAATTGTTTTAAAACTGATCGCATCCCCAGCTTCTTGGTAAGAGATTGCCGTGTGGTGGTAGCTAAACCGTTACTGTTAATTTTCAATCTAGCATTAAAAACTTCCACTTTTACAAATGTATGAAAAATAGCACGAATTTTTCCAATTCTAAAATCTGGAGATCACACACTCATTACTAATTATCGACCCATCAGTACTCTTTCAAATTTTGCGAAGGTACTTGACATCACCTTGCATTTTATAATTTATCGACAAGTCCGCAACTATATTTCTTTGTGGCAACATGGTTTTATGTCAAACAGATCTACGCTCACTAATCTGATGTATTTTGCTCAATATATGGCTAAAGTAATTGATAACTAATGTCAAGTAGATACAATTTATACGGTGTTCACAAAAGCGTTTGACCAAATAGCTAAACATATCATATTTGAAGTGCCGAACCCAGTATGTGTCTTTTAACAATCACCGTTCTAGTGATTTCATTCCTTCTTCTGGTGTTCCACAGGGATCTAACCTGGGCCCTTTACTTTTTCTTCTATTTGTTAACGATCTACCATCCAGCGTGTCCACTGTAAAATTGTTATTTGCAGACGACCTAAAAATCTTCTGTTCAGTTGCAGATTGAGAATATACAAAGTTGGTGTGCTAAAAATAGTTTACATCTTAATCCTGCAAAGTGTAAGGTAGTAACATTCTCAAAAAAAAATCATCTTATAAATTACCCGTATATGTGTGAAAATCGCTACTGATTTAGATATAACGTTTGATCACAAATTTAGCTTCAATGAACATATTCATAACATGTGCAAGTCTGGTTTGAGAATGGCAGGTTTCATATCTACACACACACATTTTAAAAATATTTCTGCACTAAAGTCGCTATATTTTGCACTCGTGCATTCCAAGTTAGAATACTGCGCATTAATTTGGTACCCTTATCATAATAACCATAAAGCTATGTTAGAATCCGTCCAAAGAAAATTTTTGAAATTCTTGTTCTTTAAAGGCGAGGGTGTATATCCTGTAATTGGCTGCGATAAAGATCTACTCTTATCTAAGTTAGACATTCGTCTCTAGAAGGATACAGAATAATGTTATCTTTTTGTATAAGTTGTTACACAATCAAATTGACTCTCTCGTTTTATTGTCGTACCTAGATTTTTTTGTACCTCAGCGTTTTTGTCGTAATCCTACTACATGTTATTGTCGCACTGCGCCTTAACTAATGTATTACGTAAGTAACCAAATATCGACAGAACCTGATATTAATAGCTCTTCTATTACCTTTCTAAAAAATATTATTCAAGTCCATGCGTAAGATGTATTATTAGTTATTGTATTTGTTCATATATATATATATATATATATATATATATATTATATATATATATATATATATATATATATCTTTATTTTATTTCTGTATAGTCAATAGCGTAATTTTTAACACTTTGGTCATTATGAGATGTTCATTAAATAGTATTAGTAATTACATACTCTGTAATAGTTAGTTTATGTTATGTATTGTCCTGTACGTTATAATTCCGGTACAACGGATATTACGGAGGAAATATGTAGTTAATTCGAACGAGGCGAAGTCGAGTCAGAATTTGTTTGCGTAATGAGTACGTAATATCCGGGTGCCGGACGAATAACGTAACGTACTTTATTTCATACTGAAACTCACTCAAAATTAAGAAGAACCAAAAATTCATTTGTTCAAACCTGTGTCAAGCAAAAAATGAATAATTATCGTGGTTAGCGTAGTTGCGAGGGACGCTAGGGTTGTTTGTTTACAATTTGTGATTAGCCAAAAAAGTAAAAATGTGTGATGAAAATATGAAGAATTCTGACGGAATCTTAGAAAAAAGCAAATCAGCTAAAGCAAAACTTATTCCCCTCATGCGTTATAATAAAGAATACAAGGTGTTTAATGAATGGCGGCGGCAACATGAAGTAAAATAATTGATGAGGAAGCTATGCTGGCATATTTATATGATTTGGTGAGTAGTTTTTCCGGTTTAAATGCATATTTTTAGTACAATTTGGTCCATTTCTAGTCCAAAAAATACTGCGGTTCTTCTTTGTGGAGCAAATATCCGATGGTAAAATCAATTCTGCTTGTCTTTATGAATATTGAAATTTCATCATTCCAAGATTGAAACTATTTTTAAAGCATCGTTCAGTTGGTTACCAGGCTAAACAAGTACAAGTTCTCACCCGAGAACAAGTTTATGAATTCATCAAAAATGCTGATAAGGAGCATCTTTTGATAAAAGTAAATTACTTTTTTGTATTTGTGAACAATTTGTTCCTAAAATAATGTCTATTTTTAGGTGGATTCTCTGATTGGAATGGCTGGAGGCTGCCGCCGTGAGGAACTGAATGAAATGTCTATAAGAGACATAGAAATCACTGAGTCTCAAGTAGTTATTACCATTCCTGAAACAAAAATTAACCAGGCACGAGTATTTACAATAATCAGAGACATTGAAGGAATTAACTTTTTGGCTCTCTATCAAAAATACATCAATTGCCGACCAAAACATGTTAAGCACGATAAGTTGTTTGTGGGATAGCGGCATGGGCAGTGCATTAATCAAAGAGTTGGAATTCACACAGTTGGTAGGGTGGCAAGAAAAATCGCGGAATTTTTGGGTTTAAAAAACCCTGAAAGTTGTACTGGAAATTCTCTGAGACGTACAGGTTCTACACTTCTTGCTGATTCTGGAACCGATATTTCGGTTCTCAAAAGATTTGGAGGGTGGAAAAGCAACACCGTCGCTGAAAGATATGTTCAAGACTCTCTTGCTGGCAAAAACAAAATTGCACGCATGATTCAAGGCGGCGAAAGTTTTGTGGAAGTAATTACAAAACGGCAAGTAAAAGAGTCCTCTTCAAAAGCTGTACTATCAGGAGGCAATGTCTGCAACACAAATCCGAATGTCAGTAATAATGCCTTAACCGCAACAATACGTCACGAAGAAATTTGTCCACTGCAAGTTAATGGAAACGAAAATTGCACAATTAATATTAATTGGGGGTTGTAACTTGGTTTATTTTTGATAAATATGTTATTGTTAATAAATACATTTTTCTTATAAAGCCAGCTTTGATTGAGTTCCATAAAAATCCTACCCTACCGTAAAAATGTGTTTTACTATCGACTACACTCTACTGTAAAACCCAATAATTATTCTGTTGGGCAATAAATATAAATATAGTAGCACATGAAAAAAAAATTAAGCTTACGATCAGTAATAGCATTTATTAACTTTAAGTTAATGATGATTGTTGATTAAGTTTGTGGTATCAATAAATGGTTCTATCAGACACGTAGTTTCCGCATTTAGATATTCCACCAACAGTTGTCAATAATATCGCCAACCAGTAAACACCATAGATAACAAGAACTGAAGTATAAAATATATGTGCCATTGCTATTGGTCCATTAAAATAGTTTATTTAGAATGCGTAAAATTTTTTTGTGTTAAATTTGGTTTGCAAGAACAATTATACGCTAAATCAGGTGCACTGCGAATGCCTTGTTACAAATGCTTTAACGAATAAACTGAAAATTTCTATTTAAATTTGCTAATTGGTATGGATTTATTCGTATTGGCTGTAACAAACAGGATTTATTTAAATATGAATTATCAGTCAGTAACTAGTTTATAGTAAAAAAGAATTTGAACTGGTATATTATGTTTGGAAACTGCCGAGTCTGTGTAGGTCTAAGTTTGAAATAATTGTTTATTTACACTGGCTCTAAAAATACAAATTTCTACGGTGTATTCTGCTATAACATAGCATTGCGGTTCTCATAGTGTAAATATTCAATAGGAATACTGAATGACGAAAATAACGTAAACTTTCAAGCTCGTACTACCTACACATTAGTATTTTTAAAGAACAAAATTTTTAGAGATATACATTGAACTGTATTAATATGAGAGCAAAAGAATTTACCCGTATTTTTTTATAACTTAACTTAATTTTCACGCCATTCCCTTGCGGGATAGGCAAAACAATCCTTGCCTCTTATTTGTTTTTCATTCACAATCTTTCTTCATGATTTCCTATCTTCGCATACCTCCCTAGCTTCCGCAAAGTTCATACATTGTCTCTGACATGCCCTTTTATTCTTAAAACTCCTTATCTTTCTTTCCTTTATCATACATTCTACTACATTTAGCCAAGTTTTACGCGGCACTTTTTTATGCATTCATTCTTTATCTTGTCCCTTCCCGTTTTACCACATGCCCTTCTCAGGAATCTCATACCTACGGCATTTATTTTTCTTTCGTGATTTTTTAGACATACCCATGTTTCATTTCCATACAGTACTGACGGGACAAACACGCCTTATATATTGCTCGTTTCGCAGCTAGGCTCATGCTTTCGTTCCTCATTATCGTCCACATACTTCCAATCACTTTCCTTCCAGCATTGACCCTTTGTCCAATCTCGCCGCCCTCCATTGTACCATCTGCAGTAAACGTTGTACCCAGATATACCAGCTCGTCCACTTGCTCCACAATTTCATCTTGCAGAGTAAATACTGTACTCTACTTTCCATCTTCCGGATTGAACACTACAATCTCTTAGTTTTGTTCACGCTTATCTTTAGGTCCCTGCTCTCACAGACTTCATCAAACTTCCTCAGAGCGGTTTGTAGCTCATCCGCACTGTCACTTAATAAGACTGTGCCATCAGCATACACCAGAAGTCGTACATTTACGTCACCAACCATTACACCATTTGTATCGGTACATGTATTATCCATGTATACATTAAACAACCACGGTGACATCACACAGCCTTGTCGAACTCCTCGGTCAATATTATAGCATTCACTCACACTTCCTCTCACCCTAACACATGCCCGACTACCGTTGTATACTGCCATTATTCCATTTATCAGACCTTTATTTACGCCATATTCATTTAATATTTCCCACAGCTTCTCCTTTTTACCCTTAAACACTTTTCGGTCGCCTGCTGGAGAGCAACCATCTGATCGACACATCCTTTCCATGGCATGAAGCCACCCTGCACATCCCAAATCTTAGATTGTGTAGTTTCTCGTACTCTATCAAGTCTATCATTCTTTTAGATTCACCTCTTTGCCATGTATACATATGCACATTTTTATGTTTAAACTACTTATTGGATACAAACAGGCTTCTCTCCACACACTCCACACAGACCTTCACTAGGCGTTCACCATTCTCATTGACTCTTTGGTCTCCGAACTTTCTTAGAACGAGTTCAGTATGTTCTCTCAGCACACCTACCCAATCGTTCATGTCCCCCACTATCATCACTCTTTAGTTTGGCTTACATACGTTCAACACGTTCGCTACTTCATTCCAGAAGTTCTCACGTTCCTGGTCTCTTTCTCCATTCACCGGTGCATAGCATGTAATAAGAAAAATTCTTCAAAACTCCACTTTCATTCTAACCCATATTACCCGTGGAGATACCAATTCGTACTGTTTAACACATCTTTTCGCTCTTTCACTTACAATCACCCCAACTCCTTTTGCGCCATGCACTTAGTCTCAACTCCTGACCACGGTACTAGGCTGCCATCCTCCATCTCCATAGCATCCTTTCTTTTGCGCTTTGTCTCCGATACACACAAAATATCAAGGTGTCTTTGGTACATTACATTCTCAATTTCAAATTCCTTGCCATTCGTACGTCTAACATTCCACGTACCTACTCGCCATTCACTCCTTGCACAGTCCTCAGCAACGGGGCCTGTCTGTTTCGACCATGACCGCCCCTTGTAGCCAGGTCGATCCTGGGCAGTTGTATTGTTCTCTTGAGTAATACCATAGCGAGTAGACCGGTTACTGCCCAAATCGTGCCCCGGACGATGTAGCATTCCCTACTAAAATAAATAAACATCATTAATTCAATATTGACCATAACTGTTTTTGGCAGTTTGTGCCATTTTAAAGGGAGTTTGTTGACACGTCGCCTGTACGTCAGTTTTTCACTAACTTTTCTAAAATATTTTTTATACGCAAAAAATTATTCATCCTTCCAAAAAGTTCAAGTCTGGGAAAAAATTATAATTCGATTTTATCTACATATAGACACAGACACACAGACACAGACACACAGACACAGACACACAGACACAGACACACAGACACACAGACACACAGACACACAGACACACAGACACACAGTCACACAGACACACAGACACACAGGCACACAGACACGCAGACACGCAGACACGCAGACACGCAGACACGCAGACACGCAGACACGCAGACACGCAGACACGCAGACACGCAGACACGCAGACACGCAGACACGCAGACACGCAGACACGCAGACACGCAGACACGCAGACACGCAGACACGCAGACACGCAGACACGCAGACACGCAGACACGCAGACACACAGACACGCAGACACGCAGACACGCAGACACGCAGACACGCAGACACGCAGACACGCAGACACGCAGACACGCAGACACGCAGACACGCAGACACGCAGACACGCAGACACGCCGACACGCAGACACAGACACGCAGACACGCAGACACGCAGACACGCAGACACGCAGACACGCAGACACGCAGACACGCAGACACGCAGACACGCAGACACGCAGACACGCAGACACGCAGACACGCAGACACGCAGACACGCAGGCACACAGACACACAGACACACAGACACCCAGACACATATACACACAAACACATAGGCACACAGACACACAGACACACTGACACACAGACACACCGACACAGACACAGAGACACAGACACACAGACACACAGACACACAGACACACAGACACACAGACACACAGACACACAGACACACAGACACACAGACACACAGACACACAGACACACAGACACACAGACACACAGACACACAGACACACAGACACACAGACACACAGACACACATACACACAGACAGACACACAGACACACAGGCACATACAAAGCGACTCATCTAAAATCGAATACTCTTATTATACCTGTTGTACGTATCCCATAAACATTTTTTAGGAATAATATTCTTCCGAAATACTATACACCGTACTAGGAATAAATTTGAATATGTTGCGGAGTAATATTCCTTAATTTTACTTTACCACTGGTTTGTTGATAAGAGTTCTAAAAATTCAAATCTATTACTTATACCTGCGTCGTGTTGAATTAGCAAATATGTAGCAAAAATAGGCAGAATGGCATTTCATACTTCCACTTTTAAGGCTAAGTACAGGGTGGTCCACCCAAGATGATCCTGTACCTTATCTCGAAACCTGTGGTAGTTACAGAAAAAAGTTAAATACAAAAGTTAAATGAGAAATAATTAATTATGTGTTTTTGTGATTTTTGTGTATTCAGAGTGTTCAGTTTTGCTTGGATTGAAACCAAATTTCTTATTTTAAATGTAATTCCCCGTGTATTATACCACATTCGTGTTCTGTACTAAATTTGGAATATTTTTTATTGATATATGTATATCAAAGCTCCTTAGTTTTTGAGTATTTATTATTTAAACCTTTTTGTGAAAATGCAGTATTTAAAAAAAAAAACTAGTTTACATTGTTGAAGCTGAATGTCATTCAACGGATAGTTGTACTAAAATTTGTATTAAATTTATTGCTTAATAATCTACAGGGTGTTGTGGATTATATGCCAAAAATGTCGATTTTCAAACATGAATATAATAATATTTAAATAATTATTTTAAATAGAACACCCGATATATTTTATTTTGTTATAATTCCACATGCGAATGTCATCATTTCATGTATATGTCATAGTTCGAAAATTGGAGTTTTGAAGTTATTGACAATTTTCTAGCTTACTTGTCATTAAATGTAATATTTAAATAAAAAGTACAACAATCAAGGTATTAACATTTAATATTAATTGAATAATTAATTTGACTTTATTTAATATTAAAGACATGAACGCTGTACAAATCCTTAAATATTTATCATGGCACAAATTTTAACTACTTAACAGTTTGGGTAATAACCAGAAGATTTTGTGCCTTTTGCTCAATTGTAAAATAAAGTGGGCTAGGTTCACAAAATTACCGATTTGCCTTATAAACCAAAAAATATTTACATGTACCTAACTATGTTCGCTTTGAAATCGGGGTTGCTTCTTCCTGAAACTAATTGTTAAATACTCGGACACCAACTTGTTTTTAAATATGGAATAAACAAGTAAACCAGTATACAATGAAGTTAAAAGAAATTTTTACAATAACAAATTTCATTACACTGCCAATATTTAATTATAAACTGAAATACTTAATGCTAATGTTAGTAACGCTATAACCTAATGAATAATTAATGTTATTATGAGTAATTAATGGGATCAGAATACCTTATTCCTGGTCACATTGTAGATAACGAAATGGATGCATGCTGTGTCAGCGATTCTGGAAATTGTTGCGTAATATTACTTCAAGTTGAAATAAATCTGGATTTGTATGCTTAATAATTCCCAAATGAATAAATCTCACTCTTGATTAATCGCACTAATACCGTAACTTAGATTAACAGTAAAATATTTAATGGCGTAGATGTGTTTAAACGTGTAAAAGTGAAGTTAAAGTAAAAAATAAAACTTAAACATGAAAGTAAAAATAAAAAAGTGCCTGAAATGCAAACGTCTCAAACATCTTAAAATAACTTTAAATAACTCACCATAAAATTTATAGCACTTTTAATAAAAAATATTTAACAGAGCAAAAATGGATGCTACATCCACCTTCTTAACTTGACCAAAAACGACGCCAAGGTGCTCTATTGCGCAAGAACATGTCTAGATGGAATGTGCAAACAGTATGCGTACGAGTTCTATTAAAATAATTAAATGCATGTTTTATGCAACTAGATATGCAACACACGCTGCATGAATTGCACGTTAAGTTGCCTACATAGAGGTGAATTAACAACACGTTTGAAGTTTGTTACAACTCTTCGATGCGCAATAGGTACCACTCACAAAGATGCGCTAAAAACGAATAAAATTACGTCCCTGATTTCTAGTGTAATTTTTTTTCTGAGAAAAGTAAATAAACCACAGAAATAATTAATCTCCATCTTTAGCATTAAGGGAGTACCGTAGATTGTATCCACAAATTCGAGTACCGACTAAGAAAATATTTTGTTGCATGAAAGAGATGCTTCTAGAAATATACCAAATGTGAAGTAGAATAAGATAGGAACAATACGCTAACAAAACCATTAATAATGACAGAAGGTAACTAATTTTATTTTCATAACAAATTTTCAACATAGCCGCCTTTCATTAAAATGCATGTCGTGTTATACCGTTTTGAGTCTACTAATGTTGTTTCTTACAGCGTTTGACCCATTTGTATTTTGTATGAGTTGCCGTATTCTTCTCTTCAACTCGTCCACGTTATCACATCTGTCTTTGTAAACTTGCTCCTTTATATAACACCACAAAAAATTATCACAAGGTGTTAGGTTTGGACTTCGAAAAGGCCAGAGTATAGCGCCGTTTTTCGCTATCCAAGTATCAAAATTATTATTTAAGTATTGGACGAATGGGGCCACAGTATCGTAGGGCTCTTTATTCTGCTGGAATACAATATTTTCTCTTATGTGATTTGGTAATCCATCGATAAACAGTGGCTAGTGTCTACGTCTTAAATCTTCATGTAACTATTATGAATCAAATTAAACAAAAAGGAAATTTTCTGATAACTGTATTCAGTTTTAAGCCACGTTTTATGTTAAGTACTTACATCTACTGAATTAAAAATCTAGTGAATAGTTACTAATGGTTATGGATTTGTACATATAAATATGTAAAGCTACAGTAAGTATTCACTGATAAGTAAGGGTTTGTCATCTTAAAGCACTCACAAAGACATGAAAATGCAATATTTTTTCCAATTTAACTACTGATTCTTATGATTCTCATTACATACATTTAAGATGTAAGTAGGATAATAAATTTATTGCAAATACAATAGTATCAAAAAATCTTATGCTATATATTGCTAATATATATATATATATATATTGTAAGGTCCTTTCTCACAATTTTTATATTTGCCGCGGCTAAACTCCAATCTGTCTTTATATTAGACATTAAAGAGGGGATGGGTTCGTCGGAATATTTAAACTGTAGCTATACACTGTCCACATAAAATAATCACAGTAAAACGGTTTAAAAATATATTATCCTATTATTTACAAATCTAATATATTCACGCTTAGACTAGATAACTACCTTGTTAACAACTAACATAAACGTAAAAATGAGAAAACAATTTGACGTTAAGATTGAGACGGCGGCGTCGGGGGCGTCCACTCAGTTTGGACGGCGAATTTGGATGTCCTCCTTCCTTCCACTCACTCGATACGACGGCTTATTGCTGTCGAAGTCGTTTCTGTAAATAGATATTAATACTCCCTAGTTACACTCAATGAGGAACGTAATATTTAAATGATTAATAACGTTGCGTTTAATTAATTATTTATGCTGGATACGGCCCTGACTACAAAAGAAAAGAATGTATAAACAAACTACTGGTTATTTAAAACGAGGGTTGCGCAGATCTAGGTCACTAGTGAAAATCGATATCCCGAGTTCACGGTTGTACGCAGGACGGTTGTTCCGGTCTAATTGCTTGCTTCCCTTTACCTTCAGTAATTTCTGGAAGACGGACAGGCGCGTATGCTTCGTGAAGCAATTTACCTTCGCGATCTATTACGTTCGATAATATGAATTATCTTCAGCGGTTTACTTTCGCATTAAATTTAGACTGGGCTGATTATACACGTTTGGTTGTATAATTAATATCTATGCGCGTTATCTTCTGGAATGTAATTTTATGGTGGTGATTTCTTTTATGCAAATGAACGAAATCTCACGTAGATACAAACGAACGTTACCTACTTGTATACGCACAAAACGCGTATTTATTAAAGGCGGTTTTTATACTTGTGGAATAAGCTGGTGGAAAACAATTAATTGATTGCTTTCTTGAAATTCGATTACTAAGCGCGTGGTTATCGATGTACGGTTTTCTTCTACTACAGGTCTTTGACGGATACTCTACGTTTAATTCGTTTGTGATTACAGGCACTTCGGTCTTCGCCAACGAGCTGGTGAATGCAGGTGTTTAGAATGTAAGTGAGAGTAAATGATAAAAGCTGCAGGTCTATACAGTCCTACTTAGCTCCCGTCGTCAGGTATATGGTAGAGTAGCGTGTGTATACTCCCGACTGCTTCGTGGCCTAGCCCGTTGCTGTCTGGGGGTTTTTGTGTGTGTATTATGCGTGTGTATACTCCCGACTGCTTCGTGGCCTAGCCCGTTGCTGTCTGGGGGTTTTTGTGTGTGTTTAGCGTGTGTATACTCCCGACTGCTTCGTGGCCTAGCCCGTTGCTGTCTGGGGGTTTTTGTGTGTGTTTTTACTCCCGACTGCTCCGGGGTGACCCGTCATTCTCTGGGGGTTTTGTGTGTGTATTATGCATGTGTATACTCCCGACTGCTTCGTGGCCTAGCCCGTTGCTGTCTGGGGGTTTTTGTGTGTGTGTGTGTGTGTGTTTATGTTCTGAATTACTCTACATACTTACGTGTCGTCAATCACAAAGATCGAGGATAGCTATTGATTTACAAAAGGTTCGCGGTGCGCGTTTGCAAATACAGGGAGCTAAACTCGCGGTGGCTATCACTAGGTCTGCGGCGATTTACTTTAACGCAACCGTCACGTGCAGGTGTTCTGGAGCCGGAGTTAGTCTAATGGACTAACTAATACAGGAGCTGGTAAAACCAACTAAATAATTCTCGGCGGCGGGATGCGTTCACGTGGCGCGACGGAACTCTTCTACTACTGCTGCTGGTCTGTTCGGATACGGCTACTGGTCGGCTACGGCTACTGCTTACTGAAGTAATAATACTTAATTAATTTCCAAAGGTGCGCGGCGCGGTTTTTATAGAGGACTCTCGGTAGGCGGTGGTGGCTTCCGTTTGGGGGAATCCTAACTGTAATTGGCGGAGATTACTCTGACGTATAAAACATCGAATATCTTATGAAATCTACGTTGGAGGGGAGCAAATTAATTTTTGTTGTGCAATCAAACGAAATAATAAGAAATATTAAGTTAGGTACTGAGTAATACGGAATACTAAGAAATATTAGATTAAGTCTTGCAGGTGTTTGAATACTAAGAAATCTTACATCATTTCCTTTACGAGGGCTGATTGTTAAATAATTAATTAATTAAAAAAATTCAGTAGTAATGAATTACGGTTCGTTACAATATATATATATATATATATATATATATATATATATATATATATATATATACAGGAATGGAAAACATTATTGCGGATCTGACTTATAATAAGCTAGAAAGAAACCCAATAAGCATTATGTGAGTGTGAGAGAGACATAACTTTACCGATGTTGCCAATTGTACATATTTGCAAGTAGGCACAAAATATGAACTACTTAAGTATCCTTCAATGTAGCTTCAACATTTCTAACGAAACCAAAGCAATTAGAATGATATTGAAAAGTTACGTGTTCTTTGAAACTATTATGTAAATACTTTACACCTAAACATTAAATGATAATACTTCAAACATCGAATTTATTGTAATTGCCAATCTATGACACCGACTACATTCGAATCGTGTTCGTTACACTCAATGTGAACCCATTTCAGACACACATCGCACCTTATAGATGCTGCTGTAATAATTTCTTTATCGCATATACCACATTTCCAGATACCATTCAATTTTAATTTTGTATATTCTGTACTAAACATTGTGTGTCTGCACGAAGGAATGAGGCTTACTTCTGTACGCTTAATGTCAACGTCCTCGATCTTCATAATGTCGTCCACTTCCAGTTTTTTTTAAGTGTAATGGGTGAAGATTGTTTGACTATTCACGATAAAATCATGCTTATCATATCAGTCTTATTCATTTTTTCGCTGTTTCATAAATTTCTATTTTGATTTTTTCAAATTGTTCAACATTGGTTGCATATACCATACTTTGCAGCAATTCTAAAACTGTTTTCGTTTCCTTGCTTGAAATTTGCAATTTTGTTGTATTTGTCTCCCTGTGAAAAACTTTAAATGCATGGAAAATGCGTATGTTAAGTTGCGCGTTCGGGAAGCATTCCTAGAAAACATCGCGTTCAGTCCTAGCTTTAACTGATATAATGTTTTTTGTCAAATTGATAACTGGATTCATTTCCTTTTTTCAGAAACCACAAAATATTTTCTTTCTCCTCTGACACAAGAAGGGCTATTGCTACGACAACATTTTCTCCATTACCATCTTCCACCAGAATCAAGTACACAGGAGCCCGTATACTATTGTATGTTGCATCTGTACAGAGCATTTACAGTTGCATTTATAGAAGTAGTACAAAATAGGAGTCCTTTTAAAAACATTGGCATGGTCTATTAAAGGCTGACAAACTGATTCTGTAAGATCGTTTGAATTTTTATAGCGTTAGATAATATTATATTGTATTATCCCAATAAGAAAACACGCTTGTTCATGAAAAGTTGTAAAAAGCGATAGAAAGAATGGTACTTCAATTTAAAATAAAATTTAAAAAATGGTGCAAGACTTCAGCAAAAACCGAAAGTAACAAACATAATTTTATCTCGTTACCTTAAAGCAGGTACCTTCGATCACATGTTTTATTAAATTTGGGTGGTTTAAGTTTTGTAAATCGTTTAATCTAAATACTTGATTTGTTCTATTTTCCACTTCTTCCCGTATAGGCCTTTCAATTTTAAATCTTCTCTCACGCCGTCTGGAAGTCGACTTTAATGCGGTAATTCCATGAAGATATTTTTGTCAACTGTGTGATTTATGAGAATAATGATTTTTTGTAACGACAAGATTTTTTCCACAAGGAGCTATACCACCGAGGCCTTGCATGAAATGTTCTAAAAATTGAGAAGTGATTTGTCATTGACTTTATTTTACAATAAAAGGAATTTTAAATAAATAATACATAAATAATTACCGTTACCAGGAAACAGGAATATATTTGCCACCAAATATTGAAGTTTGACTTAATTACTGATAGAATACGTGCAGCCATGGCCAAGTAACGTAATATTTACCTATTATATGAACTGATGTGATAAGGCAAATTTGTCTAAAGTTAGGAATATAAATCGGCTACCCTTAACGTGCACGTTTCTTTATTTAACTGAGTGTTGTCTATGTAATAGCAATAAACGTGTACCGGTAATTGGTAATCGGAGGGAGGTTCGGTATTTCGAGCTTTACGCCCTCTATACTTCCGTTGGACAACCTTGCTTTATTCATATAATATTTACATAACAATTATACTAACTTAAAACTAGTACAGGAAATGCTATATTACAATATATATATATATATATATATATATATATATATATATATGCAATCATTTCCTGTGGATGGTCTTCGGTCTTCTGTACCTCGTTCCAGCTTTGGCGTCGTACTACCATATTCTAGCGATTATCGGGTTGGGGTGTGTCGCCTGAGCAATTTCCTGTCTGGGTGCGGCTGTTTTTATGTGTTCCATGATGCTCAGCATACGGAGGTCATTGTCGATGTTTTTGTTTCTGACGAACCACGGAGCGTTTGGAATGATCCTTAGGTACTTGTTCTGAACGGTCTGAAGTCGGTTTATGGTAGACGGAGCTGCGTATGCCCATGCTTCTGCGTGGTATAGCATTGCTGATTGTACGCCTCTTTTGTATATCAACACTTTGTTGTCTATGGAGAGGACGCTTCTTCTTCCAGTCAGCGGATAAAGCCTACAGAGCGCAATGTTTGTCAGCTTCTGCTTACAGTCGACGTGCTTGTTCCTTTTCAACCTCTTGTCCAAGACGAGTCCGATGTATTTCACGGAGACCTTGCATGGGTCCTCCTTGTCAAACATGGTGACGTTTTCCGGTCGTATCCGGTGTCTACGGGTGAAGCGGACCGTTGCGCTCTTCTCCGGCTTGACTTCCATTCGCCGTACCATTCTTTCAGGTCATCGGCTGCGCGTTGTAGAAGTTTGTTCATCTGGGTGACGATGCTAGATTGGGCCAGGACCACGGTGTCGTCTGCGTACGTGTCGACGACAGTTCCGACCGATTTTTGAGGTCTGAAAAAACAGATTATATAATAATTGCGAAAGTATAGAACCTTGTGGAACCCCGGCACTTGCATTCCTTGAAAAGGACCTGTAGTGCAGGAGTTTCACTCGGAAGGACCTGTTGGTCCAGATGGACGGGGATGCCTTGTTGGAGGCTTGTCTCCATCGCATTGAGCAGTGCCTCAGTCTCAGTGCCGCGTTGTAGATGGCCTTTCTTCAGGAGAAGCTTCAAAGTGTTGTTTGGTATCGAGTCTGGTCCCGGCGCCTTCTTCATGTTTAGGCTCTTCAAGATGTCCTATACCTCTTTGGGGGTGGTGTGTCGGATATCCTCTTCTAGTTACACGGCCAGTCTGCGTCTCACTTCTCTGTGAACTTCCTCGATGTGGTCCATGTCGGCGTTGTCGTGGTTGAGGCTGCACTGTAGCTCCACGTTCTCTGCGAAGGCGTCTCATTTATTCACTTCCGTGTAAACCAGTCCGTTTCTTCCGTGTACTGCGGGATGACGGTCTCTTCTTAGCGTCTTGGCCATTTTCCACGTGGATCCTTGGTGTACTTCTAGGGATTTTATCTTTTCGCTTCACAGCTTGTTTCTGTGTTTTTTGATGGCGGTCTTCGCCTGTTGTTTCAAGCTCTCACTTATCCTCTTGGTTTCTCGTGATTTTCCATCTCCGTCGTGTCCTGTTTTTCTCCCGAATTACTTCCCTGATTTCCGCTGGAAGGCTGAGGGTGTTAGTGTCGAATGTCGTGACGCGTTTTGCCTCTTCCAAGGCTTCCTTGATGGCTCTAGTGCGGTGTCGAGTTGGGCGATGTTGTTGATGGTAGGTACCGCTGGTCATTTGCCTTCAATCGTCTCTTGGTAAGCGCGCCAGTTAGTGCAGGTATGCTGGACTTTAGGAGGAGGGGTTGCGGCATCCCCAGCTGGAGTAGTAGTGGATTGTGGTCAGAACTCAGGTCCAACTTCGCTTCCAGTTCGTGGTGTAAGGCTATGTTATGCTTTAAGACGTAGGGGCGGCGATTTGGGTCCGCGGGTTAAGTGGGTTGGTTCCCTGGGTCCTTCGACACGTTGCTGGTGGAGATATGCCTATACAGTTTCCTTCTTCCGTGTTTGAGACTGTGCTGTTCCAATCCGGGTGCTACGCGTTTAGATCTCCGGCTTGGGTGATCGGAGTGTTGGTGTTGAAGATAGCGTCTAGCTCTTGGCTTTCTATCTTGCTTTTTGGTGGCTTGTAGGTTGCGATGATCCTGATATCACCGGCCATACTGGTGTTTACTGCGATCGCGGTTGTTTCCATGCTGCTCATTACCGGTGATGTCAGCGGATGGTGGTCGATGGATTGCTTCGCGAAGATGGCTGTTCCTTTCCCTCTTCCGGTCAGCTTGTCGTTGCGGTATAGCCGGTAGTTCCTGATTCTTACGGTGTCGCATGGCCTCGTGTGAGTTTCTCCTACTACATTCACGTCTACGTCGTGACGGTGCGCGAATTATTCGAGTACCTCCTTCTTATCCCGGAGGCCGTTCGCGTTCCATATTCCTATGTGGAGGTTAGCCGGTTTGTAGGGGCGTCTATCCATGGATGGCTGTTTCTGAGTGGATGGCCCTTAGTATCTTTATGGCTAGGGCTAGCATTCTATTTAGTGACGTCAGCGAGAAAACATCTTTGGAATTTGGAGTCCTTTCTAGTGGACTAGTACCATGGCGGTGGTTCGAAGCTCGCGGTCTGCGTGCATTCGGTATACCTTCTAAACCGTATGTCCTAAGGCTTGTGCCACTTGTTGCAGATTGTCGTCTCCTGTCGCTTGAGATTACGATCTTCAAAGGTTTGGAATCTTCGAATATGTATTAAACTCAATGCCTATGTTGTGGGGCAGAGCATCTGGTTACTGATTTTCTGTATTTTACTAATGAACACATGCCAATCAGTGTAATTTGTTTGTTCAAAAGTAAAAATGTAAAGCTATTTTTGTTCCTTTTTATGAATTAATTAAATTGAATTATTCGGTTTAAAACTGAATTTGGGTTTTACCGATATTTATGTAAATAAAAAATGTCCTTTGATTCAACGGTTGTAATTTTATTTCAAATTCGCAATTGAAAAGGAATTGTTTGATTTGGACTATATTTATTAACCCATTAATACTATGCTTTGTGAAATAAATGAGTCTTCAGTTTTAAAGGAGATTATTAGTCTTCATTAGGTCCAGGTAATAATATCAACCAAGACGTGCTTATGAATGAATCGACCTTACTATTTTACTCTTACTATTTAATTTGTCACTCTACAGTAAATTAATGTAACAAACTTCCGATCAATACATAAATGTATAAATTTTTTTCCAGACAGCTCATTTTTTGAGAAAGCACTTAAATAAATAATTATGTTAAGGACAAAATATATAGTCCAAATATAGGTAGGATGTAGGAAATAAAAATAAGTATGTTTGGACAAAGTTAATTTAATATGACATAAAAAACACACGTTTTTATATTTTGGTAACATACCTAGACGTAAACGACCACTTTATTATGAAACAGCGCAGTAATAAGGTCTGCAATATACACGACACATAATTGATATTTATATCAAATTCAATTTAAAATGAATTACGTTTAATGGTAAGCTCCAAACTTTTTTTATTATTAACGCTAAGCTTCGTTTTGTACTAAATTTTGTAATAAAATAGTTTACTCATTTTTCAACCTTAAAGCAGCAATGCAGCCCTATGCATAAATGCAAATTATAAGTATATTAATAAAGATTTTTATGTATGCGTTCAATGCTATATTGCATAAAACTATATTCCGGTTTTCCTTTAATATTATCGAAATCATTCATTACAGTGACATTACAATGTACCTCCTGGTTCAATGAGTAAGTGTAAAATATTGCACTCAATAAGCAAGCACGACTGTGCTTTATTAATTATTGTTTTAATAATACATTTTAGGAAATGAAAAAGCCTAATGACCTAATATTTAAAAATACCACACACTACTATGTATGGTTGGTAGGGGGATCACCTTAAGATGTGGTCGGACTATTTCCAAAATTTATAGAATAATTTATTGTCTTAAAATACTAAGAAATAAGAAAAAATAAGGTTGGATATGGATAGTAATCTTGAGGGGTTATAGAACCACCGCCAAGATACTAATCGTGTTCAAAATTAACTTGTTCTTCAATTATCTTCTATCTGGGCGGCCGGTCTACTTAATGGACGAACACCCAGACATGTTTTACTGTTTCAGAATATGTGAGCCTTAAAACGTACAGAAATTTAAAAAATAGAGTTCAATTTTTTTTCTTTCAAACCAATGCCATTTTTTGTAAGATATATGACGAAAGAATACAATAAAATTTAACATTTTTCCTTTAGCATTGATAATGAATGAGGTATAAAACCCTAATAGTTGATCATACCGAGAAAGCTTTAACTCCGGTTTGATCAGTAGGTCACAAATTATTGCTTTATGTAAGCCATTTTTATCGATAGTTTGTTCAAACTATTTAACACGTGATTTAAAGAGTTTATGTTTGAAACATTTAGTTTCCATACATGTAATGCCAATATTTTATTTTTCCCACAATCATTAAGTAGTAAATAAGTATTTAGTAAATTAAATGTTTAAATTAAAATCTTTCTTGTGTCTGGCAGTATTCGAAATGGTGGTTAAATTCTTGCTGAGCCATATTTATTGTTTCTGGACTAATATTAGTGCATTCTCTTCTGATTATAGTTTTTAAGTCGTCAATTGTTTCAAGACTAGTTTTGTACACATTATTTTTTAGATGGCCCCACAAAAAATATTCTGAAGGAATAAGATCCGGAGTCGTTGGTGGCCATTCAATAGATCCACGCCTTCCAGTCCATCTGTTGGGAAACTCTATATCATGGAGATATTGTCTAACCTGAGCTGCATAATGCGATGGTGCACCATCTTGCTGGAACCATAAATTTTCTTCATACCTCATTGGATTATTAGGACTAAGAAAGATGTTGTTGTAAAAATTCAAGATATCTTGGACCGTTCTGTTCAAAAAGTAGGGCCGAATGATTTGACTTTTGATAATCCCTGCCCAAACATTAATTTTTTCGGGATATTGGGTAGAGTGTTCTCTCATCCATCTGGGATTTTCTTTTGCCGAATAGCGGGAGTTTTGTCTATTAACTTCGCCGGTTAATGTAAATATTGATTCATCTGAAAATGTAATATTTTCAATGTGGCGGAGGAAATTCTGGCACGTATCCATTAGGATTTGACAGAATTCCATTCGTCGGTCTGGATCGTCTTCATTTAAGTCTTGTACAAGATGTATTTTATACGGATGCCATTTTTCTGATTTTAAAACCTTATGTACAGATGAAGTAGAAATATCGTAATCGCGACGTATTTGCCGAATGCTACTATGTGGATTTTCTTGTACAGCTAGTAAAACATTTAATTTTTTATCCTCATTGATCGCAGAACGTCCAGCCTTCAGCTTATCTTCCACAGAGCCGGTGTCTATTTGTTATTAGATCAAACACACAGCTCCTGTTGTGCTCGCACTCTATTACCATATCCAATCATCACAGGAATTTCAATTCTTTGTGTTATGGATAAACGCATTATACCTAATATAACTTTTAATTGAAATTAAACCTTCTTTAAGTCAAATCAAAACTGACAAACATGCGAATGTCAATATTATTGGAATGTTGTGTTAAATAGGATATTAATGTGGATAAAAAAGGTCTGTAAAAGTGTTTTAAAGACCATTTATCCACGAATACTTTACGCTATTTTTTTATTGGTGCACCTTGAAATCATAAATACTAGTAATATTACTACAAAAAATGGAAATAAGAATTAATAATGTAAAATATGTAAATAAAAATTAATATGTCTAACAATACTAACTGTACTTTTCTATTTTCATTTATAAAATTAAAAGTGTTAAATAATGTTTAAATAAAGGTTTTGAATTTGTTAGTAATATTTTATTTGACGTTACAAGGTACTTCTGTGAGATCAATAATCAAAAAATTGTCATTTAGACTTCACGTTTCTTGGTAGTTGATGTTGCCATGGTAACTTTAAAAAAAGCGCGTTTTTGAAAGTTCGATTTAAACATGCTAAGGCGTGCTTTAAATAGGTAAAATGGGGCACCAATAAATAAAACACTATCGAAATAAGTAAACAAACCTACTAAATAAATTATCGTGTTGGTTACTGATACGTTCAGAGGTAAATTTCTCGATAACCGTTGAGTTTAGGTATAGGACATGCTACATAAAATATACATAGAATTCGATGCACAATGCAAACATAAAATTAAAAGTAAGTGTTTCTATTTAAAAAATAAAGTTGATGGTCGTAACTTGTTTTTGGGTCACCCTGTATACGTGCATTTACCATGAAAAGAACCGCCCGAGCGTTTTTCCAAGAACACATGATTTTTAATTGAATTTATTCCATATTTTATGTACACATTGTATATATATATATATATATATATATATATATATATATATATATATATATATAGTGATCAAAAAGGGCGTTTAATCTCTAATGAGCAAAATTTGTTGGTCGGTTACTATACCTGCGGTTGCTGTGAAAGTCATACTATACCTGTTTTGACATTTCGCAAACGTCAGTATAATTTTAATTAGCACCGGTTTATGGTTGTCAAATAACGAATGTCGAGTGATTCAGATATTCTATTCACTCCGCCAAATGTTGAATTAGCCAGTATTGCTAATTTAGAAACTCTTCCTACTGCTGTACAATACATTTAAGCATTGGATAGCGAAAAGTCACTGTAAAAAATTGCCTGAGAACGTTTTATTGGCGTATTTTCAACAAAACACCGTGGAGCATTTTTTTAATGTTGAAGTAAACCATTGCCTTACAAGAAAACGTGCACATTAACAGATATGCAAAGCTAATAGCATTTTTAAAAGCTAAATCCGCAGGCTATAAAAGTAAAAACTCAAATACCTTTACGATGCTACGAATTGAAAAATTTCTGCCAGATGCACCAGCCACAATTTACTTACTTAGAAAAGTAATTATCACGAATTGTATAAGTTCATAAAAGTATAATTTTTCAGGTCGTATTAATTTTTGGTGATGTTATGAGCAAACTCACTTTAGACGATGTATCTGAAAACCAAGATTTATCCTTCACAGTAAAATTACCCTTAACTAAAACAAAACGTGCAAAACAATTTACTATAACAAATGGTATCACTAATAACTTAGTTACTATTAGAAGATACATGTCCTCAGACCAAAGTATACGCAACATAACTGTTTTTTTTTTATTTTACAAAAGCATGAAATACACCACACGGCTTGTCGGAATTAACACTTTCTCTAAAATTCCATCTTCAATTGCCATCTTTTTACTACCTGACAATGTCACAAGTTACACAAGCTACTGTTTCCGTAGATCTTCAGCTATAACTTTAGTTAATAATCGTGGCACCATCCGTACCTTAAAAAGGCATGGAGACTGGCGTTCGATAAAAGCTGCAGAGGGTTATATAAATGAAAGCCACTCGAGTAAGATAACCATCGCAAATAAAATTTTGGGTTCCTCAACAAGATCTTCCACAATATATGCATCAATTTCTAGTGAAATAACAGAAGCTATGTCGAAATGCAATGTGCGGCACAACTAACACACGCTCAATCAATGCCGGAGTTAATTTGACCTTTAAGATAAAAAGAAACGACGCTCTTTGGATATTTTTCTTTACATAATATGTTAATGGTTTTATATCTAACTTCATTTTCAGCATCAAAAGGTAACGATTTAATAGAATTCTCAATATTGGAAACTATATCTGTTATCGCAAAATTTCTCAAATTTTGCTTTTCGACGTGGAGATGAGACGTCAAACAATATTGCTATCCATTTAAAGGATAATGAATCAATTTTACCCTATTTAATAAAGATAAAATGTATAAATGTAAATATAAAAATACTTTGTTTTATTCAATGGGTTCCTAGTAATATGTATTTGATTACGCAGAAAAACATTTTCAGTTCTTCTATAAATATTACTATCTTGTTTCTTTGTTTTCTCTTAACATAGAGAAATTTTAGGATAATTTTTTTGGTCTCGACACCGTAATAAAAAAAGTCAGTGATCATCATAGTAATTGTGCTTTGCGCTTTCTTAATTTTTCAAATTATCTAATAAAATAATGATTCGATAACATTTAAAAAATTTATGTTTTTTTGTTTTATTAGTAAAACCAGTTTTAATTTTATCAAATCTCTACCTAAAAGAGAACTTAACTGCACCTGTCTAATCAACTTCCACAGTCAAATTATAAATAACTCGTAGAATGGCTCTGGCATTATGAGCAGGACACCGATCCGTCTGAAACCAAATCTCCTGATTTTCATCAATCGCTTCTTCAAAATTATATCAAATTTTATTGCTTCGCCAATTTGGTGAAGATTACAATTTCCTTTGTCAAAATTAGAGAAATTTAAGGATTTACGATTTGAGAGGCCAAGGTTCGATAATGGAGGAATTATGGCTTACAACAACAGGGTTTTAAAACCCTGAGCCTTTTTGTTATTCGTTGTATTTTTTCAGCTTCTATCAAGCGTGGGTTAGTTTTAAAATCAAATTTTATAAATTAAACGTTAAAACCTTCATCAGACACTCGATGATCTAGTATGATTGACATAATAACTCTTCTGAGATATCAACTTTGGAGAGATATATCATACGCTAAACGAATAACAAAAAGGCTCAGGGTTTTAAAACCCTGAGCCTTTTTGTTATTCGTTGTATTTTTTCAGCTTCTATCAGGCGTGGGTTAGTTTTAAAATCAAATTTTATAGATTAAACGTTAAAACCTTCATCAGACACTCGATGATCTAGTATGATTGACATAATAACTCTTCTGAGATATCAACTTTGGAGAGATATATCATACGTTTTTCGAAATCTGCGATGGCAGTTTTGATAGTAATACAAATCAGAGATATCATGGTCAAAAAAATTAAGATCTTGAATTCTTCTGCTTATTCAGCTTTGATACATGTTAAGTCAAGTTGATCTTGTTTCTCAAACGTTTTAAAAAGCTAAATTTGGTGTACAATTTTACAGACATTTAGAGATGATAAATGAGTTCTTACATGTTTTCGGTTCCGATCTGAAATTAGATGGGACAAAGAATTAATTCTAGGGTCGTCTGTTATGTTTACACTCAGGCGCTTAACCCCCTAAGCGTTAAACAATAATAGTTTTATCTAGGTTACGAAAGTAGCAAACAGAATTTCCAAAATTCTGGGACTCACTAACAACTTTAGAGAAGAAACCTGTGAATATGTTATCTAGGGGTATGGAATCAGGTAAATTAGCAGATTTGGACATTTGGTGACCCGGTTCTGAATTTTTAGTAAAAAAATCGTTGGCAACCTGATCTGTGAATAGCCGAATCTGTCAATCTACCTCTTATAACAACCACAAAACCCACCACAAATTTGGGTCTATTTGACCCACATAAGGGCGGTGTATATATATATATATATATATATATATATATATATATATATATATATATATACATATATCTTTTGAGACGAAACATTGCTGCTATCAAAGGCAAAGCCAATCAGCAACGGAAGCAGTATGAAATCCTTTATCACCGCACGCTTTATCAAAAGCATCCGGTAATTATTCCTAGCACCATGTACTAATAACAATGATAATTTATGGGTACCTCAAAAATATGGCCATTGGGGGTATGCAGCAGGTAAAGTAAGTATTAGGAAATTTTGTACGATACTGCACAGTGTAATCAAAGTTAATGGAGAATCAAGGGCGACCTGCCAAGCTATCGGGTGCAAGTGTCACGTGCCTTTTTTAACGGCGCCGTTGCTTTCTATGTGTCTTTCAACCAGTGCAACCTGATTCCTATGTGACTCTCAACCTGTGCAACCTGCACAGTTGAAAGTCTGCCCTGCGCACGTGATATATGTCAGTTTATGTCTGTTTTGCTACAATGGCTATCTATTTCGAGACGGTTTCAGGCCTAAGAAAGGAAGCGTCTATTAACGCGTTCAATCGATTTCTACCATGTAGAAGGCATGTGGGAAATGTAATCCCGGACAATGCAATTAACGCAGTGACCGACAACAATGAAACCAAGCGTATTTCAAATTTTTAAAGCCATTTAGTTATAAACAAACCTGAAACAAGCTTGTATTAAAATGCGAAACGAAACTGCACTTCATTCCACCTTGCTCATCTCTTGAAAAGAGTTGTCGGAGAAACCTGAACGTTATATCCCTTACGTCACATTGGCAAAATATTAAGCAAATACATGACCCCCAAGAATTAAAGATAGGTAGATTAGTCTCAATAAAGGGGAACAATATCGGCAGAACATTCAACTGCATCCAGCAGCAGGTTCCATCATCAGAGCGGTATCCATTAAAACTGCTAGAGGAATCCAGAATGTGTAGTGGCAAGTGTAAGGGTAAAATAGTGTATTTCAAGTTTCGTTCAATAAAAGTAGACCCTTTGAAGGGTGGCGCCATGTTGGACACTAATTTAATATTTTTTTGCGTTATGTGTAAATATTAAGTACTTAGTATTATAATGCACGAGGCCGAATTAAATATTAACCGGACTTTCCTTTTTAACGTTCCCTAGGTGAAGTAAGTAACATGACGTCTTGATATATATTGGGTGGGGATGTAAAGTGGGGGGGGAGTAAATCGGTTCGGCTAGCCAGACTGTTAGTAGCACCATGTCTGAGTAAGAGGGGCACACGTCTGTTGAGCAACGCATTATTATTTTTTGTCGCGGGAAGGTGTAAAACCTGCCAAAATTTTGCGTCGACTAACTGCATGGTTCGCTGAAAAAACGCTTTCAAAGACTCAAGTCTACGACTGACGTTGACCCGCGAACCAGTGAGACGAATATTTTTGCGATCCATGAGATGATTGAAGGAGACCGTCGCCTTATAATATGGGAAACTGCTGCACACGTCGAAATATCGTATGGGAGTGCCCAATCAATCATTTCACACGTCGTGCCGTGTGTGAAAGGCTTTTGGCACGATATCGAACTCTGAAGTCGAAGAAGGCAAGCATGGAATGGTGAAAACCTGGAGAAGCAGCACCGCGGAAAGCCAAGACCCGCCTTCCTGCTGGGAAAGTTCTAGCAACGATTCTTTGGAAGAGTCCGGTTCATATTTGATTCGCCCTCGTATTCGGTGACACATCATTTAACAATTTTAGTATGACGTGTTCCTGAAACCACGCAATAATGGTTTCTTAAAATTGGTTTTAGATTGGTGTATTTATGTATATAGTTTATGCTTTTGTTTTTAAGCAATCAAACTACGTTACTTGAGAGATTTCTACTTTTACGTATTTTGTCAAAGTTAAGCCATCTCATGTAGGGTATGTACAAGCCTTCATAATTTAAATCTGTTGTAAGTTGCTATTGGTGAAAATAAAAAAACCGTCAATTCGGCATCAATTACTACCGAGCTGGTAGTGTAGTGGTGACACGACCTGCTTAGCATTCGGGAGGTACTGGGTTCGATTCCCGTTACCGTCTACCTTGTTGAGGTTTTTTCAGGGGGTTTTCCTCATACACATGTAGCGGCATGGTCACTGCGTATATGCACACCATGTGCGGCTACTTAGGCGAATGCCGGGGTAGTATTTTCCCCCTCAGAACCCTAACGCCGTTCCTTCCGATCCTATCCTGACCACACCTATCCTTAATCCCACCATGCATATATACGTAATATATGTATGTATGCTGGGAATCTATGATTGTGGCTGAAGGAGCTCGGGAAGCTCGAGCAGCCCGCCCTCCCCCTTGGGGAGGGAATGAAATACGTTGCCTTTTCCTTTTTTTGCATCAATTACTCTTAAAAAAGTTTAGGCGTACGACTTTGAAAGTACTAACTTTGATGAAACGGACTAATCGCAATTGCAGTCCCATATCGTAATCGAAATATAATACAATTATGCAGCAAAGAATACTTTTCTACAATACCTATAAATAATAATATACTGTAACCGATACGGTTGAAAAATAATATACCACAAATTGCGTGTAAGTTTTAAAGTATGTAGTTATAGTATTACAGCATTTAAAGTACACGTTATAGGTATATCACATGTAGTAAGTTAATTAATATGCGGCTTGTTTTACCCGCATCACGTTTATCATTTAATTAAGTGAAATTTGTTCATGCATGCAAAATATGTACAGAAAAAAGAAAATACAAAAGTTACCAAGTGTAATCTTGTTAAATATCCAAAATACTTAAATATTATCTTATTGACTCAGTTGACTAGGATTTTGAAGGTAAGTGTAAGTAAGTAAGGAAACACATAGAACACTTAAAATTTCGCAAATACTAGGTTCAAAAACGTTACCATTTCCTGGAATACATTTGCGTGCGCTTTTTGTTCTATTTTTTTGCACTAAAAATCTGTGTTCAGCTGTTACAGCCGTCATTTGATCATTAATAGTTATGTATGCAACAAGCGCAAATATGTTTATTGCATGCGACGAAGCCGTTACGCCGAGTTGGACAACACATCAGTTCAATGAACACTTGTTGAACGAGTTGCATACAATACTTTTTCTACGTTCATACACCGAGAAAAAAAGGCGGTTGTAATCATTGACCTTAATATAGGAGAACAAAAAATAATTTTTAATAAAGTAATATTTAAAAATTATTATTAATTTTGTTAAATACACAAATAAAAAGTTTATCTCGAGTAGGGTTTGAACCTACGACCTGTACTTTGCTAGAGTACCGTGCTAACCAACTGCGCTATCGAGATTCAAGCCCCGACCGAAGTAAATTTTGTCTTTATGTATGTAGAACTGATATTTAGAGTTTACATCAGTCCTACATGCATAAAGACAAAATTTACATCGATTGGGGTTTGAATCTCGCACTATCGAGATTGGTTAACGCGGTTACTCTAGCAAAGTACAGGTCGTTGATTCAAATCCTACTCGAGGTAAACTTTTTATTTATGTATTTAATAAAATTGATAATAATGTTTAATTACATATTTACCTTCGAACTTATTCGTTCATAACAAAGACTTATAAAATAAGTAATATTTAATATTTAATTATGATTGATTATCATGTTAGCTGATTTTCTGAATAGTAGGTTTAAATAAGCTTCATTTGCCAATATTCTGATTTCTGGTGAGGATTTCTGGAAAGCTTGATCTCTACTGACATTCACATTTTTAATAATATTACTCTTTTTAAGATGAAACTATTCTTAGACTCGCGCTTTTTTTAATTAACTTAGATCGTGTAACTTTTAATGTGTTGTTTGTTAGTGTTGAACGCGTGTCCGATTTCCAGTAAAATAAGTATAACAATAGAGTGCGCATGAAACAACTTTCATAACTTTTTTGTAATAATTTTAAATTTAAAAGAATTGAGTGCTTCAAATTTATCAATAATCGTTTAAAAATTACACAATTGCATAATTTCGTAGCCGTCTTGCCAATCAATATATTACTTGACAGTGCTACATTTGCAGTGCATGCGTAGCGTGCATGCACTAGTTCAATAAACGATAACACTAAAAATGATGCAAAAAGTGTCGGTTTGTTGTGTGAGCGTGGAAAATAAATATTTAAATCTCAGTTATGTAATAATTGCTTTTTCGATATTTTGAAATTAAATGCCCCACTGATTTGCTATTAAAATCAGTACAAAAGTTACACAAACTTGCTAATTCTATTAACTTTGTAACTTTAGAAAATAGGGAACATTGTAAAAACAAAAACAGTAATCTACATTAAACATACGTTTAAAACTTCGTGTCAGATAGAGGTTAATAAACATCTAGATACTAATTCCAAAGCCACCCATTTCAACAAAAACATCGATAATACAGTTTAAGAAATTTTAACACTTATTTCGTTATATATATATATATATATATATATATATATATATATATATATATATATATATATATATAGAAAATTTATACATAAAAGTTATGTAAAATTAAATTTTGTATAAAAAATATGTCTATACATTTTCTTATAAAATTAGCCATTATTCAGATACTGAAAAAAATCATTTAAATTCTACTTTAGAAATTTATTTGCTGCTAATTACACGTCGTATCAAAAAATTTCATAGAACATAATTACAACATTAAAAAAGGTTACATACAATATTTTAAGTACATACGTGTTTTCATACGTGTTTTTATTCTGGAGTTATCATAGGTATTAACATACAACCACACATCCGCACGCACATACGGTCACGCGAACACACACGCGCGCACGCACCTACGCGCGTACGCACTCAGGCACACACGCTTGCACACACACATATGCAAGCACACACGCACACATGCACACACGCACACATGTTCACACGCACACATACGCATGCACACACGCACGCACACACGTACATTCGCACACATCGAAAGAACCGTTGTTTCTGATCACTTGCCAGTGGTATGCGACCTTTTAAAACATGTGCGCACACTCGCATGTAAATTAGACCTGCTCGGTGTCCAGCCATTTCAATAAAGCACCACGTTAAAGTTTACTTAATCTCGCTAATACGTAAAGGATATCGCTCTTTTTGCTTAACACGTCAGTTATCATAATCTTTATGACTGTGAAGCTTAAATCCTGTTTTTCGCATATACATTGCGGACAGAATATATATCGTAGCACGTCCTGTGTATTTTGCTTTAAATCGAACAATCAATACCTGTGTTGATTTTTTTTGCAAAATGATTTATCTGAGGTCTGTTACGCGGATTTTTGGACGAAATTATATAATGCGCTTTGAGAGAAACGTCTCTTTGTCCGCGGCTTTGATGAAATACGTTTTGCATTAAAAAAAACACGCTTAGGTTTCTATGATGGCAGCCCTTTGTAAAAGTATTTAGTAACGAACCGCTAGTTCTCGCAAATTAGGTTGTCACTTATTACTAGGACTGGTTTTTCACCGTCTAACTGATTAATATCCGGTAAATTCTGCTTCAAATTCCACCGAGAAGTTTTTGACTAATGGCTACCACTTGCTGTAGAACCAAATAATTTTTTCAAAAGCAACATCCCGCAATCCGACGGGTAAGATAGTATTGGGCTCCGGTATTGGAATTCTATTTCAAATTTCAATTTTCCCCGCCATAACAGTTACAGGGATCATATAGTGCTAGACAACCAATAATAAGTCTAAGTCTTAGGCCTCCAACCAGTATGAGTTAGTCTAGGCGTACAACCAGGTTTAAGCCAGCCCTCCGATCAGAGCACAGAGCCTAAGGGCTGGGCGGAGTCTAAAGCCAGAATATGAAAGTGGCCGCGGGCTGCCTTTAGGCCTTCAATCCGGGCGCGAGCCTGACGCAGTAAGCGGGCCCAAGGGCCAATCGGCTAAAAGTGGGCGGGGCCTCAATACTTGAATAGCGATAAAGCATCGATCTCTACATTGCATTGAAATTTGGAGAAGATCGATGTAAAAAATGAAGTAATCATCTAAAAAGTGCCAAACGCAACTTAAAACTTTTCGTACACGAACGTAAAAGCCCATCAAGTAATATCCCCGTATACCTTATACCACATTATATGAGTGTTACGGGATTCATTCATTGAAAAGTGAATTATGTAATGAAGTAAAAAAATAAATATATTCTATACTGGCATTAAGTAGCTATAAGGAAGTACCCTATATTATGTCCGCCTTAGGTCAGGCAACAAAACGAAGGATCAAACAATAAAGAGCGAATAAAAAAATCACCGGTTCAAATCTAACGCAGATAAAAAAGTAAATCGAATTATGCACACATAGTAATTACATAATATATACGGTATACTATAATTTAAATTTAGTAAATTTATAAAAGTATTTTCATATTTAATTTTTCAATTTCTGAATAATTTGAAACTGTTTTCTTACCTAAGATGGGAAAGTTTTTCTAGTCGGCTGACTCAAATTCTTAATAAGAGTTTTAGGGGCAAGCATAATTTTATATTAATCGTGATTATTCATTATTCATTTACTTAATGCATATATTATTCTTTATCTAGAAAAAGTGTGAAACTAGAAAACATGCCATTTCCATTTCGTCTTTGCAAAAACACTTGCATAAAATAAGACTGTACAAGACCCATATAAATTTTCACTAGATAAGAAAGAACGGATATATAAAACATAACGGTTGCTGCTAAATATGAGTTTTAAAAATAAATGCAAGGCACTTAAAAAGCTTATGCTAAAGAAGTACAATTAAGTGATAAAGGATAATCGCTTGTCAACAGAGATGAGAGACAATAACTATTCAGCAAAATACTAAATTTATTATTTCTAGGGTTTGTCTTTAATATTTTCTGAATTTTCATTATCATACAACGTTTTAGGGCATTCCCTTTAAATTTGCTGATACTAGCTGAATTACAGTTCATAATGTTCGTCACATTTGTGTTCACTGTCCACTGAAGCTACAGAATTAGTATTATACTGATTAACGAGACTTTACTGACCCGCTGTTGCCGTTTCAGGAATTTAACCATTAAATAGTGCTCGGTTCGGTACCTATTGTAAATCGCTTTCTAGTTGATTTCACAGCCGCTATTGGAAGTAAGTTTATACAATACTATTGATGCACATGAAACTAACTTTGATAATATAGCCACTTGGATTTTTTTTACTGTAGGGAATTCCAGAAGGCAAATCGCAAACGCTATTCACAAGATGCAGTCAAATATTTAATAAGCGAAAACTCTCTGAATAGTGTTTAAAAATATAATGCAGTTCATTGCATTACTTCCGAAGTTTAACCACCATTAGACCTTAAAGCTCGGATTAGCGATTTATTGTGAATAGTAAAAAGTTGGAAAAGAACACACTAAGCATTCAAGATCTAATTTTAAATCCAGAATAGTAATCAAATCGGCTTGTGCTGCAAGCTACATATTTAAGGCGAATATTGAGAATTTGAAGGTTCTGGAAAAGTATTTACTTCCATCGTAAAATGCTATACGTAAAATAAATATTTCGATAAAAATGAGGAGATAAGTTAAGATTATATCCTACACATTCACGAAAAGTAGTACACGATATATTTATAAAGTTATCCTGTTTTAGTCTTTATACTCTTTTTGTAATAAAAGTACGTGATTTCTAATTTTATTTATTTTACGTTCATTAAAAAAGTTAAACATTAAAGCAGACCAAAAATTTAATTAGATACTAGTGTAATAGCAACTACTTTTCATGTAGTAACTAAACCTTACTATTACATTTATTTTTAAAAAACATCACACATACGTCAAGGCTCGCACACGCACACGCACACGCACTGTTACAGGTCAAATTCCCATTAGAGCACCAAACCCGTAAAGGCAATTGGTGTGCACTGCATAGTGCAGTGGTGTGGGAGGGATTCTTACTTAATGCTGCAAAAGTTCACTCGTCACAACTCCAGAAATGTCAAAATCGGGAGAAATGTCAAAAAGGCGCCACCTGTTAGATCTTGATAATAGTCTAACAGGAAACCACCATATTCACTCAAAAATAAAATACTGTTCTGCCTGAACATTCTACTCCAAAAACATTTACGCAAAGTTCACCTAATCTTCAATAAAATCTTAAGCTTTATATAAAAGCCGGGAAATTGCGATAATAAAACTCATTAAATATTTCGATAAACTTAGTCCGAGATCATTGGCTCAAATACCCAAAAATAACTGATCAAAACTATCGTGTGCAAAACTCAAACAACTGATCGGTCAACGACCGATTTACTTTATAATCTACGTTGCGGTATATCTATTAAAACTTATCTTCAACTGCAACTTTATCAACCAGATCAGAATGACTAATTATCTCTCAAATTATTACGTTGAAGCTTGAATTAAGTAATAAAGCAACAAAAAAAAATCGTCAACTTAAAGTTATGTAAATCTAAAATTTCGGTAAAATCACTCAATAACTGAATACAATCCAAAACATCTAATCTTTTAAATTGTGAATAAACGTAATTAAAAATTCCGTTGTAAGAAAGTAAAAATATTACAATATCAAACAGAAATGAAATAATGCCATCTAGTCATTAACACCTTCGTATATTACACTAAAATTACACATGATTCCAATCAACACTAGGTGTGTTGATGCGGCAATTACAAAAAAACACCAAATTTTATATACCTATAAATAACCTGAAATGATAACTTGCAAACTCATTTTCGCAAATGTTTAATCTTAAATTTTTAAATACATCACACCAAAAAGGAACAAATCAGAACAATAATAATAATTTCGTTGAACACATAAATTTTAACAAACGGTAAGATGTAATTTTGGTTAGCGAAATCAAAATAAAATACAGATAAACACAACACGACATACGAATGAATACGCTTTATCTACTGAATCGATATTTAGACGTTATTTAAAAGAAACTCACGGAAGGCATATTCATTCGTTTAAATAAGTGCAAACAAACATTTTATTAAAATTACCAAGGCATATAAAGTCAGAAGCATCACAAATGCTCAATCGAACTTCCTTTTCTTTCTCAAAACAATACATCGGCAAGCGCTCCATCGGTGTATGATTGATGGAAACCAATAACTTCTTAATTCTTAAATTTATGTTTACATAAACTTTATAGCGGCAATTCTTTAAACCAAAAAACATACGCTACGGCCACTACTTCCTTTGGTTAACGTTAATATGTACACAACTATAATTCTATTTACAGCTACTTTACTTTTATCTAATTAAAACTTGTTAAAGTTACTTTATTTGTTTGAACTGCGCAGTATACGCGAAACCACCCCTTTCACCAGGAACTCGTTAACATTAATCCGCATAACCAAAATGCGATAAAACAGGTCAACAGATCAAAGGTCCAGCACTTCAAAAAGAAACACTAAAACCAATTACTTCTATGACCTAAAATTGTCACTATTGACAAAACGAAACACAGCCCTAGCATAACCCGGGGTGTGTTGAAACTTTAAAATATCACATACAAATGGAAGCAGAAAATGTTAGATGCACACTCGGGTCGATATAACTCGTTCCCTCCTGCTACACTAACCCCTTTAGCATACATTGCGAAGTCGCAAACAGAAAGAATGAGCGCTTTTCACTACATCTTGGAACAGACTGACTTCAACATCATTCAGATTCAGCCATTTTCCCTTTCATTTCCCTACCTTTTAAGTAACCAATCATAAAAACGTATTACTTAAATTTTAAATTGCGCCAAACTAATCTCGAGAGCCGTCGGGACGATTGCATCACCAAAAAAACACTTCGCAACCAGCGGGTGTTATCAATGTAAACGATATTCTGTAAATTGACGTTTTAATACGACGCTAGACCTAAAAGCTAAATTCTTTGTTTAAGACCATAAATCTTATCGAAATCCTCCGCCAATTTGTCGCCTAAAAGGTCTTAATAAACCGCGAAATATGCTTTTCTACACTATATTTAAATACGAAGTAGCAATCTTCATGTGGGTTGTAATTTCCCACTGACGCAATTTAACGTTAACGACTATATTTAACGATATCTACAAAATTACAAAAAACTCTTATTTACAAAGAAACTAATTAATTCTCAACCTAACTATCGATACCAATAACGTAAATCACATCTTAATTTTAAACTTCCATCTAAACGTGATAAACAAACCAATACTTATATTTCCTTTTTAGAAAATAACTCTAAATGCGAACGCTATTTGTAAAAATTTAGAATATTGTTCAACCATGTAAAAGACAAAAAAAATGTTGCAATCGAAAAGCTTCTCAAAATGTATGCATGCACACGAACACGCACACGAACACGCACACGCACATGCACACGCACACGCACACGCACACGCACACGCTCACGCATACGCACACGCACACGTGCACACGCACTCGCACTCGCACACGTACACGTACACGCACACGCACACGCACACACACACACACACACCCACACAAACACACACAAACACACACTCACACTCATATTCACACACACGCGCGCACGCATGCATGCAGGTGCAATAACATTGATTCTTATAAGATATGATTTAAAGTACACTTATTTTTCAATGCTGCTTTGTCATTCACTGTCCGTTTAGCTACGGCTCGTGTGTGTCTGTTGCTTGGAGCATCTTGCTAATGACTATTGGTATGATACATTTTGATTGTTTAGTTTTTGTTATTCTGAATTCAGCATTATTTTATTAGTGTTGAGTTTATATGAGACAAGTTTGTGTTTATTTGTTGGCTGTGTAGGGACAGCCTTAGAATTTTCCTACAGCATAAGAGGCGACTAATCAAACGTGTGTAGAAGGAGCGGTCAAAAACGGTTTCTCCAATCGCTAGCAATAGTGCCGTTGGTAAAACCATACTTGACGCTCGAGCTGGGATTTGATGATCGTAAGATTATTTTTGCAGTGAAGGGAGTGTGTGGCGAGAGTTCTTTTTTTGTTGTGATTTATTTTGTTGGTTGAAGATTCTAAAATGGTTAATTTTTTATTTTTTGCTTAACCACACTTCATATTTCCACATGATTAAGTTCTCTTTATTTTTCGAGAATGTTGTTTGTTTGTGGAATTATAGTTGTAGTATGGCATATTAGCCACTTGTGTATAACCGATTGTGACCTATTACCGGATTTGATGTTATTTGTTTTGTTTTTGAATTGAATGTATTTATTTTATATTTTTATTTTGTCGAAATCAGGAGGTGAGCACTGGGTTGGAACCAGTGACGTGGAGCACGGGTATCAGATCTCCCAACGTAATTGGGTATTGTTCCTCGCGTGTCTGTGACAGTTGCGTAGCTAGTGATTGGTCTGGGAGATACCTCATCAATCACTATGCGGTCCCATGTATTTGTAAGCGACTATCCCCATGGACCTGGACCGCTTCAACAACAGACCATGTCAGGGTGCGTTGCTGCTTTCACACATTACTTTTGCGTCTATTTGAATTTAATAACTTTGATGAGGTCACTTTTAGGGCGGATCCTAGAGAATTTCATATAAAATCAATTCAAAATTGATGTAGTAATTGATTTCGATCGGCAGAAAAATGTAGTTCAGTTGTATCATGATGTCAAAAGCATGAGAAATTTATGAGAATTAAATTTCACTAGCAGTCTTCATAGCCAATTTAAATATCCCTCCTACTAAATGGGTGAAAAGTTATAAATAGGACTAGGGAAAGGAAGGGAGTCAATCTGCATTTAACATTAACACGAGACGGTCACAAATCTGCTCGCGTGCCATTTTTGAGTTGCCATTACTGAGTGTGCATTTTACACGATACCGTAATGCTGAAAATTTTCGGCCATATTTCCTATTGTAATTTGAAATTGTAAACAATTTCAAATATAAAAGTTGTTGAAAATTTTGTACACGTAAAGTTGTTGAAATCTATTTATGAGTATATACAGGATTTAAAAGGTCAAAGTTTTTTATGGTGAGATTTGGTTAAAATGTTCTATACTCGCTTTCCTTTAAGGGAAATAATAAATAAAATAATTTATATTATACTTACAACATAAAAGTAAATGGTGAATTGATATGGTCCACAATTATTTGGTTATAATTGAAAAGCTAAACGATTTGTTAAACCGTATTTAAACTTAGAACTTAACAAACAAGTAGATGAATGTATACGTTTTAAATTGGGATCGTGTTCCAAAATAAATAGTGTAGTATAAACATGCCATAACCTATTTTATATATGTAAGTGAACAGCTGATCAGAGATTCGAGTAAAGAAACAGTTGTGTGTCGAAGTGCTGAAAAGAAAATAAATTGGTTTCTCAAGGAACCAACAAGTGTAGTTCGAGGTTATTGAAACATTGTTATACCACACTTACAGTGGCTTATTACTCCAATCGTAAAGGTACTTTATGTTTTTATATAACATTGAAATTAGTCAACGGTCGAGTGCTGAAAGTATATTTCATTTTCTTTTTTTCTTAATATCCATTTAACTTATTGATAGAGTAAATATTTTGTATCAGAACTCGACCATTGAATCTATGTGTTATATGTACTTAGATTAAGTATAGCTAAATTTAACAATGTTAGGGTTCTATAAAAGGTGCCAATGTTTATGTCTGTAACGTTATACAATAAACTTAGACTTATATTTAATGTTTAACTTAAATTGGTGTAGTTGGTTTTCACCTTGGAGTTGATTATTCCAGTTTAATGCAAGGTGGATGGTGCTACGATATTAGGTTGGAAAGAGGTATTTGGACTGATATAATTTATGGTAGTGAATAGATCTTTCAATGACACTCAAATTGATTGTGGCATAGAAATTCTCTCATTCTTATAGTAAATTTAAAAGAGATCAATACAAATTTTCCAGTACCTTTGTTTCCTAAGTGAAGGAGCGTATAACACACCCGTGTATATTATTAGTTCATTCCATAAATAATTTGAATGTAAATCAATATTTATGACTAAAAGTACCAGAGTTTAGTTTAATTAAACTAACTGAGACAAATTTTTCACAATATTTATTTTCAGGTAGATTGAGCAACCTTCGACTACTATTACATTAAATGATTTAGAAGTAAAGGCAATACTTCAATTACGGTCAGTTTTATAAATGCATTAATTCTTAAAAAACATTACCAATCAAGCTCGATTCACAATTCAAATTAAGATACCTTACCCGAACATGGTTAATGTCGATTAGAGATCAGCTTATATCAATATCAATACTCGATATCGTAGATAAGTTTAGCAATTTCAATTGAATGTAATTTATAATTTCAGCATGCTCGTATATTAAAGGTTTATAAATAATTATTATAATCTATCATTCTAATAAGTTCCAGTTCTTATTTCAATTTAATAAATATTTCCTTTTAACAAAATTCAAGAAAGTAACAGTTTAAGTTTAACGAGGAAGTTTAATTACAAATTTGTCCCCCAACGTGTTGGAATAGATTACCTGATACATTACAAAGTTGGCACCTATCGTGTGGGCACCATTTTATCATTTAGCATTAACAGGAGGGCGTCAATTAACCAAGCGCTTCACCACAAATGTGTCGCCCAAAGTGAGGTATTTAAAGTTTGATCACAAATTTGTCTTCCAACGTGAAAACGCAAAAAATTAATAACACATTAAGTTTTAATTTCTAAGACGATACATTACACTAATGTTCCGTGTGGTCTTGCTCCTACCCCTACTTCTCTTCTTATCTTAGACGTCTTCTCACTAAGTTGCCCGAAGTATCCTAACTCTATGTTTGAATAACGGAGGCCGTAAGATTTTTCCGATCACTCTTTGACCTATTTTGTCACTATAGTACTCTCCCTCTACGTTTTCTGTTAACTTAAGATCGTTCAGAATCTAATATTCATCACCATGTATTAGAATTGGCACCATTGCTAGTTTGCGTATTTCAACTTTGGTAGCTGTATATTTCTTCTTCTGGTGTTCTAGTCACTTCTTCTTATTGTCATCGCACTTAACATCTCCGTTACACTTTCACAAGGATACAAATTTTTAAATGATACAGCCTGTTTGAATTTTATGCGTGAATTAGGATGTGTACATTCTCGTGTTCTCTTGAAATTAGAATCACTTTCATCATTTTCATACCACATTCCTCCATAGCCACATTCTGTGCTTGAATCATATTTGGTGGCTCTGTGCTAGTTGGCGCATATAAAAATTGTTCTGTGGTTGCATGATGTAAATTTCTCACGCCCACAGGAAACTTTTACTCTTTTCGATCGCCTAGTCCAGGAAGTACATATTTCTCGGACTAAGTCAGGTAAAAATGCATTTATCATTGTGCTTAATAATCAAGTAACAGTATGAAAATTACGTCGGTATGTTTAGATGAACACAGTTGATCATTATCATAGCAACGGCTTACCAATTTGACATTGAAATAGTTAACATTTTGCTTTTAAAGAGTTTTTATGTTTTTGCAATAAGTAACAGAAAAGAGCAGAGAAATCGATTTTAATAACGTATTTGACAAAATTTTCAATCCAACAACTACAGCTACAGTACAATTAATCAAAGTCTAGGTAGGAAAACGTTCATAATCTATTCATGAAATTGATAGATGCTATAAAACTTACCTAATTATTAAGATAATTTTAACAGAGTAGAAAAATCAACTTACTTTGGTTTTGCTTTCAGGTTATTTATTTTTTTTATGTATTTGTGGGCCGAAATCTAGACACAAATCGAACTGTCAGTCATCTGTATTCGCAATCAACTACTAATAGTTATTAGCACTACACGCACTAGAATTTTGACTAATTCCACCATTAGTGAGGGGTCTTTAACGCGTCAAACGTTATATTGCCACAGTTCTACTTCCTATCCGAGAAGAAGGAATGCTTTAATGTTTCTCCGTTTTACAAAAACGTCTACCCCACCAGATTTGAACCCACGCCGCTCTCTAACCATTCCACCACCGAGGCAGCCGGCAATAATTATTATCAACGCAACAAATTATTTGTGAATTACAAAAAAGGTAAATGTTTGATTCAGTTTATTCGTATCCACAGTTTCAGAAACATAGGGCTCAGGATGGCAAAATGTTTGTCAAGCTTCGGCCACGATATTTGCTGATGGGGGTAGAAATATTACAAAGTTATAGAGACGCGGTGGCTGGAAGTTTACTAATGTCACGGAAGGTTATATAGACGGTTAACTTGCAAACAAAATTAAAATTGCCAAGTGTATTAAAAAGTAATAACATGAAAATAAACATGTATCGAAATATACCAAGCATGTCAAACCAATTGAATCCTTTTAATATTGGTAATTGTTCGAATTTCAATATGAATATTGTAACATCCAAAACTTTATTTGTGCATAACTCTGTTAATTGCTATACAATTATCTATTTTAACTTCTTGTCGATATGTAAACGCACAATTCGTACACTCAATGTTGAAAAACATTGCATTAATTTACATGTCTTCAGTTGTGTAATTTAACAAAAATCCGGTTAATGTTAATAATTTTTACCAAAAGTAAATAGGTATGACATCTGTCGGCGTCTAGCCAAACTCTATACTATGCAATGGTTGTAAACACCAATACTTTAGGTTAGTTTACGAAATTCTCGTAAGAGGCCGATGTTTAATGTATCAAATAGCCAATGCGAAAATCGTTTATTGAATATACATCTAATAGATCTCACAAATTCGATTTTGATAAAAAAATTTTCACTTTCTTCTCCGCCATATTGGAGACGCTACGAAAATTCTGTGATTTCTTTTACACTTTCTCTAATAAACGGAATTGTTTCGGATACTAGTAAAAGATTTCAAAACAATAGGGATTCCTACCAAATTTTCTATTCCTATTAATCACAAGCTTTGCGGATTTTAAACAAAATTTAATCGTGTCCAATAAGGGGTAAGAATTATAGTTTTTCTCATTTGGTTCTAATTTCAAATCTTGCTTCTTAGGGAACGGAACCCATACAATCTACAAGTATAAAGCTTTAGATTCGAACCTAGCAAGCTCGTTTTCACATTTATCGCACGCCTTACAACTTAGTGGTAAGCTCGTAAACCTCTCTTATCTTAGTGTTCACCTACCCTTCCTTTTTTTTAGCGATTATCAATCGCTTTGGGGAGTTAAAAGGAAAAATTATTCCTCTTACGAACCTACTACCCTTCATGTGTAACATTACGGTAACTTAAATGGGAAGTTGGATTGGCTACTCTAGAACAAACTGCTTTGGTTGCGACCCCATCGTTAGAGTAAGAACTCTCGCCATCCAATAAGGTCAGATAGTATATCTGTTTTATTTTGTTTACTACTTCCATTACTGTGTATGAGTTAAGGTGTAGCATTCTGTTAAGGTTAACGACCGTATAAATGCTCACCTTAACTAAATGGTATCTACAAATATGATCAATAACCTCTAATTAACAGTTGTTGCTGTGGTTGATTTAATATCGTACTACCTTCTTAAGCCTATACTCTGCCATTAAGGGAGTTTCATTATCTGATTGAGGTGATATTTACAGCCCTACTTATTAATTGGTTTACGTATTGGGCTTCATACTACCATTTACTTTTAATGTAAATACTAGCTGCGCAACAGACGAGTTTCATTATTTAAGTATACGCGTCACCAGAATTTAGGAAAATGTAAGTGGCTATATGGTATCATTGACGTTAAATTACAGGTGTAGAAATTATTACTTTGACTGTATAAAATTGAATATTTCTTTTCTCATAAAAGATTTTTTTTTAATCAAAATTAGGTTGCGAGGAAGATTTAGTGACTAAATTATTTATTTCTGGCTCCTTTTCTTTCTAAATATTTGGTTAATGAATTTGTTTTCTCAGAAATAAATAACGCGGGCCAACCGAATCGCTTCTCTTTTCTTTATTGTCACCGCTTTAAATGGGCGGTTAATTAATTAAATAATAATGTATTTTCTGTACACTTCAATAAGAATTGCTTATTTATATGATAATTTCAGGGAATAATTATACTATTGTGTAAGCTGCAGCAAGTGTTAGTCACTATTCTATGTTTCATTTTTTTGTGGGTTATCTAAAACGCTTGTGGTAGCGAGAATGCATGTTTTCTTTCAGTGCACACAATGAAAGGTCTTTCATTAAGCAAAGGAAACGTTTCCAGTTAATTATTTGAAATTTACTCTAGGATTAATTGGTTTTGGGTTGCATATAGTTACCCAGCAACTTGCTAAAGTACTTTAAACATTGATTTTTATTTATTTGGCATATGGGTCAACTTTGGGGTTATTTTGAATCGTAATAATATTACTTCGGCTCTTAGTAGCATTTATAAAATTGAAATGTTAATCTATTTTTTTGTTTTGTGAGAATAAGTTCGACACAGTTTTGAAAAAGTAATCAAAGATTACTGTTAAATTTACATTTACTAAACTACTGTAGTTGTTTTGTTTGGTGTTGTTTTCTTCCTCCCTTTTTCCTGTAATTCCTTACTCATCCACTGCACCACCGTGTATGCAGGAGTCGGGATAACGGTGCGGGCTACCGTTGGAGGGCGATTCCTGGCGCTCAAAATTACTTTAAACTTTTATTCCCCCTACGCACGATCCGTTCTGAGCAAAACGGTCGTTTAAATAGCTACGGTTGAGTAGTGAACTCTCTGTCTCGATCCTTTAAAAATAGACACACCCACGCATCCAGTGCCCCCGGCGAACTGAGCCCCGGCAATCTTTAATTTGCTGCCTCTGCCTTATTGGCACGTAACAATATAAGTATAAACAAGAGTTAAAATGTTCCTAATTTTGTTAGGTTAGGATATATTTGATACAGTAATATTAGCAACTGTGCGAATTTCAATATAAATATTAATATACAGTGTCCAAGATATGGAGGGCCACTATGGGGATTTCGGAAACAGTAAGAGATAGAGTTTCGGTTAAATGGGAGAAAAGTTGGGCATTTTGGACTTTAGTAAAATGACATCTTTAAACTGACGAAATTACGAACCGTTCCGATGTTATACGACAAAAAAATTTCACGATTTCTTTTTTGACAAATTATTACTTTCTGGTTGATGTTAAATAAAAAATAAGAGAACCTTCTAGAGGTACTGTTTAGCGTTTTTTACATGACATGCAGCAAATTGGAATCCGACGTTTCGTTCTCGATAACCATCATCAACTTTTTTAAATACGGTCCTGACTTTTTTTATACATAATATTAGAAGGGCTTTTTATTCTGCATTCAAGCATCTATCACACTTTATGGTTTAATTGCGATTTTTAAACTTATTTTACGATTATCGGTATCCCTACCAATAACATTTAAACTGAATTTTATTCATAAATAGGCTTTTGCTAACTGTGGTTTTCTCGTGAAATTAATGAAATGTGACACATAATTTTTCAATTTTGAATACACATTTTACAATCAATTAATTACAATCGATCAACAACACATAAATGGACAGACAACATTTGATGGCAAGAAAATTTAAACATAACGCGTATCAATAATTAAACAAAAAAATATTTCTCCAAACATAAACAGCATCTTCTAACTGTAGAATCCAGAGCATTCTTTAACATTGTAGGTGTTACAGCTTGGAATGCGTTAATTTCCAAAGATATGTTTATAAACATATTTTTTGTGTAGCCCTAAATAAAAAAAAAACAGCTGGGTTATATCGGGAGAACGGGCTGGCCAGGGTGTTGCAGAGTGGGTGCTTAAAACTCTTTCGGCAAACCTATTTGAAAGGTAAACTTTAACCATGAGTGAACTGCAGGTGCACCATCTTGCTCCGCTGTAAATTAATTTTAATTGCTTAAGATGCAACACGATATTTGAAAATCCTGTTTCCATATTTTATTAATAAATTAACTACTAACGAGAATTAGCACGGAAAACTAATGGATAAAGTAACTGTCAAGTGGAGACAAAAATTGAATTCAATTCACAAAATCATAGTATTTCTTTTCCTAAGGCTACTTTTCTAATGTCAGACATCTAGATGCTAACTTAAAAAATTAAAAGAAATGATAATTTTTAGACTTACCTTGGATTATATTAAACAACTTTATAAAGATAAGTTATCTAAAATTAAATTTTCTTTAAAAAATATGTCTACACTTTTTCGTATAAAATTAATCGTTATTCAGATATTGAACTTGAACATTTCACCTAACACTTTAATTCTACCTTTTACCGCTAAATTACGCGTTGTATCAAAAAATTGCATAGAACATAATTAATCGATATTTTTAAGGTCTATATGTTTATACCTATATTTTTATACCTTTAAAATATGCAACTGTTTAGCGATAGTAAAAAAAAGTCGAATGCATAACCTTCTATACCTATATGTGTATATGTAGGTTGGATGGTAAAAATCGCAATTAAATCATAAAGTGTGATACATGGTTGAATGCAGAATAAAAATCTCTCCAAACGTTATGTATAAAAAATCAGGACCGTATTTAACAAAACAAAGTTGATGATGGTTACTCAAAACGAAACGTCGGATTACAATTTTCAGAATGCCATGTTAAAGAACGTTAAAAAGTACCTGTAGAAGGCTCTCTTACTTTTTATTTAACATCAACCACAAAGTAACAATTTGTCAAAAACGACATTGTGAAAATTCGTTTTTTGTCACATAACTTCGGAACGGTTCGGAATTTCGTCAGTTTAAGAATGCCATTTTACAAAACTCGAAAATTCCCAACTTTTATCCTATTTAACCGAAACTCTATATCTTACCGTTTCCGAATTCTTAATGTAAGCAATAATTCGAATGTTCTTAATTTAGTTCTAAAAATAATTGTTATAATTAAACTTTAGTGTTTTGTTTCTCCATACGGTTGTCGAAAAAATAGTGTATGCAACCCGTCCGGAAACTGTATTTTTGGATGTATGTTACACCACTGGTGGAAATTAAAAAGCAATAAGTCGAGTTATTTGAATTAAAGTAACAGAATTCAATGAGTTTTTCCTATACATTTAGAACCTTTTAGAGTTTTCTATAATTTATATAGTAACGTTAGGGACATTTTTTTAATTTTAAAGATTTATGGGTAGTATTTAAATTAATGCGGAAGTATCAGTAATAATCTATACTCAATGTGAAACACTATATTCAAACCCATAATCAGGGATATTCGAAATCTTAATGTATAAACAATATGGCTGACAAGGTTATAATAAGGTGGTCGAAATGGTTTAAAAAATTTAATAAATGTTCTCACAATAAATCGTTAAACTAACTGGAGATATGACCCGTTCACACAAATAATGCCTTTGACTCAGTCGGTTGATTAACGTAGGGTGGTTCCATCTTTTGATTTGCTTAATTACCTCAAATTTAGGCTGTGTTATTTCCACTTAAATATAAATATAGTAATTGCAATGTAACTATAATAAAAATAATCTCAGACGCCAAGTTATTTTTTAATTATGCTCGGAATAACTAAACCGGGGTTGTTTGCAATGAAAATTTACCAAAATGTAAAAATAAAAAATATACAAACTATGTTTATTAACAGTTAAATTAGAATTATATAAAATATATCTTAAAATTAGCCTTATATTACTAAAAAATCATTAAACATAAATACCTGTACAAAATATAATACATCTTCTTGAGAAATAATGCGGAAATGCGAACCGAGGTGAAAGGTGTCAATGTTGTGCAATATATTGCAATAACAATGCTTTTACGTTGTAAACCACACCCAAACTGGAATTTTATTTCTTATAAATTTGTCTTCTTGAAATTGAATAAACCAATGTTTATTGCATTCTTTTGAAGGTTCAAAATAAATAATGGAATCTACATTCAGATCTGCATTAAAAGCAAAACGCCATCATAAAGTGAAAGCGTACGTAACAGTAGAATTAATTGTGCAATCAAAAGCGGTAAAATTAAAAGTGTAAAAGTAAAAAAAAGAAATTGAAAGTGCCTGAAAAGAGCAAATGTTTTAATTTTTAATATAATTCGTTAAAATATATCTTACCATTAAATCAATGGCACTTTTCACAAAATTTAGGGGGAAACCCAAAAAGCTTCCTGCATCTAACGGCGTACCACAAGAAGTAAGCAAAATGGATGCTTTAGGATGTCAGATGATTATGACGCGTTGCGCGAAAATATTTGCGCAAAGAATTAAGTCAACGATATGAGCAGAAATAATTTAAAGAAGCGGCAGTATAAACCTTTAAGAAGATATGCACTTAAGTTACACCAAAATGCAAATTAAGTTGCCTACCTCATACTTACAAATCATTAATAAATAAAATTTTCTTATATTTACAACTAAATGAACGAAGAACATAAATTACAGTATATTTTAATACAACTCAAAATGGGTTGTTACAAGTTGAAAAAGAATGGTTAATTTCACTAAACATTAATCAACGAAATACTAGATCAACTATATCGAGCAGATATTAAATGTAACTATTTCAAGTATTTAAGGAATGCAGAACATTTTAGGAATAATAGTTTTTCGGTTCAAGCTTTTCTTCATTTAATGATTCGCATGTTTAATAAAATGTGCCATTCTGGACGAAAAATAAGTAATTTACTTTGACTTGAATGGCCGCGAAAAATAAATAGATATCGAATTATACATCATAATCGGTCGACTATTTTATTGAGTAAAAATTTTACCGATAATTTAACGTATGACTGGTAGTGAATAGAAGCAAATGGCATCTGAACGATTAAGAAACCCTGAAGTTGACGCGACAGTGAACATCTAAACTCCTCAAGGCAAATTTAGCCGTTTTAAATGTCTAAGATAGCATAGGTGAAGTTCGTAGTGTAGATTGAACCACTATAGTTATGTGGGTGAAAAAACAATTGATTGTACGCTATGTGATTTAATCAATATATATCTTCAATTTTAAAGCAGAAATAACTATGAACAGATCTTAATAAGGAAACAAACTGCGAAAAACAATTTTGAAGTGAAGTTGTAGTAGTTCATGTTCATCGTTGAGGCATGTAAAAGAGAAAGAAATGGTGAAACCTTTAATGCAGGATCACTAATTACATATAATAGACAACGTTAAAGAACATTAATATTAGAAATAAATGGTCGAGTTTTTAAATGCGTAGTTACAAAACCAGAAGTGCAAAGTTTAAGGCACTGATATAAACAAATGCGCTTATGTAAACAAGTGTGTTATTACTTTCCGCACTAAAGAAAACGGGTACAAATGTTGATTAAAGTCAACTTTTTGCTGGATGTATATGAGGTAAATTAGTAAGTCAAGCGTTTAACATGGTTAAGTCACATTTATATTTATGTATTATTTTGATGATTTTCATGTTTGTAGAAAATGTAAATGTTAGTTGGGTAGGTCGGCCTATTTCTACAGTTTTTGCTTTTAGAGCTCGACGTTTCGGAAGCGGAGGTCTGCTTCCGTTATTAGGGTTAGTCCTGAGAAGGACTGTTTTCGCACTTGAGTCGAATTCATATGTTATGATTTTTTCCCAAGCACTTGATCTACTCTCAGATTCGAACTTTGGTACCGTTTCACTTACAAGTCTGACACTTTTACCGCTGAGCCACTCAGTAATCCAATACATATTTTTTTCTCGATTCTTGATCTTTCTGTTTCGCGGATGTTGTTCTTGTGTTCCTGAGTTCTCACTTTGAGTGGTCTACTGCTCTCTTCTATGTATGCTCTGACGCATTCGCATCGTAGTTTATATACACATTTCTTGGAATTCTGGTCTTGTATGCTTGTACGATAGAGCAAACACAATATGCTCAAAACAAGAGGACCTGAAAAAAGAAAAAGAAAATATCTCTAAAACAGTTAAAGAAAATGGCTACCCCGATCTAACAATTAACCTAAACAGGGCAAGAAGTTCCTAAATACACAGCGATAATACCATATATACAAGGTATCTCAGACGAAATATGAAGGATAGGCAGCAAATATAAGATACGCATCGCATTCAAATCGACCAGAACGCTCAGAGAGATACTAACCAAAACCAAACCAATGAAGGTCAGAATTACAACGATTGTGTACATAACCTACCATGCGAATGTGACAGAGAATACATAGGAGAGAGCAGTATACTACTCAAAGTGAGAACTCAGGAACACAAAAACAACATCCAGAAAGGATGAAACAGGAAGATCAAGAATCGCCGAACATATCTGGAACGAAAACCACAGCATCCAGTGGGATAACATACAGATAGTGGTAAAAGACGAGAATACAACTCGTCGGAAACTCAAAGAACACATCGTACTAGCAGAAAATCCAATAAGTCAAGCTAGTGTAGAAATGAAACCCATATTCTAAAAAATATATATTGGATTACTCAATGACTCAGCGTTAAAGGTGTCAGACTTGTAAGTGAAGGGTACCACAGTTCGAAGCTGAGAGTACTCAAGTGCTTGGGAAAAAATCGTAAGATATGAATTCGATTCAAGTGCGGAAACAGTCGTTCTCAGGGCTAAGCCTGATAACAAAAGCAGAGTCCGCTTCCGAAACGTCGTGATATAAAAACAATAACTGTGGAAATAGACCGATCGACTCAACTAATATGAAACCACAGTTACAAAACACTTATAATACAGAAAATGTAAATGAATCTTACTTTTTACAATTTCTTAGTAGACATGTTGACATAACAATATCTCTTCTTTTGAACGTGTCAGACGTTAAACTTTTATTTGCGCTTTTCAAAAGACAGACTATTAAAATTTATTATTTAGGGTTGAGTTTTATTGATGTTCATTTAATTACAAGATTTGATCCCAAAGAGGTAATATTTAATTGGTTGCGAATATCACATTTAAGTAAAAATTATGTGATTGGGCAACATGGTTCGGTCACTTATTTAAGTACTAACGTGTATTTTCATTTGCGTTGAGTAATTACACAAACTTATAAACCAAATTAAGGACCTCCTGATATAATTAATGTGACTTGATTCATTGTTTACTTTATTATGAGGCAATTAAAAAAACTTTAAAATTTTAAATAACATAATCAAAGGCAGTTTAATAACTTTATTATTACTTAAATGGTTGAATATTATGGGAAGGTTAAGGGAAAGGGAAATATAATTAGAAATTAATTTAATGATTATCAGTTTTAATTTTCTGTGCACATTTGCGACAGTTGAACATATTTTATACAGCAAAAGTGAAAATTAAGATTTTTTTGGAATATTATTGTATTTATACCGAGTAATTTTTGTTTCGTATTGTATCGACATATGAAAGATAAGACTCAAACTTAATACCGTGCAAATGTTTGATCGTAGTAGCGATTTATGCTCACGAGCTATCTTATGGTAAGCGAATGGGTGTTACACCTATTTCAACCATTTAACAATTTACAAACAACTACGATCCTTGTATTCATTGAGTTTAAACCGGCATTCGGCTTTTACAAGCAGTTACTGCGCCATGTGTAGTTAGCCCTGTATCATATTAATGAACGTTTTATTTAAAGCACCTATTATTAGTATTAGTATTAGTATTATAATTGGTATTGGTATTGGTATTGGTATTGGTGTTGGTGTTGGTGTTGGTGTTGGTGTTGGTGTTGGTGTTGGTGTTGGTGTTGGTGTTGGTGTTGGTGTTGGTGTTGGTGTTGGTGTTGGTGTTGGTGTTGGTGTTGGTGTTGGTGTTGGTGTTGGTGTTGGTATTGGTATTGGTATTGGTATTGGTATTGGTATTGGTATTGGTATTGGTATTGGTATTGGTATTGGTATTGGTATTGGTATTGGTATTGGTATTGGTATTGGTATTGGTATTGGTATTGGTATTGGTATTATTGGTATTGGTATTGGTATTGGTATTGTATTTATTGGTATTAGTATTAGTATTAGTATTGTTTATTGTATTAGTATTGTATGGTATTATTATATGGTATAGTATAAAGTCATGGAAATATTATGTCACAAAAGCGCCACCTGTTAAATAAATTTATAGCGAGAAAAACCTCATGAACTAGATCGTAAAATATCGGCTAACAGGAAACCATAATCTAAAAAGAAAACACTTGCCTCCACCTGAAAATTCTACTGCAAAAGTATTTACGTAAGGCTCACCTACACTTAAATAAAATTTTAAGCTTCATTTAAAATCGGAAAAATTGCGATAATTAAGCTCAAAATCCATTACACATTTCGGTAAACTTCAACGTAAAATTCTTTTCTCAATTAACACAGAAAAATGATAACGATTCAACACGGTAATTAATTATTCAATTTAAAATGAATATACGTCACAACAAAATAAACAAAACGCTATCAAATATTTAAAAATGTCAATATAGGATCGTAATACCTAAATACGAAAGCTCACAGCTAAGTTCCCAAACTAACAACAAACTTGTTTTCGTTTTTTTGTCGGAAATTCAAGTGAATCCGTGAATTAACATCTGGTACGGTGTTTTCTAAAAAGATTCAAAATAGTCGCACATGCTCGCAAAACAATGACGTGCAACAAAAGAGACAGCTGATTGCTTAACTATCTATTTAGTTTATGTTTACGTTAGGTTGTATCTCATAACATCTCTTAAAATGAAATTATATCCACAAAACCCAAAACAGAAAATTATCTAGTAAGTAAATCTCGCAAATCGCCATGTTAAAGCTTTTACTAAAGTAATGACAAGAATTGAACTTTGTGTTAGTTGTATAATCGAAATTCCTATAAAATAAATATAATTTGAATGTAAACCAAAATATCTAATCATGTAAGTTTGATCTGACGTAAATAATAATAACGCAGTAATAGTAGTGGTCACAAAATATTTTACATTGTAAAGTAATAACATTTTCGAATCAATAACACTATTCGTATATTAACCTAAGATTAAACAGAATTAAAATAAACAATGAGTAAACAATGATACAAAAGTTAAAATCAATTCAACCTTGTAAACTCTATTAGTTAAAACTGGGTTTGCGATTGAAAGTTTCATATTTTCCAAAATCATCAGTAGAAGACGAGCACTTGACACCATCTTGAATATTTGGGGAAAACCCACCATTTTTTTATACGCCCACGTGGGGATCGTATTTTTTCACCCCTATGGTTTCTTTTCGGAGTCCTTTTTCAACCCCTTGATGGAATTTTCACCCTAATTAGGGCCGTTTTGGCTGTATTAAGAATTGTTTTTAAAGTTCAGCCCCTGGAGGGTAGGTAGGTAAACGCGCGCATATGCAGTGTTCTGAGAATAAAAAGATTTAATCTGTTATTAATTAGGATCCGTTTTTATCAAAGGAGGTTGCACAATTATTATTACATTTTTTTAAATCCCATCTACATATTGTGACCTAATTTATTTATGCATTGGGGGTTTTATTCTAATAAGGGACCGTAGTCTTGTAAGACGAGAATCTGTTCGTGGGCTTCTTAATATGTGTTTATTATTAAACAGTTATACAACTACATTATGATCGGAAAATGGCAATCAGTGGACAACGTGTTAATTAATCTGTTTACAAACATTTTAAAATTTTACTATCTTGAATATTTGTGGTCCTGGGATACGTTGGCAGTCCTTTTATATGTCCACGTGAGCATCGTATTTTGGTCTATTTTGTAATGGTAATAAACGGTTGGATTATTTCTGATATTAAAGAATCTAATCAAGATAAAGATAACATATACAAAAGATTTTAAATACCCTGTTAAATAATATAAATATAAATATAATGATGATAAAAACAGTTAATGGGTATTGCGTAATCAGTTAATCAACTTGTTATACAAAAGCGAATGTAAGATTTCGCAATTGAACGTAAACAATAATAATAAACATATATTACGTACATGTATATCGGGGCTTTTAGCTAGCACAGACTGGATTAGTTAGACAGATGCAATGCAATTGCGAAGCTGTATAATTAAATTAAATTAGTAACTCAGAATAAAACATCTATCAAGCTCTTCGTGTAAACCGTCAACAGCGAAATATATATTTGCGCAAACTGGTTATTTAATATTGTGATGTATGCAGCGAATTGCCTGTGTCTTCTTCTTTAAGCTAGATTTCACCTCTATATTATTTTACATACATACAAAAATTCTGTCTCATCAGAAATACCTCTGTCAAAAAAAACCGGCTTTAGATTTTATAATCAGGTTAATCATGCATCCTGGCCGCTTATTAGAGTACTATTTTTAAATTGTCGGGTTTACCGATAATGGGGTTGTCATACCATCACATAAGCATATTTTACATACACGCTCTGCCCTAGCAGAAATACCCCTGTCAAGAAGGAACTTAGATTTATGAAACTGGCCCCTAGGGAAGATATTAGAGCGCGGTTACAGAAACAAGTAGAGTACACTATACATAAACCTGTAGTGAGAAATAGGTACATTGTAGTTAACATTCCTTTTTGAGTTATGACAGGCGGAGTCTGCGGTATGAGAAATCTAAATAAATATAATGACGGGTATAATTATATACTAACGGTCATCGATATATTTAGCAAGATGGCATGGACGCGAGCTCTGAAGCTGAAAAACTACATGTTCTATAATCGACGTATTTTCGGTTATTTTGCAAAGATGCGAAAAGTGTCCAGCAATTCTTTAATAAATATCAAATCTAATCATATAGGCAAATTTAGCGATGCGATGCTTTCATACAGGTAAGAATCGCACTAACGGATTACAGTTAATGCGAAAGTCAATAACCTTTACACATTATCTGTCTTAAGGCTTTATTTGCTCTAAAACCTACGATGCATCGTTTAGGTAACTGACCCAGGAAGATATTACCCAATGGTTTTCGCTGTATGCCCACAGATATAGTTTTACGTCGGTTCTTGTAACAGAGTATTTTGCTGCAGTTGTTTCTAAGGCTTTAGCGCGTGCAATTAGAATAGTGGGGTTGAGTCGCATACGTCTCACCTGTAAACTAGCGTCCATAATTCGGGTCTTGTAATTTGAACCGTGCGCCGCCATTAGACTAAAGGTATCTCTTGATCGTACTAAATTTAACCTTTAACTCAACTCCACTTATGAGAAACTTTTCCTGATTAAATGAAAGCACGTGACCAATCATCTCAACCTGTTTGCTGGTCGCTGCAAGTACTTGACGTTTCGAGAAATCGTTATTTGCATGACTCATATAGGTAATAATTTGCGACGCGAGGCTTTCGGCGAAGGCTGTTTCGGCGATCCCACTCCAACCCTCCCCGAGCATAACCGAGATTGTAAGACGGGTGTAGGGTGTCGCAACTTGTTCTCGGGTCTTTGCTCCTTGTCGTGATCGCAATTTGTTCGTAGGCCTTTGTGTATTGTCGTGGTACCCTTGCCGGAATATTTGAATTTGTATTATAATAATAAGGAGCCTAATGCTAACTTGTAAGACAGGTGTAGGGCTGCGCAGCTTGCTCTCGGGGCTTTGTCCCTCGTCGTATGAAAGCATCGCATCGCTAAATTTTGCCTACATGATTAGATTTGGTGTTTGTTAAAGAATTGCTGAACACTTTTCGCAATAAAGTCCCTGCCCTTATCGGTCTGTATACTTTGAGATATCTTCTCGCATCTTTGAGAAATAACCGAAAATACGTCGATTATAGAACATGTAGTTTTTCAGCTTCAGAGCTCGTTTCCATTTCATCTTGCTAAATATATCGATAACCGTCAGTATGTAATTATACCCGTAATTATATTTATTTGGATTTCTCATACCGCGCTATAATTTCTTCCCTAGGGGCCTATTTCATAAATCTAAGTTCCTTCTTGACAGGTGTATTTTTGCTTGTATGTAAAATAGGCTTATGTGATGGTATGACAACCCCATTATCGGTAAAACCCGAAAATTTAAAAAGAGTACTTTAATAAGCGGTCAGCATGCATGATTAACCTGATTATAAAATCTAAAGCCGTTTTTTTTGACAGAGGTATTTCTGATGAGACGGAACTTTTATGTATGTATGTAAAATAATGTAGAGGTGAAATCTAGCTTAAAGAAGAATACACAGGAAATTCGCTGCATACATCACAATATTAAATAACCTGTTTGCGCAAATATGTATTTGGTTTTGGCTGTTGACTGTTTGCGCGAAGAGCTTGATAGATGTTTTATTCTGAGTTAGTAACTTAATTTAATTATACAGCTTCGTAATTGCATTGCATCTCTCTAACTACTCCGGTCTGTGCTAGCTAAAAGCCCCGATATATACATGTACGTAAGATATGATTATTATTGTTTACGTTCAATTGCGAAATCGTACATTTACTGTTGTATAACAACAAGTTAATTAACTGATTACGCAATACCCATTAACTGTTTTTAATATCATTATATAGAATTTAACAGCGTATTTAAAACCAATTGTATATGTTATCTTTATCTTGATTAGATTCTTTAATATCAGAAATAATCCAACCGTTTATTAGCTTTACAAAATAGACCAAAATACGATGCTCACATGGACATATAAAAACGACTGCCAACGTATCCCAGTGCCACAAAAATCCAAGATAGTAAAATTTTAAAATATTTGTAAACACATTAATTAACACGTTGTCGACCGACTGCCATTTTGTGATCATAATGAAGTTGTATAACTGTTTAGTAATAAACACATATTAAGAAGCCCACGAACAGATTCCCGTCTTACAAGACTACGGCCCCTTATTAGAATACAACCCCCAATGCTAAAATTAATTCGGTCACAATCTGTACATGGGATTTAAAAAATGTAATAATAATTGTTCAACCTACTTTGATAAAAACGGATCCTAATTAATAACATATTAAATCTTTTGATTCTCAGAACACTGCATATGCGCGCATTTACCTACCTACCCTCCAGGGGCTGAACTTTAAAAAAAATTCTTAATACCGCCAAAAGGGTCGTAATTAGGGTGAAAATTCCATTAAGGGGTTAAAAAAGGACTCCGAAAAGAAACCATAGGGGTGAAAAAATACAATCCCCATGTGGGCGTATAAAAAAAATGGTGGGTTTTCCCCAAAAAATCCAAGATGGCGCCAAGTATCACATATTGTAAGTATATCAATTTTATATAACACCAAAATGAATATTAATAACGTCGAACACATAAACTTAACAAATTTAGTAATACGTAATTTTGTGAAGCAAATCAGTATAAAATAGAAATCATACACAATATAATATGAGTAATTCACGGGTGAATACACTTTTATAAAATTATTTTAATCGCCTGAAGGGCTCCTAAGCAAAACTGTAAATAAAGAAAGTGTATTCATCCGCCTAGCAAATACAAATTAAAAAACACACTTATTACAATCACCAACAAAACAAAATAGCTGTAAAAATTACTTTCGTTACATCAATTGACCACTAAGAGTTTTCCCTTTCCGTTCGTACGGCGTTATAGGAATTTTTCGTGTAATTGACCCTACCGGTAACTGTACGGTGGTCACCAGCATCTCTTAAAACTCCCCAATATTGTTCCTCTATCTAGCAGCTTCGCCAGTCGACCACTTTCTGTTTACTTTTAAATTTATATCAACTCAAATTTAGTGACGAAAATATTAAATCAAAACCGAATGACTCGGTCACTTTACCATCTGGTTTAACGTATGTATACAGAAATAATAATTTATTTACAAGCGTTCTTTGACTTTTATGCACACAAAAACTTATTAAAGGGATATTTACATACAGCAATTTCTTTCATCTGTTACAAAAATCCGCAAAAGAAATGCGGTAAATAGGAAGAACAAGGAACAGCACTACCACTAAACACTAGTTCGTCTTCGCTGGATACACAAAAATGTCACTTCTGACAAACGATACACAACACTATATTACCGGGTGTATAAATACTATTTAAAAAATCCCCAAAAGGGTAAACGAAAAACTCTTCCTACTAAAACTTCAATTAAACCCCGGTAAGACGTAAATAAGTTCAACTCACCTCTTCTACATGTTTACTAAAACTGAACTAAAAATCCCTTTCCTTACAATATCACGTAATCCTTTTGACCATCGCATAATAATTTCCATACCCAAATTGCATAATGGACAATTCCCATGAAAGAAAGTCTTGATATCTAAAATTAAGTCACACACATACATCCTGTTTTTCAATAAGATACCCTGTTATTCAAATAAATTTTCTATACTTTCACCAACAATAATTCCGCATATAAGTGAACTAGTAAACTTGAATCTCGATTGAAGTTTTCGTTATCAACGACAGCACACAAAATTTATTCCCAAACATATCATGTTGCTTAAGAACTCTTTTCATCATCAAATCAAATTCCTTCCGAAACCACGATAACAATTTTCAATGACGTAATTTTAACTCAACTAAACTATAATTAACGATAAATAGGATTACCCATTAGTTACAGAAATAATATTAAACTCCCAAATAAAATTCATTTTACTATATATATATATATATATATATATATATATATATATATATATATATATATAGTATGTATATATGCAGGGTTTTTCAAAAAACGTTCCGCTAATTTCTAGGGTAAATAGAATATTAAAAATTACGTTAGTTTGGTTAATAAACATGCCTCCTTAAGAAAAAACGGCCCTGTAAACGTGGCCCCAAAAATTCTTTTTTTTATTATCTCTGAAACGGTTTAGGATAACTAAATGAAATTTAGACCACAAATACCTTTGATTAGGTCATAAAAAATAGTGTTGACAAATTTTTAATATTTTGTATAGACGCGTCGTGTCGCTAAAGGGGGGTGCCACTTATTTCGCCCCCAAACTTTTTTATGGGGATATTTTTAATTTTTGGGCAAAAATAGTATTTTTAAACAATTTGTCACAAAAAAGATACTCTTGTTGAAAGTCATAAAAATTATTGGTTTTGGATTTATTTGCGGTTTTAGCAAGTAATACAGACCAAATTAATATATTATTTTAAAATGAAACAATTAATAGTTTTCATACGCGAGAACAAACTACCTCATGGAATAATGATTGTTTCAGAAACAACTATGAGGTAAAACTGTTATAAATTATTTAGAACTTAAAAAAGGTTTTAATTGAATGACATTAACACAGAACAGACAAAGAAACAATTAAAAAGGACAATGGAATAAGTAGGTACGGGTTTTTACATTAAGTGTTCGAAATGACCACCATCTTCACGAATACATAAATTTAAACGTTTTTCTAGTGAAATCCTTTGGAGTGACCGTGGTTCTTGAATTAACGTTCTTAAATTATTTTCAACTCTGGCTTGAAGTTCTTCAAAGAAATTTATTTCGCTTGAATATACTTTTTCTTAACTAAACTCCACACATGAAAATCCAAGGGATTTCGATCAGGGGACCTTGATGGATAGTGGCTAGGAGTATCGGCACCTCGACCAATGTAACGATTTGGAAAATGTTCGTTGAGACATCTTCTAGTTTGTCTACTGAAATGAGGTGGGGCACCATCATGCATAAAAACCATATTTCTTCGTAGATCAAGAGGCAAACCTTCGAATAGCGGAAATAAACGATTACCAAAAAATTCAGAGTAAACATTATTTAAATTTCCATAAAAATATGGTATGCAACGAGGCGGTTGCCTATTGAAGGAGTCCATATATTCAATTTAAAATTTTGTTGATAATGCGTTACACCTTTGGATTTTCCTCTGCCCAGAAGTGATTGTTATGACTATTAGATATACCTTGTCTAGTAAAAGTTGATTCATCGGTGAAAAGAATATTTTGTAAAAAAAATCAGGGCTCTGTTTCATTCTTTTTTGTAATAATTCGCAATAGCCTCTTCTCAAAATTCTTGTACTTGCCTGTAGTGAAACGGGAATAATAATTGTTCTTTTAATACACGATTTACGTTAGGAACACTTGCGTTACTTGCCCTTGCCACGTTTCTTACACTTATCGTAGGATCCGTAACAACTAGATTTAAAATATGTTCTTCTATGTGAGGCATTCTTGGTGTTTGGTTCTAGTCTCACGGCACCGCCTCACTAAGTTCAAAAATGTTTTTGAATCCGGAACACCTCTTCTTGGAAATTTTTCCGCATATCTTCTTTTCGCTGCATTAGGATTTCCATTACATTCCCCTAATGTTAACAACATATCGGTATAGTCACTATTAGTGTACATATTCACTTTCAAAGTTTTTAAAAGCGTTATTACTTGTTAAACGAACAACCAAAACTATCAACAATAATGCGTCAAACGAATCTGTCAAACAAAAAAAAAATCGAGAGTCTGCAGTCTAAGCCTACTTAATCCAAGTAAATCAAATTAACTCAATATTTATTTAATTTTCTTATTTTAGGTAAACATGTTAAAACCTCAAATAACTCCAAAACCAGTGATTTTTTTGACTTTCAACAAGAGTACCTTTGTTGTGGCAAATATTATTTTTGCCCAAAAAATTAAAAACATGACCATAAAAAAAGTTTGGGGGCAAAATAAGTGGCACCCCCCGTTTAGCGACGCTCATGTACAAAATATAAAAAATTTGTCAACACTACCTTTCATGACCTAATCAAAGGTATTTGTGATCTAAATTTCATTTAGGTGTCTTAAACCGTTCCAGAGATAATAAAAAAAAGGATTTTTGGGAACACTTTTACAGGATCGTATCTTCTTAAGGAGGAATTTTCGGACACATGTTTATTGACCAAAACCAAAATATTTTATTTACCATAGGAATTAGCGGAACGTTTTTTGAAACACCCAGTAAGTATTACGTGGAACTCAATCGTGATTCAAAAACTTCAATTTATTAACCACAAACAAACCGGAAAAATGTATACCCCGGGTACAGTATTGGGATACTATTAAATAAAAGTTCGAGAAAGCAAAAGAATCTACGGTACATTTTAACCACACGTGACAATACCTCATATTTGTTTATTTGAGCTCTTTAACGTGCTTCTAAGTATTTTTTGTTCTATAGGAATGTAAGGTTTTTATTTTATTCATCATATTATCGACTTTTTCATAATTTTTTCACATAAACTCCTCACACTGGCTATTGTGTTTATTTGATGTTCTTTTTAGTTTTCGTTTTTCAAAAATCTCACTATCTTTCTCTCTATATCACTTTTTCCCACGTAGTATTTGTAACTTTGACTGTACACATTTATGAGAAATATGCTGGTTAATAACCATAAAAAGATGAACTAAACTATTTCCTAATTGTGTAACCGAATACAGTATGTGTCATTTTATTGTCTAATGGAATTATGTAGTTGTCATACTCAAAGATAGCTCCAGCATTATGCGTTTTAGTGTTGTTTGTCGTAATGACTTCTTTCTGCTATTATACTCGTGCTGGGTACAATTATAATGTTCATTGTGTTCCTTATTTAGTATGTTTTGACTAATTTTAATTAATTTTGATTACTGTTTGTTACAAAGATGGAAAAAAATTGATTTTGATAAGTAACTATTAAAATTCACTCAGGTGATAACTTTTTCACTCTTTGTTATTTCAGTTACAGCTAGTAAAGAGTAGGAAACCTAAAATTAAGCAACTCTTGAGTAAATTAGAAAGTCCAATAAGTTGATTAAAATTTACAACTTAATTACATTGGCTGACATACTTACATCTTGATAAATTAGCTTACTATTGAAAAAAAATTTATGAGTTCATAAACTTTTACAAAATTAAGACTTTTTAATTGATGAATTCCTTATCTTGAGCGAAAGTATAAAAAACTGACAACTTTAAGAAATATGTTGGAATTTATGACAGGCAATTACTGAAAATAAATTTCAGCTATCCAGAGTTTAATAAGTGTTTTAGAAACTTCAGCACTTTAATGACCACATCAATGTTGTGGTTTTATATTATTTCACTGAATCTATATTTCACTATTAATTGAATCAAAACTACTTTCTTGCTTATTTTAAGAGATTTTGTTTGAATGCAAGTATTCCAGTTTATGTAAAGTTCATAAATTCTCGGATCATATATTTTATGAAAGCATAAAGAATACTACATTTTTGAGCGCAAAGGCAGCAATGATAGGAGAATGCCAAACCCGTATTGATTCTTACGTTGGCGATTTGGAGTTTTTAATCCAACATTTCATGTTTGATCAGTTTTATTAAAATTTTATATTGTGCTTATCTCATTCAAAGTAAAAGCAGTTTAGGGCATCATTTTATTGGAAACGTGTTTACTATGTTTGTGTAGAGCTGTGATGTTTATAAAGCTAAATCAAAGCTTAAATTAATCTAACAATGAAGATGCTTTAAAAAATATTACAAATTTTTCAAATATATTGTAGGCAGCGATTGTTTTAGTGTTCTTTTATATTTTTCCATGCAATAACTAAGCGAAGTAAACATTTTATTGTTCATATTGTTACACAAATACATCAAATGCATCTCCTATTTATAAAAACCGCAGATAAAGCAATTTTCTCGTAATCTGAAGAAGTGCATTCATAAAAGAGTGTTGTGGCTGTCATCGTTCGGTCTTACAAAGTAACTGTTCTTAACAAAGTAATTTATATAAAGAAAATATCTAATGTAGCCATCACATAACTTTTTCATGGTACACATTATTGAAAATTATATAAGGGAAAGAGTTTAATCAAATCTATACATATTTCTCGTAAATTAAATTTTAAAACAAACGTAAGTCCTGTGGGTACAATTGCACTTTACCGATCTAGAGCATAGTAGCACAAAATAATTTAAAACCTCTTTTCAAAGTTTTTTTGCTTAAACGTTTAAATATCTACCAACTTAAGAAGCATATTTGGAAGCTGCCGGCATACCAAATAAAAAAACATTATGAATCAGATATTTAGCTAATAAAATAATTTTTTAGTGCTTTCCGATCCTCAGACTCGTCCAGAAAGTCATTGTTTTTGAAGCCAAGGACCGCAAAACGTCAAAATGTTTTGTTTGGCACCACTGATTTGTATATATTAACATTTTCTGCAATCATAATATTAGAGCCATTTGACACTTTGATTTTCAGTGCAGACAGCATAACTTAAAATATCATGGCGTTACCAACAAAATTTGCAAAGATATTTTTAATAAATTAATAACTTCAACAATGACGACCCTCAATTCTGCGATTACTCGCAAAACTATCGCTTCTAGTCTAGTGATACAAATAATTATTTAAGGTTTATTTAGTTTCATGTGAAATGTTTTATAAAGAAAACTTAAAGTGAATTACATTGAATAAAGTTTAGCTATGAAGTTGAAAGGTTTTCAGATATTCACAAAAAGCACTTTAAGAACCTTTTGCGTTTTTAGGGCTTATTTATCTCCCTTCAAAAACTTGTATGAAGACAACACGTCTGTACTTTAATTATATTTAAAGAATGCCTCTCAATCTTTTCACTAAAGTTATCACTTTTCGATATATTGACAAAATGTACTTTAACGCTTGACTACTTGACTACTCTCAGATTCAAATTTGGTACCTATCACTTACAAGTCTGGCACCCTTACCGCTGAGCTACTGAATAATCCAATATATATTTTTTAGAACTATTATGTATATATATACAGGCTGATCCCTTTAAATGGTACCAACATTGTGATTTCTGAAACCGTAAGAGATACGACGTAGATTAAATGACGAAAAAGTTGCAGTTTTAGGGAACCATTCCACTCGTATCAAAACATTTTTTTAATGTTTTTCAGTTTAAGAGTTATACGAAGAAAACCAAAAAGTTCAATTTTCGACTTTTGCCAGCAATAAGTTTATTTTTGAAAATATCAAAAAATGATACAGGGTAAATATTTAGTTAATTCAACATTAGCTATCTCAAGAAGAAGCTAGATTCTCTCTACGGCGTTTCGTGTCTTTGAGGATATCATCAACTTTTTTCTCAAATACGGACCTGTTTTTTTTTATTAACTTTAACTTTCTCGCTAAACAAGAACGTATTGCGGTCGAAAAAAAATCGAAAAAGATAAGTTGCATTATTTTGATGTTTTACGATTTCCTGAACGCGAAAAAAAAATTTAGAAAATTTTTCAAATGTCTGTGTGTGTGTGTGTGTGTGTGTGTGTGTGTGTGTGTGTGTGTGGGTGGATGGGTGGGTAGGTGGGTGCGTGCGTGCGTGCGTACGTGTTTGTGTGTGTGCGTGCGTGCGTGCGTGCGTGGTTGCTTGCCTTCGTGCGCGCGTTCGTGCGTGCTTGCGTGCGTACGTGCGTGCGTGAGTGAGTGAGTGCGTGCGTGCGTGCGTGCGTGTGTGTGCCTGTTTGCCTGTGGTCCCTCGCCATCCGAAGCTTTACGAACGATTTTGATGGAATTTGGAATGACGACCTACGAGACAATTATGTCTATAAAGGTGAGAATAAGGGTGTTATTTTGGAGGCAAATTTTCAAATTTTAACATTGAAATTCAGGTCAGCAATTTTTTGCAATTTTTTAAAACTTTAAAATTGAATATGGCCGCAGTTACAGTCACATATACGTAAATCTTTTTTGTAGAAATATATATTTCCGATACCGTTCAAGATATAAAAGAATTGGAAATAGATATGCGTAGTCAAATAAGGTTTCTTTAAGGAGATTTCTATAAATTATGGTGTAAATTTGCCTACATTTAAGGGGTCAAATTTAAGCAATTATTCGAAATTGATTTATTCAAAATTGTCTCCAAGCATTTTTTTTGTGTTTTTATATTTTCTAGGCCACTCTTATGAATGGAACTAACCTGCTTCTTCTAAAACTACTAGTATAGGAGACATGAACTTTCAAATGTTTAATATTGATATTGGTATAACATTCTAAGTATTTTGGTTACAACCTTGAGATTTTGGAAATAAACTTTGTTCATTTGCGCTAATGAAATATCATCCGGATGAAAACAATACTTCCTGTTTTTCCAGAAATTAAAGACATTCCTCGTTTGCTGGTATAACATACACATATTCTTACTTTATGTGAAAGGGAGCGAAATTTGCTTTAAAATGATATGAAACAGTCCATAGTTATCTTGAAAGATAAGTGCAAGATCTATTTTTAACTTTCAACCTACATATACATATGCAGGTATAGAAGGTTATGCAATCGACTGTTTCTTCACTATCGCTAAATCGACTTATTAGCTCATTTTACAACTTTGGCCAAGTTTCGCAATGATCGGCCATGGTGTCTTAATTTATGTTATGATGTGTGTGTATGTATGCAATGTATGTGATGTTATGTGTGTGTGTGTGTAGTGTGTGTGTGTGTGTGTGTTGTGTCGTGTGTGTCTGTGTGTGTGTAGTCGTGTAAGCGTGCTGTGCTGGTGTTGTTTTTTTTGTTTGGTGGCATCTTGTTGACCTCCTTCGGATCGTGTACGTGTGTCCGTGTAGTGTGTGTGCGTACGATAAGTGTTTGCTGTAAAATGAACCATGTGTCTGCGATATGTCATGTGTGGAACGATGTGCGTGTGAATGACGATGTGCTGTGCATACAGCTCAAATGGTCAATCGAACCTCATTTCCTTTCTCACAACAATATGTCAGCAATCGCTCCACTCGGTGTATGATTGATGGAAACCAATAGCTTTTAATTCTTAAATTTATGTTTACATAAACTTTATAGCGCCAAACCACTATACCAAAAACCATACGATACAGTTACTTCTTCTTCTGGTTAACGTTAGTATGTACTCAACTATAATTTTACTTACAGCTACTTTACTTTTATCTAACTAAAACTTATTAAAGCGGCACTGTGCACAGCAAGTTTGTATTTTATTTGTTTGAGCTGCGCAATACCTATACGTAGAACCATCCCTTTAACCAGGAACTCGTTAACATTAATCCGCATAACTAAAATGCGATAGAGCAGTTCAACAGAATAAAGGTTTAGCACTTCGTAAAAACACTAAAACCAATTACTTCTATGGCCGAAAATTGTCACTATTGACAAAACGAAACTCGACGATATAAGAAACCGGGGGTATGTTGAAACTCGATAATATCTCAACCATTGGATACGGAAATCTTCCTACGGTACTGTTCGGTGCACCCTCGCGGTATGGCATAACTAATCAGATCTTACTCCACTAACCCTTCAGCGTACATTGCGATGCCGTGAACAAAAAAAGGTGAGCGTTCGCCTACATCTTGGACTAGACCGACTTCAAGCTCCTTCAGTTTCAGCAATCTTCCCTATCATCTCCCTTACCTTTTAATTAGCCTATTACATAGCTTCGTTACTTTAAATTAACACGCGCGAAAAACGATAGCCTCTCGGCACTAAATCGGAAAAGAATTGCATCATCCGTCCAAATTTCATTCTCAAAGGTACCTCTGAGTTATCACTGAAATATGATCTGCTTGTAATAGGTCCATCCTACGAAAATGAGCTTTAAAACCTCGTCTTTAGAAATCTGACTCTTTGTTTATGGACTAAAATATTTATCGAAAAGAAAGGCTACAGTTTAAATTCGCAAAAGATGTACCATACAACGCAGTAATTTTATACTTAATATCATTTTACATGATGCAATTTCAAATCCATTTAACAAAATTCCCCAAAATTCAAAATAACGAGAACATTTACTCAGAAAAAAACTATTCTACGTTACTCTGATTGTAACGCAAGTATCAACTGTGAATGAAACGTAATTAAATCTTGAATTAACATTATTAGTGACAATAAACAAAAAACGTCTTTAACGAATTTAAATTCCAAATTTTAACTTGTAATAAAAACTCTAACATCCTCAAATAGCAGCAAAAAATAATTTTATATCCATATCTTGTATTACTTAAATTACGTTTAATTTAATCGACATGAAAACTTATTCTTATTCTTTGAATGTTTTTATATACCATATTCTAAATATATTAACCATTAAAAAAGTTTAACCAATTTCAATACTCAATACATTAATACTTGGAAACAAAACATTCTAAATCTGTTGACTTTTAAAACAGAAATTTCGTAAAATGAGAAGATAAAAAAATTATCTGAAGTAATTTACTTAAAATTTGTACACCCGGTGACAATGCGTACGAGTCCGAAAGTAGACAGCAATCGACTGTTTGGATCTTCCAACATGAGCCAAACCCAACCAAAGTTGTTTGCTCAAGAAGCAAATGATCACCTATTTTTTTTTACTACAGTGACACTGGAGAATCGTAAAACAGTCAATTTTGAATGGAATACAACCATTTGTTTACCACAAGTCATTAAAAAAAACGACACAGGATTATTCTGCATCATGACAAGTCAATCTCTTACACATCCACATTAACAATTGAATATTTGAACAACCAAAACATCGAATTAACGCCGTGCAGTCCTAATTTGGCACCCCATAATTTCTTTTTGTTTCCGTCCCTGAAGAATAAACTGTGTGGTTAACGTTTTTCGACGCCAAAAGGAGCGGTGCAAAATGCATGTGTCGTGGATACCTCGATCGGAATAGAAAAAGTGCTACGAAAATATATGCAAACATGTATTGATCATCGCGTATGTTCAATGTATTGAGAAAAACAATAAAACCATTTTAATGATTTATCTTAGTTTTCATTTGTTATTATGGATACATATCGAGCAACCCTGGTATGTTACAATTAAATTATAACCAAGTGATATGCTAATCCAATCAAGTTTTATGTAAGAGTCAGTACATAAAAGTTAAAGACGAACAACAGTTTTCTAGTTCGTTTATACTGCACATTAAAATTCAAAAAAGCTTAGTGCAATCTTAATATATAGTTTGCTTAAATAAAAAAAATTAACAAAGCTGAAAGATATGCAGGAGAAAAACACAAAAAAGTAAGTTTCTTTAAGAAATTTAATAACATAGATGCAAAGGAATGTTAGAATACCCTTCTGTACTACATAACTAACGAGCCTTGAGCACATAAAACTTTCCCTTTGACAAACAGTTTGAGTTTGTCAATTGCAATGATAAGTTAAACTAAACTAATTTTGTTAAAATTAAATCTTTAAGTGCATTGTTATATTTTTATTTTTGTTGAAAGAGGAAAAAGCTTACGTTTTCTAATATTCTAACCAAAATTTTGAAAGGAATGGCATTAATGCCAAATTATTTTTTGTATCGTTACTTTTAATACATAAACAAAAAAGTGGTATATAACTAAATATATAAACTTTTTTGTTTATGTATTTAATTTGACATTTGCCATCAAATATCTCAAAATTTAATTTTTTTCTAATTTTATGTAAACGATTACAAAGAATTTTGTTCGCAACACGTGCGCTGTCACATTTTGGGTATTGGTATTGGCTATAATCACATACTTTATGTTATTAAGAGCAAAAAAGTGTATACACTTTGTTAAATTGTACCGGGTGGTCTAAGTTGGACACTTAAGAAAACCTCTTAATTTTAAGAGATAGAAAAAATGGACCTAGGTGTCTGGAGCTTAAATTTAATGAGAAAATCCAGGGCGCAAATAGAATTGAGCTATCTCTAATCGTTTGGCCGCTAGGGGGCTTTTCTCGAGTTTAGTTTCTTTAATGCCTCATAACGATTTTATTATTAAAGATAATTGATTTTGGCAAAATCTTTCTTAGAGCACTTTTTTACGTAGAATCCATCGCGATAGACAGTTTTTATACAGGGTGTTTGGTTTTCTTTATACCACCCTAAACTACATTTTTTCATACGGACCATTCTGTATATTTTGGGGTTTTTGAAAGAGCGTAAAATTTTCTAAATTTTGATGTATCACTTGTTATGTTTATGTTAAATATTATTTGCGATATTGCATTTTATACACTAAATTATTTTGCTTTCGGACATCCATGGCTAACAAAAGACGGCAGTATGATTTAAAACGACAATTTCTTAGTTATCTGGTAATTTTTATTCCAAATATTTTTAATTTGAAATAACAAACAAAAAACAACGAACGTGATAGAAAACTTATGTGAGTAACTAATTAATACTGATGTAAAATATGCTCAGATAAATATTAACAGTAAAACGAAAGTAAAACAAACAAATTATTAGAAACATACGTTTAAATAACACTAATATTACTTACTGGGATTCTGCGGTATCTCCAGACAATAATAACAAATATCTAGTAGGCAGCTATGATCATGACATTTCTTTCTTTTGTTTTTTGAAAGCTTTTAGTTTATAAATAAGTATTTAAATGTAGTTAATTCTATAAAAAAAGTTTCTAATGCTAGAAAACTGTTATTTTTGTTAATAAGTCTTCGTGCAAGTTGTTTTTCATTTTGATAATAATTGCTTCATTTTATTTTTCAACATGTGCGAAAACAATGAAAAGTACGACATGCTGGAATGTTAAATCGAAAGCAATGGAAACTCTGACGCAGCAGGTAATCTGTATTTTAACAGATACCCTGAACGACGGCAACCGTTTAGATATATATTCGGTAAGCTGCAACAAAATCTAAGGAACTATGGTTCTTTCACTAAACCTAGAGCAAATTACAAAATTAATCAGGAAGGTCAAGATGAAAATGAACTGAAAGAAATTACAGTACTAGGAACTATAAATCACAAAGGTAAAACGTCAACACGAAAGTTAGAAACAGAGACAGGTATACCCAGATCTAATATTATGCTCACTTTAAAAATAATAAAGTAAGACCTTATACAACCCCAAAAATCTATCATTTTCTTCCTGGCGATTTCATACGACAAATACATTTTTGTGAATGGTTCATTGAAAAAAACGCCAGAAGACCAAAATTTTGCCTTAAATTGTATTTGAACGGACGAGGCCTCATCAGTAGTGCGGGAATATTCAATAGATATAACAAATATACTTGGATCGTGAAAATCCTCATGTTACTGTGGAGGAAAGGAATCAAGGAAGGTTTAGTTTTATGTCTGGTTGGGTATTTACCGAGGACAATTTATTGCACCGTATATATATATATATATATATATATATATATATATATATATGACGAAGCACTGAATTCTCAGCGATATTTATAAATTTTATAAGGCCAAATTGAACTGTTTATCAAAAATATACCAATTAATTTATTACAAAGAGTATTTTTCCAAGACGACGGGGCACTACCGCATTGTGCGGGAATCATCAACAATGATCTAAATGAACAGTTTAGAGGAAACTGGATGGGGAATCAAGGGCTAGTCCAATGGGCCGCTCGGCCTCCACATTTAATGCCCCTTGACTTATTTCTCTGGGGTAAAATCACAGACATACAGGCAGCCTTTTAATACCAGGGAAGAATTAGCAGAGGCGTTGCTAGATACATTTAACCAAATCCTACCATTGGAATTAATAAATACTGCAAATGGGATAAAGAAAAAGCTCGGACCACATTTAACGCCCCTTGATTCATTTCTCTGGGGTAAAATCACAGACATACAAGCAGCCTTTTAAAAGGGAAGAATTACCAGACGCGTTGCTAGAAGCATTTAACCAAATCCTACCTTTGGAATTAATAAATGCTGCAAATGGGATAAAGAAAAGGTGTAGAATCTGTTTGTAACAAAGTAGGAGACAATTTGGACATTTACTAACATAAATTGTTTTTCTTTACATTTGATTTATTGTTACCATTTTCTGAGTGTATTTAGATCAGTATTAATTAGTACTTTTGTTATATTATTTATACTTGTTTGTTCTATTCACATGTTTTCTATCACGTGCGTTGTTTTTTGTTTGTTATTTCAAATTAAAAATATTTGGAGCCAATAAAAATTTCCAGATAACTAAAAAATTGGCGTTTTAATTCATGCTGCCGTCTTTGTTAGCCATGGAAACCATCAAAATTTAGGAAATTTTACTCTTTTCAAAAACCTTAAAATATGCAGGGTGGTTCGTATGAAATAATGTAGTTTAGGGTCGTATAAAAAAACCAAACTCCCTGTATAAGAACTGTGTATCGCGACTGATTTTACGTAAAAAAGTGCTCTAACAAAGATTTTTCCAAAATCAACTAACTTGAATAATAAGAAAGTTATGGAGCATTAAAGAAATCGACTCAATTCGACAAAAACCCCATAGCGGCCAAACGATTAGAGACAACTGAATTATGTTGCGCCAGTTACTTTCTCATTCAATTTGAACTACAGGCACCTAGGTCCATTTATTCTATGTCTTAAAATAAAGGGCGTTTCCATAAGAAAGTGTCCAATTTGGACCACCCTGTATAAAGTGAAACTTCTCATTTTATTTAAACGACGTATTTAAAAATGAGTTGATCGAATATTGTTGAACTAATCCTTTCAAACAAAGAACTCCTTTTGAAAGTTTTAAAGTTCGTACTCGCATATTTTTTGTTTCTGTACAAACGAGGGGGATATTTCCCAACGTCATTTAATTTTATTATACTTGCAATTGAGGTATCTGAGCTTAAACCAGGTTTATTCATAATACATGTACTTGTAGATTCTATACACGTCAAGGATACAAATATGACCATCGGTGACTCGTGGTAGTTATCCTTAGGAGCTCTTACAATTCATATATAAACGGTGACTGATGAATGCGCTGTTTAATGACTGTCTAACAAGTACAAATAGATGAGTATATAGACAGATAAATAGAAATAAATAAATATAATGATATAATTATTTAATAATCTGTCGATTAATAAATATCCATGTCGCCATTTAATGTTGAAGTCTTGTAGACAGAAACAAAAAAATGTAAACACCCCAAGTATTTACAGTAAATTAATTCTATTTATTAGTAAAGTAAGAATTATTTTTTGCTTACTAAATCGTTTACTTGTAAATAATCATAGTTAAATAAAAATGGTTTAATAATTATTATTAAACCGTTAGAGGAGGTCCGAGTAAGCGCGCCCAGTGGGTAACCCCGTTCACTTTATTAACTTACAAGTAAAACCTTTATTATTAGCACACTCTGTGTTTTTATGTTTCTAAAGTATAGATGTCGCTCCGTATGAGTAATGGACAGATTACATTTTTTGCAGCATTTAATCTGTCAATGTTGCTTTAAAGGTGCCTTTAATAATTTTTCATCTTCGAAAAATTAGTTGTAAGTACAGTTGATGTTACGAAATATAATAATTATAGAAAAAAAGACGTTGTCTAATTGTGTCTTATTGTGTTTTCATTAATTTAATACTATAGTCTGTAAAAATAAAGATTTTCTATTTCGGCTTAGCGCTTTATTACTCTGAGACAATGGAAATGTAATCCTATTCCAGAAGTTACCAAACGTTTTCAACGAACTCAGTTCGGTACTGAATTCAATATTCCGGTATCTCAAATACTTTTCCAAATATTAAATTTCGAAATTATCAAATTTTATTTTTTTATACTTTCGTTACGGCCGCGGCGGTATTCCAAGTTCGTTTTTTAAAAAGATTTTGAGGCAATGTATTATTTTGGGGTCTAAATACGCAAATAGCCACCTATTATAATAGATTAAATAATGAGGAATTGATTATCACTTTCATCACTTTCTACTAATTATCCCATTAGGTATAAGTGCATTCCTATGTAATATTTGAATGTACGTTATGTTCTGCATGTACAATTAATGTCACTATTAGTAAACAATAAAAACTGGTTTATGCATATCAATTCCTTTTTAATTACCAATTAATGATTTCGTTGTTGCACATTCAAAATAAATGAATTGTATAAAGTAATAAACCTCTGCATCCCATCCACACACAAAAAAAACTTTGCAACATAGTTAAAATTAAAAATCGTTCAAAACGTTTTGTAACTTCTTGAATAGAATTAAAATTCCATTGTGTTTACCTCCGAGTCATTGAGCAGGTAATTTACGCTTTCACTTAAGTCGCGTACGTTTTATTGAAACCCAAACGTTAGAAAGAAACGGCTGTATATTCCCAATGTCTCAGAGTAATAAAGCGCTAAGCCGAAATAGAAAATCTTTATTTTTACAGACTATATCTGGTTTATTTCTATTTTTAATAACATTTACAATTAAAAAAGACTTAGTTGGCAACCCGCTTAGAGCGGGCGGAAATATCCGCATGGGCGGCGTTACCCGATTTTAATTCTTTAACACAAATATTTTAATATTGTGGATGTCTTTAACATATAAAATAACAAATGGAGGTTCGTAGACGTCAAATGCTTTACAAAGCGCCAAACCATTAAGGCTTTCTAAATTGGCTCCTGTAGGTTAAGATGGTCGGCACACCTTTGATTGATTGAGTAATCTACCATCAGTAATACGGGCTTCGAACCACCACCGGTAGATTTTGATTGCATGTTTTGTGACTATGCTCAAACAGACAGGTTTGTATGAGCATGGTCACGAAACTCAAAGCACAGATCAGATAGTACAAAGCCATCGGCGAGGGGCTATAGAAAATATTGTTCAAAGTTTGTTTGATACCGGTGGTAGTTCGAATCCCGTATTACTGGTGGTACACAAAAGCGGGACACGATTATTCGATCAATCAAAGGTGCGCCAACCATCTTAACCTACGGGGCCAGTTTAGAATGCCTGAATCGCTTTACAGTATTACCAACTTCGGTTAATTGTAACATTACTGTTTTTTTAAATACAACATCCTGTATTATGCGGTATTCAAATGGCGAATTAAGAGACACATTCAATTATATATGATAATATAGGGTGTTCTTGCACGTTGTCCGGCTTAGTTTTTGCAAACTGTAAGTTATATCAAATCAGCATTTTTAGAATTGAAAGTTGGACTTGCAAGCTCTAAGTTAAATCAAGCCGGTATTTTTGAATTGAAATTTGGTTTTTGTAAGCTGTAACTTAACTCAAACAGGTATTTTTGAAAAGAAAGTTGGCTTTCGCAAGCCGTAACTTAAATCCAACCGGATAAGATACTTATCTTTTTTAGGTTTTTTAATGGTGTATTTTTATAATTATACAATCTAAACGTTTTGATAACACTTACAGTTACTCTCTATAAAAATTGTTAAAGATGTTGAAACAATTGTGTGAAAGTTGAAAAATTAAAACATAGTTGGCTTATACGTTTCTCAAACTGTTATATTAATAGCAGGCTGATGTTTACGTTTTAATTTTTCAACTTTGAATATCTTTAACAATTTTAATAGATATTACTACTGACGAAAATAACTGTAAGTGTTATCGAAACATTTAGATTGTATAATATAAAAATTAACCATTAAAAAAAACCAAAAAAGATAAGTATTTTAGTGTAATAATGGTGATAGTTTATATTTTCATAAATCCAACAGGTATTTTTGAAAAGAAAGTTAGTTTTCGCAACCTGTAACTTAAATCAAACCGGTATTTTTGAAATGAAAGTTTTTCTTTCCAACCTGTAACTTAAATCAAACCGGCATTTTTGAAATAAAGGTTGGTTTTTGCAAACTCTAACTTAAATCAAACCGGTATTTTTTAAATGAAAGTTGGTTTTTCCAAGCAGTAAGTTAAATTAAATCAGTATTTTGGAAATGAAAGTTCGCTTTTCCAAGCTGTAACTTAAATCACACCAGAATTTTTGAAATGAAAGTTGCTTTTTGCAAGCTGTAACTTAAATCAAGCCAGTATTTTTGAAACGGAAATTTATTTTTTCTAGCTGTAACTAAAATTAAACCGGTATCTTTACTTTCTTGCTCAACAAGAAGGTATTGCGGTCGAAAAAAAATCGAAAAAAATAAGTTGCGTTATTTTCATGTTTTACGACTCCCTGATCCCGAAAATAAAAACTTTTGAAAATTTTCATATCTGTTGATGGTGTGTGTGTGTTGTGTGTTGTGTGTGTGTGTGTGTGTGTTAGTGTGTGTGTTGTGTGTGTGTAGTGGCTGTGTGTGTGTTGTCTGTGCGTGATGCAGTGTTGTGTGTTGTGCTGTGTGCGTGGTGTGTGCTGTGTGTGGTGCGTGTGTGTGTATGCGTTGCGTGACGTGTGGTGGTTGTGTGTGTGTGTATGTGTGGTGCATCGTGTGGTGTGTGTCGTGTGTAGCGTGTGTGTTGCGTGTTTAGTGGGTGATGTGTTGTGTGTGTGCTGCGTGCGTGTGGTGTGCGTATGATGTGTCGTTTGTTGTGATTGTGGTGTAGTGTGTGTGTGAAATGTGTGTGATTGCTGAGATGTGTGAATATTATGTGTCGAGAATGGACAATCCTTTGAATTGTAGTGTAGCGGTACTGAAAATATGTGATGTCTTTTTGTGTTGTGTGTAAATGTAATGTTGTTAAGTGTGATAATGTCGTTATGTGTGTGTGTAAATGTGTGCCACTGCATGCGAATTTGAACAATTGTGTAGATTATAAGCTAGAAATTATTGCTAAAGCATATTTTATGCTGCATCGTATTGGTTCGGTAAATAGCAACGACGTTTGTTATTGAATAATTGTTAATTTTAATTGAAATTTTGTTGCAATGCATATAACAATGGATTCAAATCTATTTAATTGATAATTGTATATTAGAATCAAAACTATTTTATGTCTTAACATCTTTGATTGCAATATGACCCAACGTTTTCTAATGAATAATTCGTTAATTTATTTAACTATTTAGTTGCCACTGTATAACTTTTATTTCATTACTCTAATAACAGTGTACCTAGATTGATATTAGAAAATTATAATTAGTTTTTTTTTGTTGCAATTGTTGTACTCACTGTGTTTCGGTCTGTGTGACCCGGTGATTTGTGTAGTTTAAATTAGAAGAACGAGAGCAGATTATTATCATATTCGAATGTATTTTATTAGTTTTGTTTTATTTTCGTAACCATAATATTGCCACACTATTACACAATATTGCGCATATTGCATGCGTTATTTGCGTACCAGTAAACAAGTTTATCCCTGCTGAGACTTGTCTGTGACTCCGCGTATAAACGCAGCCAGTGAGTATCTGTGTGTTAGTTTCGTAGTAAATATCAAACTTGATGCTATATTCTAATAAGAAATACCTAATGATTGAAATTTATTATTGAAAATGTGTAGTGAAAGCGTGCTTACGGATAGCGAACTTGAGAAGTGTTTGTGTGTTTGTGATAGTGATTCTAATGCTTCTGAATAAGAAGACCATTTGTCCGAAACCGAGATATATAATAGCGAATCGAATAATGAAGCGGAAGCTACGATTTCAGATGAAGGTGATACGGATACTCACGTAACTTCAAATATGGGCAATATGTATGAAATGAAAAGACACATCATTCGAGAAGGTTATCAGCAGCAAATATTATTTCGTTGATTGCTGGGCCAACGTCGCGAATAATTGATATAAAATCTGCGTACTTCGTATATTTCACACCCAAAATTGTAAACCTAATTTTGAAAATGTTAAATTTCGCAGGCAAAAGACTTTGTGGCGGCACGTTTCAAGAACTAACATTAGTTGAACTAGAAGCATATTTTGGCCTACTGTTTCTAGCTGGAGTGTATAAATCTCATCGAGAAGCAACAGCCAGTCTGTGGGATGGAAATGTAGGTCGTCCAATATTCAGATCAACCATGTCCCTACAACGATTTCATATAATTACACGAATAATTCGCTTTGACGATAAAAAAACAACGGCGCCAGACTGATAAATTAGCTCCCATACGGGACTTGTGGGATGAGTGGGTTGCAATTCTACCTAAGCTCTATAATGTTTACGAAAATGTAACAGTAGATGGGCAACTGGTACCTTTTAGAGGCCATTATCCTTTTAGACCTCCAGAGAGAGGTCAAGGTAAAATAGTTGTGGTAGATCTTACTTATGGTCTAAAAGGTCACAACGTAACGTGTGATAAATTTTTACCTCGTACGATCTGGGGCAGATGCTATTGAAACGAAAAATAACCATGCTCAACACTATTCGCAAAAATACGCCTGAACTGCCAGCCGCATTGGTCTGCAACAGGAAAGAAGTTCTATCTTCAAAATTTTACTTTACCAAAGACACGTCGATAGTCTCCTATACTCCGAAACGGAATAAAAATGTTACGCTCATGAGCACCAATCACCACGATAACGGAGTGTGTAACCAAGATCATAAACAGCCGTTTATGATTTTAAGTTACGACAAAACTAAAGGTGCTATAGACACATTAGACAAGTTAATAATAACATACACATGCAGACGGCAAACTAAAAGATGGCCAATGCCATGACTATCTTTCACAATATCATGGACGTTTCAGCTTACAACGCTTATGTTCTGTAGTGCGAAGTAACTCCAACCTCGAATGTTGGAAAACGTACAAAACGGCGACTATTTATTGAACTGGGTAATTCCTTGATCACAGATGACAGATGACAGTATGACAGAAAACGTCTCCTCGAAATATTCCTGCAGCTGAAATGGTTATAAAGTCACGTTCTTCAACCAGCAATGCCAAAGTAAGGGAACAATCAACCACAACCAAGCGTAAAAGATGTAATTTTGGTCCGTCTTCAAATGATAATAAATCTAATATGGTATGTTGTAATTGTTCAAAATACCTATGTAATACTCATGTATATTACTACCATCAACACTGTAACAAATAAATGTACATACCTAACTACTACGTTTTTCAGATGTTCTTTACATAACATTTATAATAATATGTAATAAAAATAAATTAACGTAATGAAATGTAATAAATAATAAATACTACATCTTATTTCTTGTTATTATTTACCGTTATATTAATTTAACGACAACTATCGGCTCCCGGGTTATAATTACCCGAACACAATAAGTGAAACCAAAATGTTAACACAATAGGAGGGTTAAAGAGTATTCTTATGTTCAATGTTATGTTCATGATACAAATTATGATGAACACTTACATTACACGCTAGTATATTGTTTAATTCAAGCAGATTGTAATGAAAATATTTTAGATTATGCTTAGGTTTACGATTATCTTAAATAGGATTTACTGTACCCACAATGCTTATAACGTTTAGCTAAATTTCAAAAGAAAAATTGGATTCTCCAATATTTCTTCATTTTAGAATTCTATTCTTGTTATTTATACGTATACATTGACGTATTTGGTCATTTTATAATTTTTTATTTGTTCCTAAATAATTCAAACACTTTTTAGTTCATGTATAATTATTCTTACGAATACATAAATTTTCAGGTTACGATCAAATAAAACATTATGTAGTAAATGTTCCTCTCGTTATATTTTACATAACAAAGCAATCAGATAAAAAGCTTCTATTCTTTTTCCAAAGAGAAATGGATTTTATATAATTATAGAAGGTTATACCTAGTCAATATACTAATTTAAAATAATACATTGTTTTACTAATCCTTGTCAACATATCTTCTTCTCAAAAAATATCTACTATTATTCATAACCATTTCACAAACCACAGGTAAGCTATTTGCAAGTTCTTGGCAAGTACGAATATTAATCCTATCAATTTTATTTGCAAGTGCATTTTCATGACACATTTTCCCTCTATAGTTCATCCCGTAATGGGTGACGTTTTATTTTGTGTCAACTGTCATGAACAAATGGTTATTACTATATGACCGACTTTATTTGGAATTCTGTTGCTTTACTTCAAATAGATTCATCTTGCAATAATAATTAGATTTCATTATTATATCAATAGTAACAATACCCAATTTATCAAGGTATCATATATACATACGTATATATATATATATATATATATATATATATATATATATATATATATATATATACTTACCTAAATGTCCGTCTATATTTTTAAATTAAAGCCAAAGTTACGAAAAGAAGTCAATTAAAGTCTTGTCATTTCCTGTATAAGAAAACAATATAATAAGAAATCTTTAAATCAATAGTAGACTATTTTCATTATCTTAAACCATTTAAATTTGAACAACTCAACAATTTGTTAACCAAATATTTTTTTACCCAGTCGCTACGTGTGGTATATTATTTTACGTCAATTCATTCTATATTTTGTTTACATTGAGCTATTTTTATCAATCTAAATTTCACCACTTCTTATTTTACTTATTATAAGCCTTTGAACTTAAAGTTTTCACAAAGTATCAATATACGCATGTAAACTAGTTTAGACAAATAGGCAGCACCAGAGAATGAAATTGATCAAGTTTAACGGTTGTTATCCGCAACAGCTTTCGAAAATTAGAAATAGCAGGGTCAAACTCTAGCCGAACACACCCTGATTAATTTATTTCACATACATTAAAGTAATCCTTCCTATTTACCCCTAATTAATCCTTTTTGTAATAATGAAGTAATACGGAAACGTATTAATCTGCTTTATGCGTTAAGAGCTTTTATGAGTTAGTGGATAAGTCCTCAAAATTAAAATTTTATTTATTACCTGGCAGGATAACTATTTGTTCCTAAATTAAATTTTTTATAATATTTTTCCAAATATAAAAGAATCTTATAATATATCTGACTACACGAAGGATGAATATAAGAAATGTTTAAGAATGTTATAGATACTCAAACTCTTCTCCCACCATACAGTCTTATTATGTATGACGTCTAAAATTAGGACCAGGACCAAAGTATACCTTATCAGTTATCATACAATGATCAATATAGTGAGGAGCACTAGAAACGTAATAGAATTAAAATTGAGCGCCACAAGTTTTGTTTTACATCCTAAAACGTTCAAACTAGCTAGAGTATAGAAATACAATGGGAGAAAATAGTTTATTACAAAATGATATTTGAATCCGCAAAACATCTGATGCGGCTAAGCTGTTAAAAATAATCGGTTATATCTACACCGACATAAGCAAATTAGATCACCTCACTCTGTGAGTGGTGTAATAGTGTTTAAATAGTAATTTAATAATCCGTCTGGAAATTTCACCGTCTGTTCGCTGTTACTATTTCGCAGTCACCTTTTCATTTTCATGATCAAATGCAGTATCTTATCCTTACCTTGTTCTCTTACCCATAACTAAAAATATCACAGAAAACAACACGAATAAATAACAAAACTAAGATTCTCAGGTAATAATAAAATTAAATGTTAAAGTTGAATATGAACAATTATTTTAAATTTTGCAAAAGAAATATTAATTGACGTAACTTGTTCAGTTATAAATTATAATGGACTCGTCCTCCGTGAGAAAATATAAATACATATCCGAAAGTACGTCAACCCAATTCGAAAGTATTTAAAGACGTACGTTTACCAAAAAACGTCCATTAACACCTTGGACGCCACGTGTACCTAATGTGGTGTTTCAACAAGCTGACTCGCGCATAATTTTCAGCCACGTGTACCCACATACGAGTCTCGACTGAGTGTTTCTCATAGGGAGATAATAAGTATTGGCTGTTAGAAGCAGAAACCTTGTTCGGTCAGTGATTCTGAGACATTTTGTGGGCACACGTGACTGTAAATCCTGCCTATGAATAAAAAAAAACATAAAATTGAAAAACGTATATTTTTTAACAAAACGTGGAAAATTTTTTTTTTGTCTATCCTTTTCTCAGTTATTTTGTTACGAACACAATACAGCGTTTTTTATATTATGAAATTATGATACTTATTCTAGAATGTAAAATCCGAAAAACGTCTTCAGTCCTCAAACCGAAACAATGCATTGGATAAACAATGCATGCAATCATTTTTGTCACACTGAAGGCATCGAAGTTTGGTTCGTGGCCTTTTTATGAGCATAGGCACGTCCGAATTCTTCTTGAACATTTCATAACATCCAACACCTGGCTCTTTTCTCTCTGCCACTATCCTCGAAGGCATGTTGCACAAATTCATTGTCAGGCCGAGAAACCGGGGTTTCTAAATTTAGAAGTTCAATCGTTATCGTTTCCTTGAATTTGGTGATGCTCATTTTGTCATTCGCTACCTCTTGATGAACAACATGGACGTTTACAAAAGCTCCACGGCAAGCTTCCGATATGACTTGACTCCTGTTCTGAGACAGGACTTCTGCCTTGGAAAATAAAAATTTTGGCGTGATTAGGTTTAAACGTTCTGGTCCTAAATTTGTGAAATTTTAATGTTGCATTTGTAGGTCTCTTAATGACAGTAACTTTCAAGACTTCTTCTTAGTTTGAAAGTTGACTATCTTCTGTCTCAGTTTCCATCTTACGATATCTCAATTATAGGATATTTCAATGTTCATAACTATAATTAGCTTCAATTAGAATGAATGAACTTCCGTTCATTCCCCTCTAGGTCTGTCTGACCATTGTCTAATAGAAATAATTTCTACTGTCCCTAATTTCGCTGTTGTTCGCAACACTACTAGAACCTTGTGGTGTTTTAAGTCAGCTGGATGGATTGATTTACGAGACTTCTTTGCAATCTTTCCATGGCGTGAATATTGTTTTAAGTCGTCCTCTTCTTCGGACATTGCTCTTTCAGTATCTCAAGCCATCATCATGGGCATGGATTTATACATTTCCAAAAAACAGAATCATTCCCAACGCTGGTTCAATAAGGCTTGTGCTGGTGCAATAGCTTTGAAAAATAAATTTTATATTAAATGGAAATTTAACAAAACGGTCGGGAGTCATCCAGAATACGTTGATGCCAAAAATATCTGCAAAAGTTCCATCACTAAAGCTAAAAAAATTGTTTGGACAACAAAAATGCAATGAACTAGTTATATCTCCTTTGGGCAGTCATAAATTTTGGTCTTTATCTAAAGCCATTAGTGAAAACTTTATTTTTATTCCCCCCCCCCCCGCCTCCGACATCTTTTGACGGATCTGTAGTTGCTGATTCTGTAGACAAAGCCAATGTTTTTGTGATTTATTTGCATCAAACTCGTCTCTCAATGATTCTGGAAAAGATGTGCCCCTAGTCAACTCTTCTTCATACGCTATGAAACCGATTCATTATCGGTACAAGCTCCTAGAATCGATTATCAGTAGGCTTGATCTCAATAAGGCGACTGGCGCAGAATCGTTTGAGTTCTTTTTTTTTGTCTTATCGGTACTACAATGGCTATTGCACTGCTGAATTACATCCCTTCATACCATCTCGGGGTACCTTTGCTAGGAATAATTGGCTTACTCATTCACGTCATCAGTATGCAGTACAAATCTCCACTTGCCGTATTAAACAGGCGCAATCCACATTCTTCTACACGACTTCTAAACTCTGGAATGATCTCCCTAGTTCCTGTTTTCCTCTCACTTATGATACGAAAAAATTAAGGTAGCTGTTCACAGGCATCTCTTGGCAATTCAATGTCCCTCTATCCATCGCCCTAAGTGTTCTTGAGTGCTTTAGCACGATATGCCAAATTTAGACTGTTCAGCTCCACAATTTGATTTACGTTAAAGAAGTGTATTATCAAGCCTTCATTTCTGGATTTAACAGGTCAATAGTACTCTTGTGACCTTCATCCAACACAGTCTGGTTTCTTCAGTTTATTGACCTAAGTATTTTCAAGCTGTCAATCGTTATGCTTTGATGCAAGAGTAAGCAACATCTCTTTTGTCCTATTCTTTACTGAACCACAATCTGAATGTACTTTCAACAGCTATTGTCTCACCTTTTCAAGGTCTTTCAATGACTTGTTCGATTCATTTTATGGTTTATCGAGCATCCAAATGTGTTTTTGTCTAGTATTATATATACATTTTCAAGAGATCTATTCAATTCACTGTCGTATTTTCATACTTCATCGTACTAGTATCAGCTTTACCGTGCATGTCAGTCATGGTAGTTGTATTGCGAATGCGGCAGAGCATACATAGGAGAGAGCAGTAGACCACTCAAAGTGAGAACTCAGGAACACAATGAACAACGTCCGCAAGGGCGAAACAGAAAGATCTAAGATATCGCTGAACATGTTCTGGAAACGCTAAGACCTTCTCGTCATCAAGGGATACATACGATATGCCAAGATCGAAATAGTAGCTTGTCCAATAGGCACTAGCGAAATCGTTTCATCCATTGCTATCGGATACAAGCTATGCTAGAAATGAACATTCTTATATCCTGTTGCCCTTTGCGGAAGATTGCTTCTCATCACCTGCAGTCAAGACTTACTTGTCTACACTGCGCAATCCACATTCTCTGCGCATTCAAATTGGTTTACTGTTCTGTTTTCATTATTATGATATAAAAATATATATGTTCATAGGCATCTCTTGTGGCTTAATGTCTTTATCCATGAGTGTTCTGATCTTTAGAATCAATTTAGATGTTAGGTACCAATTTAAAATACTTGTAGGCCTTCATTGATTGAAAGTCAATGTAGGCTTTTGACTTAGATCATAACAATGTTTCCAGTTTTGGAAACAGTATTTCAGAGCAAGCTGATTGTCAACGTGAAGCATCCATCTGTCCTTTCCTGAACCAAGTCCGAATTCTTTAGCATTTCTCACTTTAAGTCTTTATCAGACTTCATTTATTAGGAAATCCACAGTTACAAAACACAAATTTTGAATTAGTAATTCTTTGGCTAAAGTGACGCTTGTATTATAGTTGTCCGCGTAAATACTTTGTCTATAATTCAATACATTTTTCACAAGAGTGAGAACGACATTTTCAGATGATATCTAGCCTTCAGCCTTATCCTGCTCATAATATACTAAAAAAATTACCCTTTTTCGAGACAACATTTATAGAGATTAATTCCGAATTTCTGATCCCTATCGTGCCACTGATGTATTCTAGCCCTGGGTGTGGTCGCTCTTGCCTTACGCTGTCTGGCATATCGGTTGATTTCCAAAACCATCATATTTAGAATATCTTCGTTCACAAATAATGCATAGAAGTATATTGGATGTTTAGCGTAATGACTTTCGTATATTTGGGGGCTGATACCAGCACTAGGAATAGTAAAATGGAACTGTTTTACATGTTCCCCAGTCACATCTTGCCAAATTAGATTCGTATTGTCAACCTCAGGTAAGCTGGCTCCCTCCCTTTCGGTACTTAAAGTGAAGTTCGTGACAACCTCTTCTATGTGTCTCTCTTTGGATCGCTGGACCTATAAGCAGTATTACTGGTGTCGGTTGATATACCAGCAATATCAGGAACATTGATAATCCGATTACGTTTTGACACAAGAAGTATTATTAACAGATTCACGACGTCGTTTCAGACCACCTAATCCAACGCCTGAATGACTGTCATCTGAAGATTCCGTTGATTCATCACAGCTTGGAACGTATTCGTCGGATGATTCACTGAAAAGAGTTTGCTCTTCATCTGATAAGATCTCCTGCAATAAATGATGCTTATTTGCAAGAAAAATAAAAGGATAACATCTAGAGCAAACGATTTACCTGCCATAACGCTTGTAATTGACGCTGTTCCTCTTCGAAAGACATTATTTCTGCACTAATCAACCACCACGTGTTTTGTATAAGTTTTGTGAGCTCCCTTACTGTTACTTGATCAAATTCAACTTGAAAAGGGCAACATAAAATCACACAATTCATAATTAGCACAAATAATACAAAGAGTGTGGTGGACAGTGAAAAAGTATTTTTGTTAACATTGGGACAGTTAACGTGTTAATTATAACGCCAAATAAGAAGAGAATCTGAATACTCAAGCGAAACTATCTGTACCCACTTCCGATTTCTTTCTAAACCATTTACGAAAGCCTCTATCTAAGCTGAAGTTTTTGGAACATTAGAGCTGTTAAATGGAAAACGTGTAACAGTTGACGCTGACAAGGTATGAATACTTAGAACTACAAATTTATTAAAAGAACTTGGTTGTTCAAAATAAACCAAATTAGCGTCGCATTATCCAATACCCATTTTATGTACCGCTGTCTTCATCGCTACTTACTTGATCCTCAAGCATTATAGAATTACAATAACCCGAAAGTCGAGAAAGTAAAATCTAAATATTCCGATCTCTCCTCCTAATTCACATTTTAAAATGCCTATTAATTACGCGAATCCTTCGGTAACGACATACACTAACGCACAGATGGCGCGAATTCGGAAGAATCGTCTTAACCATTTTGTAGAATTATCTTTGAGTAGGGTAAACATGACAGTAGTGAGCGATCTGTCAAATAGTGTCTTTTTGACAGTACGCCAAAGTGAATCTCTTGTGTGAACAATGAAAAAAAATGAGATAAGAGAGGTTTTAAAGTACTTTGATTTGAAAGGCTCAACACCAATCGAAATTAAAGTAAAACTGGATTCAACACTATCAGAATCCACTCCTGCGTTTTCAATGGTTAAAAATTGCGTTGGCATTGGCTACTGCCTCCGATATGAAAAAGTCTACCGTATCATAGTGGATGCCTGTCGAGTAAAAGTGCACGAGATAGCAGACATAGTCGGTATCTCAAATAATAGTTTACACATAATTTTAACTGAATAACTGCAAATGAAGAAAGACTTGGCGTGCTGTGTGCTGCTGCCTCTCACACCGGTGCAAAAACTGAGTTGTTTGAGAATTTTTTATGTCCTTTTGGCACGTTTTCGCCGCAATCCCAAGGAGCTTTTCATAACCTTCGATGAAATGTGAGTCCACCATTAAACTTCCGAAACAAGAGACACCCAAAGGTTCTCCGCCTCCGAAGGAGAAAAAAGCAGTTTTGTTAGTAGGAAAAGATTTATTAGAAACCGTTTTTTTGGGATTCCTATGGAATTATCTAGGCCGATTACTTAGAAGAGGGAAAAATAATAAATGACTAGTATTATGCCAGTTTGTTGTAACAACTTAACAACAAAATCAAAGAGAAAAAGCCTCATTTGGTAAAGAAGAATGTGCTTTCCATCAGGATAACGCACATTCTCGCAAGTCTGCGATTTCAATAGCGAAAGTCATGAATTAGAATTTGAACTAATCCTATTCGCCAGATATGACTCCCAGCTATTATCATCCGCTTCCAAATCTGAAAAAATGACTCGACCGTAAGAGATTTTCATCTGATTCCGAGGTAATCACTGCTATAAATACCTATTTCGAGGACTTACACTCATGGACCTACAATAAAGACATTCCTCATTTGGAATATCTTTGGAATAAGCATGTTGATTAAACAAGAAACTATATTGAAAAATAAAATGGTTTTTTTTTAAACTTGCATTTTCTTTGTTAGGCCACGTATCCTCGTATGAGGATACGCGCTGGTAGCGTAGTGGTGACACGACCTGCTTAGCATTCGGGAGGTAACGGGTTCAATTCCCGTTACCATCTACCTTGTATGAGGTTTTTTCAGGGGGTTTTCCTCATACACATGTAGCGACATGGTCACTGCGTATATGCACACCATGTGCGGCTGCTTAGGCTAATGCTGGGGTAGTATTTCCCCCCTCAGAACCCTAACTCCGTTCCTTCCGATCCTATCCTGACCACATCCATCCTTAATCGCACCATACATATATATGTAATGTATGTATGTATGCTGGGAATCCATGATTGTGGTTGAAGGAGCTCGGAAAGCTCGAGCAACCCGCCCTCTTGGTGAGGGAATGAAATACGTGACCTTTCCTTTCCTTCCTTCCTTCTCGTATGGCAGTAGCATGTAATTTTAACAAAATATTTGTTTATTAACACTAAAAGAAACCACGAATAACAAACACTAGTCGGCTAATAACTGTTAATATAAAAAGTGTTATTACTATGAATGGTTATTATTTGTTTTTCTTTTTAAGCATATTTATGATGTATATTAACATGGTAGCAGAGCGCGATTAAATCGCATGTCTACAGGAAGTGATTGTTTCGTGTTTTATTTGCAATAAATGAAATTGTGTTAGTTGTCAACTATAGCTCATAAAAGTGCATGGTATAGAAAAACTGCAACATGCTAATAATTGGGAGATATGGCAAATGCATAATTTGCTGAAAAGTTTGGAAGGCGTTAATGGTGTGTGTATGGGTAATATCAGAAAACCAGTGAAATTGAGAGATAATGTCACTGCCAAAGAGAAACCAAGTTATAATCTAATCCTGAAAGCTTCGGACAAAGTTGATCGTTGGGCAACTCACATTATTGTAGAAAAATTGGGTTCAATGTGGTAGTGTTGTTAGCTGCATGTGGACGGCTCAAGATCCGTGGAAAAAATCGAAATAAATGTTTGTGCAAACTGCGCATGCTGTTTAAAAGTTGATTAATGTTTTAACAGCTGACGAAACAGCATCAACAACAGCCTTCAAAATATATATATATATATATATATATATATATTAATATATATTTAATGTTATTTGGAAAAAAGTAAAAAAATACAGGAATTCGTAAGATGATCCACTTTGCATTTTCGGCAAAATGTTTCTTCTTGTAGGGACCCAAAATGTAAACTAATTTTTTTTTAATGTGATGTAGTTTTAATGAAGAATATGTAAAGTAAATTGATAATATTTTAACATTAAAGTATTTCTTCATTATGTGCGATACATACTCCACGAAAAACGTTCATCTTTAATTAATGAATAAATAATCAAGAAGCCGCAAAGAACAAATAACTGTAAATAATGAAGAACAACAGAGATTTTAAAAACACAAAATAATAACATTTACATTTAGAAAATTCTCAATTAACCAAAACTACAACAATTTTTAATTCAATTTAACGACCACCACTTGCTAAGGCAAATGTCTTGCTACTTATAATATGTCTTGACTGACTTCTAATATCGTCTGAAAAGGTTATTGTCCATTATATATGAACAGACTCCTTGAAAATACTGTAATCAAGAAGTTCTTCCGTGCTATTTACTTGCTCGTCGTAAACTTTAAAAATCCCCAAACAATAATCGACAGGATTAAAATCATACTACCTTGAAAGACAGACATCTTAATTGTGGAAAATTGCTTCTGAGACTAAGTACAATTTTGACTTATGCGCAACTTAAATCCAAAAAAGTAACTAAGTGAAATTATTTGGAAGTGGCACCATCATGTTGGAAGTATATTCCACCGGGTATCGTATTTTCATCATCTAGCAGTACTGATAAAATATTTGCCAGAAAATCTAAATACACTTCACCGTTTAGGCTAGTAGGTATAATACGTGGTACTTTTAAATTATTTTTAAATATGCCACACCAGACGTTAACAGAAAACTTATGCTGCGAGTGAGCCTGTCTTGTGACAAATGGATTTTGTTCTGCCCAAACGTGTGAGTTCCTCAGATTGCATATCCCGTCTCTCGTGAATTGTGCTTCATCCGTGAATAATTTACAATAGTTTACAATCCTTGAATGTGGAATGATCTACCTGTTAAAATTGATTCTGGGTATTTCATCTCCTGCTACTAACCTTTGTAGTTCTGTACATGGTAAGGGTGGGGGCGACTCTTTTTAAGTAGCCAGACAGTAGCATGCGGAATTTGCAAAGTATGACTAATTCGTCGTCTGGATTATTCTGAATAAAATTGAGAATATTATTTTCCATATTTATGTGTTGTTTTTTCATTACGTTCGTTTAGTGTTACTCTGGCAGCTCTGCCATTGACATCACAAAAACCGTACGGATAAACCATATCCGCATATTCTTCGTTGCCGAATTTATGAAGCATATTATTCTTCTTAATGCAGCAATAACGTATGAAAACTCGAATAAATTAGTTGATGTAGACCAAAATGAAAGAACATTAAAATCTGTTTACCCAACGGAAATAGTTAAGCTCCTCCCACTAAATTTTGGCCAATGTAAGCAGTGACCAGTTTTACACCAACAAAATTATAAAAACCGGGAAATTTAAAAACCACAAATTGTCAAGACTAAATTATAAAGCGTCATGTTTTTAATATTGGCACTTTAACATACAGCAGAAGTTTCAAATTATTTATTACTTCTAAAAATTCGACGTAAGAACATATTAAAGAGACTGCAAATCATTACAGTAAAGCAAAGTTTGGAAATTATAGGTGGACTTGGGTATAAACAAAGATTCGTTACATACTTTTTTTTTCAAATTGTTTTTAGTTATATAAAATAAAGTAACACGAACATAGTTTAAGTTCTGGATTAAGTCAAAATCGGGCGTCCTTTTATAAGGACGATATCGTTATATACTACGTTTAGAATAAGATACGGTTGCAAAACACACTTTGCTTTAATGAGATAAATCCATAGCTCAAAAATTAAGAAAGTAAATAAGAAGTGGAAGAAAAGCTCAATAATAATAATGGTAATAATAATAATTGAGAATTTTTGGTTTTCAGCTTTTCTTCCACACTTTGCTTTATTCTAAAAAACAGAGAACATAAACAGTTAAACTGTATGACATTGAAAAAACAGAATTGGAGATGTCTATTCTGTTAGGTACGCCAACTACAACAGTTGAAAGCAAGTAATTGCTTGTGTTCCGGGTTTTAAAAATGCAACCAATAACAAAGTTACGGGAATTTTTGGGGAGGATTTAACTATTTCTGTTCGCTAAACGGTGTATAGGTATTTTTGACAGTAGTTAATAGTTTAAAACTAATGACAATTGCCGTATAATGTACAACAAAGTCATTGCCATAACCTCCTATGTTAATAACAATAAAACAATAAAATTGTGTTATGTATTTGAAAAATGTTAATCTGTATTGATTGTACTTTGCTTTTTTTTTGGTGTTGCTTAAAATGTCTGGTGTTCTTCATTAATTAAAGTTATTTGTTTTTGTGACTTCTTTGTTATTTATTGATGAATGATGATTGATGACGAAGGTTTTTTGAGAATTATTTGTCACAAATAATAAAGAAATACTTAAATGTTAAAATTTTATCAATTTAGGTTAAATAGTCTTCATTGAAAACTAAACCATATTAAAAAAAATTGTTTCCATTTTGGGCCCTAACAGTTCACACCATTTTAGAATTCGAACTCAAAAATTTTCAAGAAGAAACATTTCGCCGAAAATGCAAAGTACATCACTAAATTACTTTTTTCATGCTCTTTTCAAATACAGAATCCATTTTAGAAATTAGTATGCAGGGTGTTTTGGGTCGGACTATTTTGTAATTTTTTTAATCCGGACCTGAGTTACTTTTATTGTAAATAAATTAATTAATCGAAGAAAATATGCCTCCCAAATATCAAGAAAATATACAGTGTGGTTAAAAGGTTAGGAACCATGTAAGAAGTTTGGAAAATAGATAAAACACCCAGCATCTTGGTCATAAAGTAGTAAGACCCATTAAGTATGGGGTTTTTGAGATCCCCAAGCAGTCACCTCTCTGCAGTTAACGTATGTCACTTTCTCACTGAAACACCCGGTATAATACTTGTTTACTAAGTTTATGTAGATAATGAGTAAAGAGTGGATTTGCATAGTTCAACTTATTTTTCTTGATTCTATGCAAATAAGTAAACTGTGTATGTGCCGATCTTCTTTGAACGATAAGAGGGCCGTGCTGTGAGCTTAGGCCACCTGTGTTTAAAACGCATTATGCCATCCGTACCAAGCTATATAAGGTTAATAAAAAACATTTTAGTATTAGTAAATATAATATCAAAACAAATTTATAAATTAAAGGTTTACTTACAATTAAACATATATTTCCCTAAACAATTAAACATTCTTGAAGCATTAGTCCAAAGGTGGTTCTGGATCAACCTAAGTTTAAAGAACCATCTTTCAGCTGAAGCAACTAAAATAGGTAGCGTCAAAATTATTATTAGTGCAATTAGTGTATTAATTAGAACAACTTTGTGTATCATTTTATACCAAATAACGTAAGACTTCAAAGGCGCTACTATTTTTCTATTCTTCGAATAGTTCTATTCTATCGATATCTTTCTCATTCAGTTAATATTATATTTCTAAGTCTAGACAGTGTTTCCTCAAATGCAGACATTTTTTGAAATTCTGGTATGATGTATAAAACCCCAAAGTAATCTGAATGCTTATTAAGTTGTGTAAATCGTTCCTGCAGTGAGTTAAAGGGAAATAAAATTCCGTTTAAAATTCTTTTTGGTCATTTTCCACCTCATCTTCATGTTTGTAACCGAAATTGACCTTTTGTTTCGACATCTCCTATAAATAAAATGCATCTGTTTCAAGAAGATCAGCAATTTTTATAGCTTCTGAACAAAATTCTTCGAAGCTGTCATCTATTCGTTTTCGATTGAAATACGCTATTATTTTATTTAATAGTTACAAGTACTCCGTAATATTATTAGATATTTTTTGAAATAGCTTACTTACTATCTTAATTTACAACAGTATTACTATAGCACCGACATGCTGCCTGGTACCGAGTTTTAATATCTTTGTCGTTATCATCTGAGATCGTGATTAATGCTTCACGTATTGTTTCTCAATCGTATCTCAGGCACCGAACCTATCCCACTTTCCCATCGTGTGTCGGGTAATGTGAAGTTATTGATATATTTCTTCAAAACATCCCAACGTTGGGTTAAAGCTGCAAAAAATACGTAAAGTTTCGGAACGATGCCAAAAAGATCAACAGTTTCGAAATTTATATTAGCTGCATCATTTATGACCAAATTGAAACTGTGAGATGCGCATGAAACAAAAAACCCTATAGGGTTAGGATCTAAAATCTTTTTTGTGCTTCCCTTTCATGTTTAACCCATTGTCATATCTCTCACCACGCATATTTGTTGCATCTAAATTTGGTGATTATAAATGTTTAATGAACTTCTTGTAACAGAAATGCTCCCAAATTTCTGCAGTCTTTATTTAAAACTCAAATCAACAAACCGTTCTATAGCTGTTAATTGCTTCTGGTGACCTTTGTTTAGTGTGCAGTCTCAGTCTAACATTATTGAGTAATATTTAGCACCTTCTAGTAAACTTAGGATATCCTTTTTAATTTCTTTCGCTAGCAAATCTATAATCTTATTTTGAATCTTGTCACCTAAATACGTAAGCATGTATTTGTTCGATGCTTTAGATGTTTGAATCCCACGAATGTGTTCATATAACCTTGCATCAAAGGCTGATATCGTTTCTATTGCTTTTAAAAAGTTCCCGTTGCCTTGTTCAAATAACTGATTTCATCCTCACGAAAAGTTAAATTTTGCCTAGCTAGAAATTGTATAACATACACAATTTGCAGAATTATGACATACCAGTGCTTTTTCCGAACTAAAAAAGTCCTTGGTTGTCAATTGTGGTTTTGCTCTTTAAAGAAAATGTATTAAAAGCATTGCGTGGATTTTTCTTTTTTCATGGCGCGATAATAGGAGAGATAAATGTTGCCAGTGATTTGTACCAGTTTCTGGAAAAGTATCGTTTTTTGAAGTAAATAACTTGCAACAAAAGCAAAATACACAATCTTTAGCCACTTCCTTTCGTATGTTTCACCGTTTACCAAGGTGCGCGAACAAAAATTATCTGAGAGTTTCCTTCCCGATATGAGTATTCTTTAACTTGAATAGAACCATTTTCAGCCAAAAGTTGTCTTTCGACACGTGAAAGCGTCTCTGCCCAGTTACCTGGATCGTCACTTAAGAGAGTTTATGAAATAGGTAAAGGGTATGCACGTCAGCACTATCTGTGCAGGAATCATGAATAGTATCTGGTGGAACATTATCCTCAGCCTGAACATACTCTTCTCTCACTACTGACACTGCTCTCACTTGAAAGGTAGCACTAACTCGTATACGGCACCGATTCTTCAGTTTTCACATATTTAAAAATCACACCCTCTTTCGATCTTTCTCTTGCTTGTTCTTTGGCCACCCTTTCGTTTTTGTATTGGGTGTTGGAGGGTATTTTACGCTTTTGTTTATTTTCACAATTTATATTTTACTTTTCACTACAAGTAATTTATATCGACTAACAATTAAATCGATTTTGAATATTTATTTCTGTTATACACGCGATTTACTATCAAAGCAGATTCCTCTTCCAGCACTAACGTGCGTCTGTATTAACTTACGATAACTTCTAGGAAGATCTGGAGACTGCGAGACTCGAGACTGGAAATCGACCGACAGGATACAGGCGGTGATAGTCGCGCCTTTGTCGACTGATAACGATAGACGTGCCCCGAATCAACTCTTATGTAATGCTAAAATGACTAAGCCACCATCCGGTGGCTTCGTTGCAGTATCTGACACCGTTTAAACAAGAAATCGCACTTTGTACAACTCACATGCACTAATTAATTTTGTTTTCCTTTCACTTTTGTTTTATTTGCAACAATAGAAACAACTTTACTTGTGACAGTGCATATTTTTATCAAAAACCACCTTTTCCGTCACTCCATGTATCAAATATTGCCGTCTTTTCTGTGCTCAGTGAACACATTTGCCACTAGGGTGGCGCGGCCCTAGATGAATGCCTTCAGTTTTCGATAGCATGTTTCTGCATATTTTGGACGTTGTGGCAAAATTACAACTTTACAACATGTTCCAATTTTTTTCTTGAATTTTGTTTTGCTTTAAAACCTTAGTAAAACATTTTTTTACTTGTGTAACAATGTGTAGAGTCAAAAGGTTAGTGTTACAACTGGCACTTTCTAGCATAGGCGGTACAAGATCCACGAGAGAGTATTTTCACTTGTTCGCTAACACGAATTCCTCTAGGCACGTTTTTTTAAAATTAGGACCCTCTTGTTTTCTTCATCCGAGTGTGTTTTATGGGGTGTGAAATCTTGATTCTTGCAGTGAATGATTACATGTAACTTCTTTTTAGAAAAATGCTTTAACGGTTGCCAGGCAAAGAGACTGACCCGCACTAAATGTTGCTGACGCATTTACTAAATAATACGTTTCACTCGGATTACGTAATACTTTAACTTTCTATCGTCAAGGTTACTGATGATATTAAATTACACAAACTAACTTACTTTCACTGTTTTGTCACAGGGGGACATTCTAATTAAAACAATAAATTTACTATCACTGTTTGTTTTTGTTTCAACTCAGTAAAACCGTACAAATACACGTACTATATATAATATTAACGATTTCGTCGTGCACAATTAAGCATGCTGTAATTACAAAATCAAGCATTGATGAATCCTGTAATCTAAGGATAAAAAACATTAAAGCTTTTTTTGTATATGTAAGAGGCTCAGTACTCCAAGAAGGGACTAGCAAACAAAAATTTTTTTAGTCTAAAAAGTTATCGTTTATTGCTCTAGTGCAATCAAATATTATTGCACGCTACTGATGCGTACTAAACTGGTTTAAAAGATGCAAGTGCAAGTATAGAGATGTCAGTAAAATACAGATTGACAAGAAAACTAAACTGCATTTGTATACATTTTAGGTTAATACGTTTTTGATTTCCCTTTTTGAAGTGATAATGTATTGTAATGTGGTAATGTATTCCATTTAAAGTTGTTTCATAGGCTTAAAAGCCTCGTTAGGCAAATGTACATCGCGTGCAATAAACACCGCTTTTTGCACTAGTTACATAAATAACTATTTCCGTTCTATCATAAGTATTTAAATTTGTATGTGAAATTGTTTACATCAGTCTGCGGCTGTGAGTAAGTATCCAAGTTTTCATATACAATACTTCCAAAGTCTTCGTTATAAGTATAAAATCCATTTCTATTCGATTATTATCAACATTGTTTGCAGAAACTAAAATGAGTTAATCTAATTAATCTAATAAATCCCAAATGCTCATTTGTGTAACAGATAATTGCCAATTATAGAAGTAATTACATACAGCAAAACTCTAAAGGCAATTTAACCTTTTAACGAATGTACCACTCAAACAATCGCCGTGAACAGAAACTGAATAAAATTGTATATTGGAGAACTAAGCTAATCAAAGTTAGTAAGCGAAGAGATGCTTGTATTTATTTTCTAAGTAAAAATTTCCAATTGAATTTCAATATTCTTAGAATTTCAAGTAAATGTTTTATTTATCATCATTATTATTACAAGCATTGCATTCATTACATTTCATAAATCTTTCTTCGTCAATTTTGCATTTCATCCAAGTTGATTAATATCAAACTGACAATATTAAAACCTCAAGCATTATCCAAATATTGTATGAAATGTGTAAGGTGATTGGCAACTGCAGGACTTTCTTCGCTTTACGTAGTAGATTCAACTTTACTAATATTTATGTACCATCTGTTGAATAATAGTAATAATAATAATAATAACAATAATTGAAGTTGAAATTGATTTATTAAACAAAAATATACATTTTTAAGTCCAATCTGGTCTGCAAGACTTAGCGATTGGTGCCTGTCGTTTACATATTAACGTAAATAAGATATAATTTTGTTGTTTATAAAAAATATTACTTAAATTCTTAATTATATAACAATACCCTTTTTAACATAAATTTAAAACAAATACTGAAAATAAATGAACAAATTAATATAAAGCGACATTCTGTTTGCTTGAAAACTGAAGTGAAGCTTACATTTTACATTTACCATATTGAAAAAGTACATTAAACATTAAACAAACCTGATATGAATATGAATATAAAAATACATAAAAGAACATTTTACTCTGTATCGGTTTTTACAAATCTCTCATAATTTATTGAAGTTAAACATTTAGTCTATGTTTCGTGTGGATTTCTATCTATAAAATTTTCTAATCCTGAAGTGATTTATTTTTGAGATGGTTTGTACACAAATATTAATTTAAACTAGGGAGATCATTCCAGAGTTTAGAAGCCGTGTAGAAAAATGTGGATTGCGCCCGTTTGCTACAAGTGGAGATTTGTACTGCATACTGATGATGTGAATGAGCGAACCGAGTGTTTCTCGCAAAGATAGGTCGAGATGGTATCAAAGAATATAATTCAGCAGCACAATACCCGTTGTAATAACGATAATACAAAGAAAGAACTGAAACCATCCTTCTATGCTCAAGGGATTGCATGTGAGAAGTTAAGAACGGCTCATTTATAAGCCTAATCGCTCTCTTTTGAATACGATCAACGATATCGAGAGCGTCTTGGGGAGCACTAACCCAAAGGTGAGAATTATATTCCAGATGAGACCGAATTTGGGCCTTATACAGCAGAAGGAGTTGTCGAGAGGTAAAATACTGCTTAGATCTGTACAAAAAGTCTATTTTACGAGCAGCTGTTTTGGTAGCTGACAGAAGATGGTCTACCCATGAGAGATTTGAAGATAGTCATACCCAACAGAGTAATATGGTCTGAAAACTTAAGAACTGAGCCATTCATACTTACAACAGGACATAAGGCAACACTGAGTTTTGTTAACATTAAATTTAACTAGATTATTGTTTCCCCATTCGAGAATACGTTGAATGTCTTTGTTGATTGAATTTGCCATTTCAGCTTTAATTTCTTGATTTGACATAGAAGGTGGATTATGACTATGAGTAGACTGAGATGAACTACATTGAAGAGTGCTATCGTCAGTAAAGCAATGGATGGGGTTAGTTGTTGAAGAAATAAGGTCATTTATATACAGTAGATAAAGTGTAGGCGCTATAACGGATCCCTGTGGTACGTCCGTTTTAATGCTAACTTCTTTTGAAAAAAGCCATCAACTACGACACGTATTCGTCTTTTATCAAGGAAACTAGAAACCCAGTTGATGAGCATATCATTTAACCCAAACGAGGTGAGTTTGGCAAGTAAACACTTATGCCAAACTTGGTCAAATGCCTTTGAGATACCTAAGCGACTACAATTGTTTCAACGGACTGCTCTACTGTATTGTTCCAAACTTGGGTCACATATGAAAGAAGATCGCCTGTTGAACGACTTTGTCTAAACCCATATTGGTGGTCACTAAGGAGTTTTGTTAGTTTCAAGGAACGTGAGCAGTTGCTGATTGATGGCTTTTTCCATGATTTTAGACAAAATGGAAGTGATGGCAATTGGTCGGTAATTTGAAGGATCGGTCTTATCGCCTTTTTTGGGACTAGGTTGAACATTTGCTAACTTCCATGATGAAAGACATAGAGATCGTGTAGAGCTTAGATAGGACTGGTACTAGTTCGGGAGGAACATTTATTTAAGACAATAGCTGGGATACCGTCTGGGTCAGTCGCCTTATTGAGATCAAGCCTACTGATGATCGATTCCAAGAGCTTGTAGCGAAAATGAATTTGTTTCATAGCGTATGAAGAAGAGTTGACTAGGGGCACATCTTTTCCAGAATCATTGAGACACGAGTTTGATGCAAACAAATCCACAAAAACATTGACTTTGTCTACAGAATCAGCAACTACCGATCCGTCAATAGACGTCAGGGGGAGGGGGGCGAATGAAGATGTTCCAAAGTTTTTACTAATGGCTTTAGCTAAAGACCAAAATTTACGACTGCCTAAAGGAGATGTAGCTAGTTCATTGCATTTTCGTTGTTCGAATAACTTTTGAAATAAATTGCCTCCAAGATTTGTTTTTCTTAATTTCATTTCGCAAACGTAACTTTTAATATTCTCCTCTTCTCCAGCAATTATACTTATTTCCGCTAATAAAGGTATATCGAAGTCCGCTAATTTGATTAATACTTGATTTCATCGAAATATTTTCAACATTCAAATGAAATATTTTTAAAGTTTTTTTTTGTTGGCTTAATTTAGTAAACAAATTCCTTTTCAATATCATCATCATTTATTACTCAACAGATTTTCATCCAATTACAGAGTAATGAAAAAGTCAAAAACAATTTGTACAAGTTGTGTGTAAACAATTTGTTAGTAATGTATATAACAAACATTAAAATGGTCTCAAAAAAGATGATCGTTAAGAAGTTAAATAATAATAATTCATAAATAATTACATTGTAAGCTATTCCGTATTCAGTGTTTTAACATAGGTACTTTTGAATTCATTAAGTGTGGTGCAAAATAGATCAGCATTCGAGCAGAGTTTATTGTAGAAAAAAAACTTCTTATAAATAGGATTGTTTCTAAAATTATTTACCTTTACGACTGGAATGTAAAATAAATTTGAGTCTCTTTGCTGCCGTAGAGGTACATTGAACGTAATTAAGTTTAAGTTACTTGAATCATCTAATAAATTTGTTGGTAGTTTAAAGAGATATAGAAGTATGTTTTTTATTCTGTGTGAATTCAATGAAGGTACATCAAATTCGTTTAACAGATCTAAATATGGATAGTTACGAGTTGCAAATTGTTTATGTTTCATAAAGTACACGTATTTGAAAAATTTTCTTTGTATTTTTTCGATACTGCTGATTTGGTGCATATAGAATGGAGACCAGATCAGGCTAGCATATTCAAAATTAGAGCGAATTAAATTATAATATAATGCAAGTAAACAATCAATACATCACAGACGTGAAACAGAGATGCGACAAGAAGCTGAATCTAATAAAAGTTCTAGCGCATACCACGTGGAGTGCAGAACCAAAAGTACTCTTACGAATTTACTAGGCGATTGTACTATCGGTGATAGATTACGGCTGCATAGCATACTCGTCGGCCCGCAAAGCTTACTAAAGCCTTTGGATCAAATACACAACGTTGGAATCAGGTACTCTCTTGAAGCCTATCCAACCAGCCCGGTCTCTATTGCGAAGCAGCTATGCTACCACTGGAAATCCGGCGATACATACTTATGGCAAGTTACATGATTTCTATAAAATCGTACCCTTGCTATCCAAACAACCATCTGCTATTCCCAAATGTAAATCTATTCACCGATAGACGAACGATCACACGACCAGCTGGAATTTGTTTCCAGGAATACTTACCAGTTATAGGGTGTGAACGTATACTGCCAGTACCACCTGTTGCTCTGCCAAACTTACCACCGTGGAGGGTTGTAGTGGCAGTAATCCAGAATCAACGACCTCTTGCCAAAGATAACCTAAAACAAAAAATTCTATTAAAGTGGAAAGAAATGTGGCAACAAATCAATACCCACCTGTCAGATATAAAGCCGGATGCACGAACTCCTCTACCTAGAAAAGTGCACATTAAACTACACCGGTTGCGTCTAGGTCACACGGCACTAACCCATCAGTACATCCTAAAGGACGAAGGCGGTCCGATATGTGCGGTATGTGATGTTGCGCTGACTATATCGCACATAATACTCGATTGTCCTATGCACTATGTAGAGAAACAGCAACATCAACTGACAATAAATTTGAGAGACAATCTGGTAGAATTAGATGCCATAATCAACACACTAAATTTCCTGAAAGAAACAGATATTTATAGAAAATTATAACAAATTAGCCTGGAAAATAACACAATGTATACTTACCTGTATTTTATTAAATTACATAACATACTTGTGTCGTATACGTTTAGTGGATGGTGCTAATAACCTCAGCAGCTGATGCACCGAGGAGGGGTTTTAGTGGGTATTCCAAATATAGGAGACTCCCACACTACCACCGTTTCTTTTTCGGTGGTGTCCATAAAGGATTTCCCCTCCTAAAAGAAAAATAAATAAAAAAAAAGAAAATAATAATAGTAATAATAATCACAAAGGTGTAATCCAAGGTGTAATACGTACCGTACCGAGGTATGAATGGCTATACGCTAGTTGGTCGCAAACGGTGTGTGTCGGCTACCAGGCAGCCCCCGACAGTAGTTTTTGCCTTGCTACGGTATGGACCACTGCCGTAGTGGACTTTTAGTTGTTCCCGACTCGTGGGATATCTTATGAGTAGAAAACCTAAAATAAAAGAGGATCTGTCCTCTGAAACAGACGAGAGAAGGTCTGGTAAAACCACTGCTGAAACAATACAGGAAAAGGAGGATTTTCCACGGTTCCTGCCCGTTAATAGTCTCGAAGGCGATTTTTCAAAGACATCGCCTTTCTTGATTGCTAGATCTTTGTAACACTAAGTCGGTAAAGAAAGTTAAAGACGGTTAGTTAATAGAACCTTCATCCTTCCTACAATCTATAAATATTGAGGTTACGCCACACACAACTCTAAACCAATCTAAAGGAGTAATTTATTGCCCAGACTTTTTAAATTGTAGTGTTGATGAAATTAGAGAGGAATTGACAGAAGAAAAAGTTGTTGACGTTTGCCGTATCCAAACAAGGAGAAATAGAATGTTAGTAGACACCCCCACTCACATACTGACCTTTAATACACCAAACTTACCCAACGTATTAAAGCGTGGACTTTACCTCGCGTAAGACATTATATCCCAATGCCAATGAGATCTAGGAGATGCCAAACTTTTGGACACTCGTTCAGTAATTGTAAACGTGAACATATATGTATATGCGGTAATGAACCTCACGGTCATGTACCGTTAACATAAGGTTTGTAAATTGTAATGGCAATCACCTGGCAAAGTATAACAAATGCCCAAAGTTCTTCGAAAAAATTCGGATACAGAAAATAAAAACAGTTCAATTATTCCGAAGCAAGAGAGGAGCTGAAACTGTCCCCAGTTGTTCCCTGTAAAAGCTATGCGCCAGCAGCACCCACATCAAATACGGACACTAGTGATGTTATTAAGACATTGCTACCTGAGCTAGAGAAAATGATCGACAAGAGCATAAAGAAGCATCTGGACAACTACACCCATACCGCACCTCAATGCAGAGAAACTCGGGAAACATCAACACCTTTACTGACAACGCCGAACGATAATACAAGAACAGTAAATGCCACTGAATATATGTCTACATATGATAATGAAGATAAAACATGGAAAATATCAGAAACTACATCTGTAGAGCAGATTGGACCAAACCCAATTCGATCCAGAAGCATTAATAAAAAGGCGTACATCCAGTAAAATCAATAAATCTGGAAAAAATAAAAAAAAAGAGAAAACCAGGGTGGGTAAAGGGCCGAATACTCAGATGAAAATCCATTCACATCCCAAACTAATTAAACCAGCTGAAGTAAGAAAGGGACTCAAGAAAAGCCCGAAAACAAAATTTGAGAAAACCAACTGTGATAACTTGCTGTGATATTTTATGTCCAGTATTTATATTTATTCGTGCTACAACACTTATTTATTTATCCATTAAGCTTATTTATTTGTGATTGTCCTATATACACCTTATTTGTACATTATTTCAATACGTTTCTAAATCTAAAAAGGCTACAGACGAGAATATTATGCAATGGAACTGTAATGGTCTCAAAACACGATACTGTCAATTGAAGGTTTTAATTAACCAGTACCAACCAGTATGCCTGTGTTTACAAGAAACATATCTAAAAGAATCCAATAAATTTTATCTACTGCGCATATAAAATTTATAATAAAATTACTCTAACAATGAAGTGGTGGTGTAGCTATTTACACAAAAAATAACACAGCACACAACCCTCTGAAGCTTAATACTCACCTGTAAGCAATAGCTGTCGAGATAAAATATTCTATGGAAGTTACTATATGTAACATATACTTACCCTCTTTCTGCTGGAGTATGGAAGACCTAGAAAATCTTTGCTGCCCAACCCCTAAACCATTTATTATGATTGGAAAGTTCAACGCCCATTCGTTGACATGGGGGTCACATACCACTGATACAAGGGGAAAGTTTAGAGAAGAATTTTTGGATAACAACCAACTGACTATCTTTAATGTGGCACACCCACTCATCTAGTATGAAAGAAAACAATTTTACTGCAATAGACCTAACTATTTCATCTCCATCCTTAGCACTAAAACTAAACTGGGAAGCAAAGAAGACACCTATGGTAGTGAACACTGCCTCATTTTCACCTCATTTCCAATAAAACAGCTTAGTCAAACAATTCCAAGGAAATTGCTAATTAAACAAGCAAACTGGGAACTCTACTCTGATAATCTAAATCAATCAGAAAGAATTGACAAAGGCATGGAAGAACTAAAAGCAAAAGTTAAAATCCTCACAATCCAAATACTAACAGCGGCAACCAAGGAAATACCACAATCTAAAGGGCATATTAAGAAGAAAAGTGTACCATGGTGGTCACAAGAGATAGCTAGTCCTGTGAGAGATAACATAAAAGTTTTGAACTTATTCAGGAGACAACCAACAAACGACAATTTAATAAAATTCAAAAGGGCACGCGCACAGGTACACAGAATAATTTTGGATTATGTCAACAATATATACTCATCAACGGAAATCGGCGACGTATGGAAAAATGCTAAAGGTAATGAGAAAAGGTTTAATACAGTTTCACAATTACTTATCATTAATAGCAAAAGTTTGTAACCCTAAAAGTACAGCTGAAGCACTGGCCAAACAATTTCAGGCTAATAGTAGTACAGAAAGCCACAATAACAACTTTCAATTAATAAAAAGCCAAAATGGATCCCCACTTGATTTTAACACAGATATAGATTACAGCTATAACACACATGTTAGGATAAGTGAATTAGATAAGATACTAAAAGATACTAGTGACAAGGCACCAGGTCCAGACAACATAGTGAATGTTATGCTCAGAAATCTCCCATTATCTAAAAAACAAGAGCTATTAGACATATATAATGAAATCTATTCTAAAGGTACTTACCCCACATAATGGCAGAAATAATCTACACCTAACCAAATAAAGACAACACTAATCCCATGAACTACAGACCAGTATCGTTAACCAGTTGTTTGAGTAAAATCTTTGAAAAGATGCTAAATGAAAGGCTAGCATGGTTCCTAGAAAAAATAATTTAATATTCACTCATCAAACAGGATTTCGAACTAATGCGAATTAGTATATCTTGAAGACTACATAATTAGACAGAAACCATACTATTGCTATAAGTTACATAAGGAAGGTATGAACTAATGTGGATAATCTACCTAAAACAGTAATGAGCTTTTTATCACATCGATCCTTTACAGTGAGGATAGGAAATGTCACACCCGAAATGTACATACAAGAAAACGGTGTTCCACAAGGGTCAGTTCTAAGCTGTACATTATTTCTGATTGGTATCAATGACATTATCTCAAAAGTGACGTCTGTATATAAATGCATATATGTAAATGGTCTAATTTTTTTTGCAAAAATGACTCAAGCGAAAATATAGAACAAAAACTACAACTATCAATTGATGAATTCACGATTCAAACAGAGAGCACTGGGCTAAACTTCGTTGAGGAAAAAACAGCCATGGCCCACTTCTATCGCCTACGAACAGAGCATGCCGAACCTAGAATCCGTATTAACAGAAATGAAATTCCTTCAGTAGAAAGTATGAAAATTCTAGTTGTTACTTCTGAAAAGTAACTGTATTTCAAAACCCATGTTACAAATTTGGTTCCTAGATGTAATAAAATGCTAAACCTGATCAGATGTTTAAGCAATGTAAACTGGGGAGCTGATAGACGTGTGCTGCTCCAACTATATAATGCAATACCAATTATTGACTACGGCAGCACAGTGTACTGTTCTGCAAGAAACTCAATACTCAGGCCTTTGGATACAATACACGCAAAAGGGATTCGAATGGCAACAGGTGCATTTAAAACTAGCCCTATAAAGTGTATGCAGGTGCAACACCATTGACATTACGCAGGAGAATTCAATTGTTTAATTACATATATATCGAGAGGTAAAGTTAAATACAAAACTACAAGCAATACAGTATCCTGTTACAATAACATTATGTAACGTGTACTTGCCAGAAGACAACTGGACAACATCCGATCTAGAAAAATTAATTTCTCTGGCTTTCTACACCGCTCATGCTAATAGGCGGTTTCAATGCACATAGCCAGTTATGGGGATCAACAAAACAAGACAACAGAAGTAAGAAGATAGAACAATCCTTGATGGAAGCAATATGGGTTTATTAAATAACGGTAATTTTACCCACTTTAATTCTCGGACAAACTCGTTGTGAGTGAATAGATCTTACCATAGCCTCCCCACCGCTGGCTATAAGTTATTCATGGAATACAGTTGCGGATCTGAGTGGAAGTGATCATTTCCCAATACTTATCGCTGCAAAGAAAGCAAAAACTGAATATTGCTTGACTGGCAAATGGCGAATTGCAGATGCAGACTGGAATAAGTTTAAATCACTTATTCCAAGAATTAACAGAAATCAACCTGCGGAATTAATGACGTGTACTTTGACAAACAATATAATAAAAGCCGCAGAACAGTCCATTCCGAAAGCACGCACGTATTTGAAAAAGCTACCTGTTCCATGGTGGAATAGTAATATATCAAACGCAATTACGAACAGGAAAAAAGGTCTGCAAACTTTTTCAAAATTTCCAACTGAAAACTTAGTAACTTTCAAAACGCTGCGAGCTGTAGACCGAAAACTAATGCTCGAATTGAAAAGACTATCATGGAAAAAGTACGTTTCGGAAACAACATCAAGTGGTGAAATATGTAATAAAGTTAAAGCCATAGCTGGAAAGCATTCCCAAAGAAACATAATAAAGCTAGAAGATCAGGGAATGTTAATCACGGAACCTTCCCAAGTAGCAAAACAAACGGCCGTCTACTATGAAGCTACGAGTTCCTCTGACATCTATAGCCAAGAGTTTAAAAGGCTAAAAAAGAACCAGGAAAAAGTAATTAATTTTGACTAAAACAAGGATAGCTCTTACAACAAACCTTGGACAATTGCCGAGCTACAGCAATTCCTCAGGAAGGTAAAAGTAACTTCTCCAGGAGTAGATAACATTCCATACGCAATGATTAAGAATTTGCCATTACCAGGATTAGAAGATGTACTCTACTTGTACATAAGAATAAAATTTGGTCAGAAGGAGTGTTTCTAGGCGACTGGAAAATGTCTCTAATCATTCCCATCCCAAAGATGGGAAAAAAACAATTAGAAGCGAGCAGTCACCGACCCATTTCTGTACTTAACTGTACAGAAAAGTTATTACAACAAATGGTGAAGAACAGAACATCTAGAAACGCAGAATCTAATAATAAAGTTTCAATCGTGATTTCGAAAATCGTACTCCACTAATGACCACATACTCCACCTTGCCAATGTTATACAAGAAGGATTCACAGTGTATCACCACACCACTGCCGTATTCTTCGACTTAGAGAGGGCATAAAACCTGGTGTGGATGCGTGGGATATTACAAACGATATATGAATGGGACATTAGAGGTAAGATGGCATGCTTTATTGAATCTTTGTTAACAAACAGAAAGTTTCAAGTGAAAGTAGGGAACAACATGTCTGCAATCCACCCACTAGGGAACGGGATCCCAAGGCTCCCCAATCTATTTGTCATAGCGATAAATAGTATAACAAAAGACCTAGATTCGTCAATAGGAAGGTGAATTTATGTGGACGACATTGTAATATTTACAACATCAAAGAATTCCATATTACATAATGCAAAAATGCAACAGGGCATTAACACCATATTGGAAGAAGCTGAATCGTTGGGCTTTCGTGTTTCGACAACTAAAACTATGTGCATGCATTTCTGCAGGGGAAGGATACCACACCATCCGCCAAACCTATACATGAAACAGAACAGAATTCAATGCGTACAAACGTTCAAATTTTTAGGCGTGTTGCTTGACCCCGCATTAACATGGTCTCTTTAATGCAAAATGGGGAGATGACAGCTTGGAGCCATCGCTTACGGATCAGCATCAAGAGCCAATCTACGACCACTAGACGTAGTACAAAATCTATGCAATAGGCGCTTTCCCAAGCAGCCCTAGCTATAGCCTACAGGTAGAGTCTGGCCTACTACCACTAGAATGTGACAATTATTAAAGTACGCAGATAAAATAGTAAATAACCCTAACCATTATAACAACGAAATAATACTTAGTGATCAAATAATACCACAAAAAAGGATTACGAGAACTACAGGTAAATCGTATAACGGAAGTAAACAAGATGGAACTAAAAAATAAGGTTTGGGATAAATGGGGAGAAGGTATTGTACTTCTGTTTCCAGACTTACTGTACGACACATATTTGAGACTTGCTGAGCACTTTATAACATAAGGCAGCGCTTAAACTTGACCAACGAATTGGAGGCTGAATTAAAGCTAGACAAAGACCGAATTAGGAATATTAAAACTTTCTTAAATAAAAGTAAGATACGATTCATTAGTATAAGCTCAGTTGAAAAACGATAAACGACAAATAACTCCACGGTTGACGCCGAAACACAAAAAAAATAATATAATAATAACAAAAATAACTTTATTGTTCAAAATACCATTGGTGTAGAACAAATCCCTGTAAATCTAACAATTGCATACAATACTAATATAAATATATACAAAGCATATGTAAAAGAACGGGGAGACAGAATAATTAACTAAATGTGATCGGCTTAGGACTGTTAAATTTGTGGCAACTTGTTATATGTACAACTTTGTCCCTAGATAATTGTGTCGGACTCCCTCCGTAAACACTAGTATGATGTAAGGGTTTTGAATAATTAATTTTGTTTCTGGTACCATATTCGTGAAAATCACTATTTCTCATAACCAAACTACATACATTAATATTAAAGTAAGAAGTTTTCTGGTAGTTTATAAATATTAATGATAGAATTGTTTATTAATGGTAATTATTATTGGAACTCCAAACCATGCGTTAATAAGGTACATTAATAAACGACTTTAAATGAATTTGATAGAAGGCGCTACGTTGATTTGTATGAAAGATTAACAATTGCTTCACAGTGACGGGAACTGTCCGAAAAAAAACAACTCAGGCAATCTGTACTTTCATTACGAGACGACAGTCTGGTCGATATAAAGGTTTCATTTTGGGAAAACAGGAAAATTAAAGAACTATTCTTTGAGAAATATCATAAACCAACTCGAATATTAACGCGCGATTAACGATCTCGACTTTTTTTAAAACGTCTCATCGTTAATCACCTTCATTAACACACGTGTAGGTTAAATAACTGCTACGGCTTGTAAAGTAATTAGCAACTAACGTTCATGGAAGAGAATTATCATTAAAATTCAAATAATATCACAAATGACGGCATTGTTTTTAAGAGTTTTTGCTTTTTCTACGATTTAAGGAATGCACTGACAAATCTGAGTTATTAATGTTAAGAAACAATATCACTTTTGTTATACTACTTTTTTCAAAACATATTCCAAACATACGAACTCATGTATATTTAAAATTGTTTTATTAAAACATCAGCTAACCAATTAACTTTAATATTGTTTTGTAACTACAAAAATAAGTGGTTTTATTACATTACCGTTTGACTCCACATAAGTCTTAAATGTTATTCATTTTCATGATTTGTAAAGCACAAAGCGACCTATTTTCTAAAACTAAATCACAGCCTACTCTTAAAACTTTACGCATTTTGCAATATAAATCAATTATCGTGATCCAATCGTTAGTGGGGCACCTTTGTGCATGATCACCTCAACAGCATAATCGGTTATACGAAATCGCCACATCTCTCGCTGGATGTCGAGCTTGGCGCCCATTACATTGATCCCATTTTGCGACGATTAGTCACGAAAAATGCGTTTGAATGGCGCGTATATTGTTATAAAGTATTCATTAAAAATGTTACTGTTATTGACAATGGCCTTTAACCTAGTATGGGATCACCCGATCGAGATTACATACTTAATTAGTTGGCTGTCAGTTAGCGAAAACACATTTGAGTGCATTGTTACGATTACAAGCGAGCAAAGCAATCCAGTACCGTAATTGAAAGGAGTGAGTAATAGGCATTACCACTTGAGTTGTGTATTACGCTTTTTCTACTCATGTAGAGTATATAAGAGGAGTGACGTAACTACAACTTAGTAAGTTTCTTATTACCATTGAACGCCTTACACCTATCTATTGTTGTAACGACCGACCCTATAAGATATTAATTTTATAAAAATGTATTACACGATTTTTGATTCATTTCAATCTCTTCATTAAAGGTGAGAGCTAAAATTCGAACAAAAACAAACAAAACTAGTGACTCCACTGGTTTTATGAGGTACCTTGAAACTAAACACATTGACAGATTGATGTATGGTTAATTATGGAATGAACTTTCTACTATGTTTTATAACTTCCATGTGCAGTTGAGGTTTTATCAAACACAAAAGAAATACCGCAAGTTAAAATCTTTGGTTGTATATTATATAATCAAAGGATAAAATAACCTAAATGTAATAAGTACCCCGTTACATTACAATTCAAAATATATCTAATGTTTCTTTTTTAAGAAACACTGTGAACGTGGCACATCCCTCATTTATGAAATTATTAGTATATTTTTAATTACCTTACGACCTACATATACATATGTATAGAAGGTTGTCATTCGACTTTCGTTTCATTAACATTAAATCGACTTATTACCACATTTTACAACATTTGATAGTTTTGCAAAGATCGGCCATGATGTGTGTGTGTGTGTGTGTGTGTGTGTGTGTGTGTGTGTGTGTGTGTGCTGTGTGTCTGTGTGTCTGTGTGTCTGTGTGTCTGTGTGTCTGTGTGTCTGTGTGTCTCTGTGTGTCTCTGTGTGTCTCTGTGTGTCTCTGTGTGTCTCTGTGTGTCTCTGTGTGTCTCTGTGTGTCTCTGTGTGTCTCTGTGTGTCTCTGTGTGTCTCTGTGTGTCTCTGTGTGTCTGTGTGTCTGCGTGTGTCTGCGTGTGTCTGCTGTGTCTGCGTGTGTCTGCGTGTGTCTGCGTGTGTCTGTGTGTGTCTGTGTGTGTCTGTGTGTCTGTGTGTGTCTGTGTGTGTCTGTGTGTGTCTCTGTGTGTCTGTGTGTCTCTGTGTGTCTCTGTGTGTCTCTGTGTGTCTCTGTGTGTCTCTGTGTGTCTCTGTGTGTCTCTGTGTCTCTGTGTGTCTCTGTGTGTCTCTGTGTGTCTCTGTGTGTCTCTGTGTGTCTCTGTGTGTCTCTGTGTCTCCTGTGTGTCTCTGTGTGTCTGTGTGTCTGTGTCTCTGTGTGTGTCTGTGTGTCTGTGTGTCTCTGTGTGTCTCTGTGTGTTCTGTGTGTCCTGTGTGTCTCTGTGTGTCTCTGTGTCTGTCTCTGTGTGTCTCTGTGTCTCTGTGTGTCTCTGTGTGTCTCTGTGTGTTCTGTGTGTCTTGTGTCTTGTGTCTCTGTGTGTCTCTGTGTGTCTCTGTGTCTCTGTGTGTCTCTGTGTCTCTGTGTGTCTCTGTGTCCGTGTGTCTGTGTGTCTGTGTTGTGTCTGTGTTTGTGTGTCTGTGTGTGTCTGTGTGTGTCTTGTGTCTGTGTGTGTCTGTGTGTCTGTGTGTTCTGTGTGTTCTGTGTGCTGGTCTCATGTGTGTTCTGTGTGTGTCTGTGTGTCTGTGTCGCTCTGTGTGCTTGTGTGTCGTGTGTGTCTGTGTCTGTGTGTCTCTGTGTGTGTCTGTGTTACTTGTCCTTGATGTCTGTGGTCGCTGTGTGTCTGTGTGTGTCTTGTGTGTGTGTCTGTGTGTTTGTGTGTTGTGTGTCTGTGTTCTGTGTGTTCTGTGTGTCTTGTGTTCTGTGTGTCTGTGTGTCTCGTGTGTCTTGTGTGTCCTGTGTGTCTCTGTGTGTCTCTGTGTCTGTGTGTCTTGTGTGTCTCTGTGTGTCTGTGTGTCTTGTGTGTCTCTGTGTTCTCTGTGTCTGTGTGTCTCGTGTGTCTGCTGTGTCTGTGTGTCTCGTGTGTCTGCTGTTTGTGTCTGTGTGTGTCTGTGTGTGTCTGTGTGTCTTGTGTGTCTGTGTGTGTCTGCTGTGTGTCTCTGTGTGTCTGTGTGTCTGTGTGTCTCTGTGTCTGTGTGTCTTGTGTCTTGTGTCTTGTGTGTCTTGGTGTGTCTGTGTGTTGTGTGTCTGTGTGTCTGTGTGTGTCTGTGTGTGTCTGTGTGTGTCTGTGTGTGTCTGTGTGTCTGTGTGTGTCTGTGTGTCTGTGTGTCTGTGTCTTGTGTCTGTGTGTCTCTGTGTGTCTTGTGTGTCTGTGTGTCTCTGTGTCGTTCTGTGTGTTCTGTGTGTCTTGTGTGTCTCTGTGTGTCTGTGTGTCTGCGTGTGTCTGTGTGTTCTGTGTGTCTGGTGTGTCTGGTGTGTCTGTGTGTCTGTGTGTGTCTGTGTGTCTGTGTGTCTTGTGTGTCTGTCGTGTGTCTGTGTGTCTGTGTGTTGCTGTGTTGTGTCTGTGTGTCTCTGTGTGTCTCTGTGTGTCCTGTGTGTCTCTGTGTCTGTGTGTCTGTGTGTCTCTGTGTTCTGTGTGTCTCTGTGTCTCTGTGTGTCTGTGTGTCTGTGTGTTGTGTGTCTGTGTGTCTCTGTGTGTCTTGTGTGTCTGTGTGTCTGTGTGTCTGTGTGTCTCTGTGTGTCCTGTGTGTCTCTGTGTCTTGTGTGTCTCTGTGTGTCTCTGTGTTCTGTGTGTCTGTGTGTCTCTGTGTGTCTCTGTGTGTCCTTGTGTGTCTTGTGTCTCTGTGTGTCTCTGTGTGTCTCTGTGTCTCTGTGTGTCTGTGTGTCTTGTGTGTCTCTGTGTGTGTCTGTGTGTTCTGTGTGTGTCTGTGTGTTCTGTGTGTGTCTGTGTGTCTGTGTGTTCTGTGTGTGTCTGTGTGTGTCTGGTGTCTGTGTGTCGTGTGTCGTGTCTGTGTGTGTCTGTGTGTGTCTGTGTGTGTCTGTGTGTCTCTGTGTGTGTCTGTGTGTGTCTGTGTGTGTCTGTGTGTGTCTGTGTGTGTCTGTGTGTCTGTTGTGTGTGTGTGTCTGTGTGTTGTGTCTGTGTGTCTGTGTGTGTCTGTGTGTCTGTGTGTGTCTGTGTGTCTCTGTGTGTCTCTGTGTGTCTCTGTGTGTCTCTGTGTGTCTCTGTGTGTCTCGTGTGTCTCTGTGTGTCTTGTGTGTCTGTGTGTCTCTGTGTGTCTCTGTGTGTTCTGTGTGTATCTGTGTGTCTCTGTGTGTCTCTGTGTGTCTCTGTGTGTCTCTGTGTGTCTCTGTGTGTCTCTGTGTGTCTCTGTGTGTCTCTGTGTGTCTCGTGTGTCTCTGTGTGTCTGGTGTCTCTGTGTGTCTCTGTGTCTCTGTGTCTGTTGTGTCTGTGTGTCTCTGTGTCTCGTGTGTTCTGTGTGTGTCTGCTGTGTGTCTGTGTGTCTGTGTGTGTCTGTGTGTCTGTGTGTTCTGTGTGTTCTGTGTGTCGTCTGTGTCTGTGTCTCTGTGTGTCTGTGTGTCTCTGTGTGTCTGTGTGTCTCTGTGTGTCTGTGTGTCTCTGTGTGTCTGTGTGTCTGTGTGTCTCGTGTGTCTCTGTGTGTCGTCTGTGTGTCTTGTTCTGTGTGTCTCTGTGTGTCTCTGTGTGTCTCTGTGTGTCTCGTGTGTCTGTGTGTCTGTGTGTCTGTGTCTGTGTGTCTCTGTGTGTCTTTGTGTCTCTGTGTGTCCTGTGTGTCTCTGTGTGTCTCTGTGTGTCTCTGTGTGTCTCTGTGTGTCTCTGTGTGTCTCTGTGTGTCTGTGTCTTGTGTCTCTGTGTGCTCTGTGTGTCTGTTCTCTGTGTCTCTGTGTTCTGTGTTCTCTGTTGTTCTGTGTGTCCTGTGTGTCTCTGTGTGTCTTTGTGTCTCTGTGTGTCTCTGTGTCTCTGTGTGTTCTGTGTCTTGTTGTTGTGTGTCTGTGTGTTTGTGTCTGTGTCTTGTGTGTCTCGTGTCTTGTGTTCTGTGTGTCTCTGTGTGTCTGTGTGTTGTGTGTGTCTGTGTGTCTGTGTGTGCTGTGTGTGTCTGTGTGTCTGTGTGTGTCTGTGTGTCTGTGTGTGTCTGTGTGTGTCTGTGTGTGTTCTGTGTGTCTGTGTTGTGTGCTGTGTTTGTGTGTCGTGTGTGTCTGTGTTGTGTGTGTTGTTGTGTGTCTGTGTGTCTGTTGTGTTGTGCTGTGTCTGTGTTTGTGTGTGGTTGTGGTTTGTCTGTGTGTTGTGTGTTGGTGTGTCTGTGTTGTCTGTGGTTTGTGTGTTCTGTGTTGTCTGGTTTGTGTCTAGTGTGTCTGTGTGTGTCTGCTTGTTGTGTGTGTCTGGTTTGTTGTTGGTGTTGTGTGTTGTTCTCTGTGTGTCTCTTGTGTGTCTGTGTTTCGTGTGTCTTCTGTGTGTCTCTGTTTTTGTGTCTTGTTGTGTCTGTGTCTGTGTCTTGTGTGTCTTGTGTGTTTGTGTCTCTGTGTGTCTGCTGTGTGTCTTGTGTGTCTGTGTGTCTGTTCTGTGTCTTGTGTCTGTGTGTCTGTGTGTCTTGTGTGTCTCTGTGTTGTGTGTGTGTCTTGTGTGTGTGTGTCTTGTGTGTCGTGTCGTGTTCCTGTGTGTCTCTGTGTGTCTCTGTGTGTCTTGTGTCTCTGTGTGTTCTGTGTCTGTGCTTTGTGTCTGTGTGGTCTGTGTTCTTGTGTTTCTGTGTCTCTGTGTGTTGTTCTTGTGTGCTGTGTGTGTCTGTGTTCTCTTGTGTCTGTGTGTCTCTGTGTGTCTGTGTGTCTCTGTGTGTCTCTGTGTTGTGTGTCTGTTCTGTGTTCTGGTGTTTCTATGTGTGTTTGTGTGTCTGTGTGTCTTGTGTGTTGTGTCTTGTGTGTTCTGTGTGTCTTGTGTGTTCGTGTGTCTTGTGTCTTGTGTCTTGTGTTCTGTGTGTCTTGTGTGTCTTGTGTCTTGTGTCTTGTGTTTTTGTGTCTTGTTCTTGGTGTCTTGTGTCTTGTGTGTCTTGTGTGTCTTGTGTGTTCTGTGTGTCTTGTGTGTCTTGTGTCTTGTGTGTCTTGTGTTCTGTGTTCTTGTGTCCTGTGTGTCTTGTGTGTCCTGTGTTCTTGTGTGTCTTGTGTGTCCTGTGTGTCTTGTGTTCTGTGTGTCTTGTGTCTTGTGTGTCTTGTGTCTTGTGTGTCTCTGTGTGTCTTGTGTGTCTCTGTGTTTCCTTGTGTCTTGTGTGTCTTGTTTGTGTGTCTGTGTGTTCTGTGTTCTGTGTGTTCTGTGTGTGTCTGTGTGTGTTGTGTGTGTCTGTGTGTTTGTTGTGTCTGTGTGTTGTGTGTGTCTTGTGTTGTTGTGTTGTGTGTTGTGTGTGTTGTGTGTGTCTGTGTGTGTGTCTGTGTGTTCTGTGTGTTCTGTGTGTGTGTGTCTGTGTGTTCTGTGTGTCTTGTGTCTGTGTGTCTGTGTGTTGTGTCTTGTGTGTCTTGTGTGTCTTGTGTCTCTGTGTGTCTTGTGTGTCTGTGTTCTGTGTGTCTTGTGTGTCTTGTGTGTCTGTGTGTCTGTGTTCTGTGTGTTGTCTGTGTGTGTCTGTGTGTGTCTGTTGTGTGTCTGTGTGTGTCTGTGTGTGTGTCTGTGTGTTCTGTGTGTCTGTGTTGTTGGTCTGTGTGTCTGTGTGTCTTGTTGTGTGTCTGTGTGTTGTGTCTGTGTGTTTGTCTGTTGTGTTGTGTGTCTGTGTGTGTCTGTGTGTCTGTGTGTTCTGTGTGTCTGTGTCTGTGTGTGTCTGTGTGTGTCTGTGTGTGTCTTGTGTTTGTGTTCTGTGTGTCTGTGTGTCTGTGTGTGTCTGTGTGTGTCTGTGTGTCTTGTGTGTCTTGTGTGTTCTGTGTCTCTGTGTTCTTGTGTGTCTTGTGTGTCTTGTGTGTCTGTGTGTTGTGTCTTGTGTGTCTTGTGTGTCTCTGTGTGTGTCTTGTGTGTCTTGTGTGTCTTGTGTGTCTGTGTCTTGTGTGTCTTGTGTCTCTGTTTTTTTTTTTTGCTCGTTTTGGGCTTTGGGTGTTCGGGCTCGTGTGTTGTTTTTGGCTCTGGTTCGGCTTTTCTGGTTCGGTTGTTCCGGGTTTCCGTGCCGGTCTTTGCTGGTTCTTGCTCTTTGCCTTTTCTTGGCCGGTTTTTTTGTTCCTTTCTTCCTTGGTTTCGGTCCTTTCTCGGGTTTGTCTTTGGGTTGTTTCCTTGCTTTGTTGGTTTCCGGTTTGTGTTCTTGTTTTTTTGTCCGGTGTTCTGGCTTTGTCTCTTTCCTTCCGTGGGTTTTTGGGGCCCCTTTGTTCTGGGGGGGGGGGGGGGGTTTTTTTTTTTTTTTTTTTTTTTTTGTTCCCTGGTTCTTGCTTGGTTGTGTGTTTTTCGGTTTGGCTTTGGTTGTTCTGTTTTTTTCCGGTTGTGGTGGCTGTCTGTTCCCGGCGGTCCGGTCCTTTTTTTGGTTGTTTTGGGCTTGGTTGTTGGTGTTTGTGGTTTGTTTTTCGTTTTTTTGGGTTTGCGGTTTCTTGGGTGTCTTGGTTCGGTTTCTTGTGTGCTTTGCGGGGGGGGTTTTTTTTTCTGGGGTTTTTGGTTCTTTTGGTGTTTGCGGTTTCTGGTTCTTTGTGGGTGGTTGGGTGGTTTGGTGTGGGTTTTTTGGTGTCTTTGTTGGTTTTTTGTTTGCTTGGTTGGGCTTTTTGTTTTTGGTCGGTTTTGTTTTCCTTTCCTTTCTGTGTTTTTCCGGTTTGGCCGTTCGTTCGGTCTGGGTTTTTTTGGTTGGGGTGTCTTTGTTCGGTTCTGTGCCTTTGCTGTGGCCTTTTTGGCCGTTTTGGCCTTTGGCTTTGTGCGGTTTTGGTTTGTTCTTTTGTGTCTTTGTTGTCTTGCGTTTCGGGCCCCGTGCCGGGCCTTGTTCTTTTTTTTTCTTGTTGGTTTTTTTTCTTTCTTTTTCGTTGTGCGGGCTTTTCTTGTGTCGTGCTTTTTTTTTGTCTTTGTCCTGTTTTGTGGTCTGTCCTGTTTTGGTTTGTTTTTTGTTTGGTCCTTGTGTCTTTCTTTCTTTTTTTTGTTTTCTGGTGTTTTTTGGTTGTTTTGTTTTTTTGTCTTTGCTTTGGTTTGGGTTCGTTGTTGTTGGTCTTTGCTTTGGTGGTGTCGGCTTGGCTTGTCTTCCGTTGTTGTTTGGGTTTTTTTTTGGGTTTTTTGTTTTCCTGGTTCCTTTTGTTTGTTCCTTTGTGGTTTTTTTTCTTTTCTGGTGTGTTGTTTTTTGGTTTGTCTTGGTTTGCTGTGTTGTTTTTTGTTTCGGTGTTCTTGGTTGTGTGTGTTTTTTTTTGTTTTGGTTTGGTTGTTTTCTTTCTTTTTGTTTCTGTTTCTTGTGTCTGGTGTTTTCTTTGGTTGGTTCTGGTGTTCTGGGTTTTGTTTTTTTTTTTGCTTGTTTTGTTTTTTTGTTGTGTGGGTTTTGGTTTGGGTTTTTTCGTTTTTTTCTTGGCTTGTTTGGTGCTTGTCTGGTTCTTTGGTCCTGGTTTCTGGGCTTTGTGCCTTTCCTTTTCTGGTTTCTTGTTTTTTTTTGTTTTTTTGCTTTTCCTTGTCTTTTTTTGGTTTTGTGCGGTCGTGCTTGGTGTTTTTGGTTTTCCGTTGTTTCTTTTTTTTTTCTTTTGGTTTTTTCTTTTTGTTTGTTGTTTTTCTGTTTTTTTTTTTGGGCTTGCTTTTTTTTTTTGTTGTCGTTGCTTGTTGTGCGGCCTTTGTTTGTTTGGTTTTGTTTGGTTTTTTTTTTTTTCGGGTTGTGTTCCTTGTTTTTCTTTTCCTTTCTTTTGTTCTTTTGTTTGCTGTTGTTCCTTTGCTTGTGCTTTCTTTTTGGTTCCGTTTGTGGTTTTGTTTTTGTTTGGTTGTGTTGGTTTTTTTGTGTGTCTTGGGTTGTTTTTGGTTTGGTTTGGTTTTGTTTTTGTTGTCTTGGTTTCTTTTTTTTTGGTGTTTTTTTTTTTTTTTTTTTTTTTTTTTTTTTTTTTTTTTTTTTTTTTTTTTTTTTTTTTTTTTTTTTTTTTTTTTTTTTTTTTTTTTTTTTTTTTTTTTTTTTTTTTTTTTTTTTTTTTTTTTTTTTTTTTTTTTTTTTTTTTTTTTTTTTTTTTTTTTTTTTTCTTGGTGTTTTTTGGGTTGGGTTCTTTTTTTTCCTTTTTTTTTTGTTGTCCTTGGTTCCCTTTCTTTTGGTTTTTCTTTTGCTTGTTGTTTTTTCCTTTTCCCTTTTGTTCCTTGTTTTTTTTTGTTTTGCCCGGGTTTTTTTTTTTCTTTCTTTTTTTTGTGTCTCTGTGTTCTGTGTGTCTCTGTGTGTCTGTGTGTGTCTGTGTGTTCTGTGTTCTGTGTGTGTCTTGTGTGTCTTGTGTGTCTGTGTGTGTGTGTCTGTGTGTTGTCTGTGTGTCTGTGTGTTGTGTCTGTGTGTTGTCTTGTGTCTGTGTGTGTCTGTGTGTGTGTGTCTGTGTGTGTCTTGTGTGTCGTGTGTGTCTGTGTGTGTCTGTGTGTCTGTGTGTCTGTGTGTTCTGTGTGTGTTCTGTGTGTCTGTGTGTGTCTGTGTGTGTCTGTGTGTGTTCTGTGTGTCTGTGTGTCTTGTGTGTCTGTGTGTGTCTGTGTGTCTGTGTGTGTCTTGTGTTGTCTGTTGTGTGTCTGTGTGTCTGTGTGTTGTGTGTTGTGTTGTGTGTCTGTGTGTCTGTGTGTGTCTGTGTGTCTGTGTGTCTGTGTGTCTTGTGTGTTCTGTGTGTCTGTGTTCTGTGTGTCTCTGTGTGTCTTGTGTGTCTCTGTGTGTCTCTGTGTGTTGTGTGTCTTGTGTGTCTTGTGTGTCTGTGTGTCTCTGTGTCTCTGTGTGTCTCTGTGTGTCTTGTGTCTCTGTGTGTCTCTGTGTGTCTCTGTGTTCTGTGTGCTCTTGTGTCTTGTGTTCTCTGTGTGTCTTGTGTCTCTGTGTGTCTGTGTCTTGTGTGTCTGTGTCTCTGTGTGTCTCTGTGTGTCTCTGTGTCTCTGTGTGTCTGTGTGTCTCTGTGTGTCTCTGTGTGTCTTGTGTCTCGTGTGTCTCTGTGTGTCTTGTGTCTCTGTGTGTCTCTGTGTGTCTCTGTGTCTCTGTGTGTCTCTGTGTGTCTTGTGTGTCTCTGTGTTCTCTGTGTGTCTCTGTGTGTCTCTGTGTTCTCGTGTGTCTCTGTGTGTCTCTGTGTCTCTGTGTTCTGTGTCTCTGTGTGTCTCTGTGTTCTGTGTGTGTCTCTGTGTGTCTCTGTGTCTTGTGTCTCGTGTCTCTGTGTGTCTCTGTGTGTCTCTGTGTGTCTCTGTGTGTCTCGTGTGTCTCGTGTGTCTCTGTGTGTCTCTGTGTGTCTCTGTGTGTCTGTGTGTGTCTCTGTGTGTCTCTGTGTGTCTGTGTGTCTCTGTGTCACTCTGTGTGTCTCTTTGTGTCTCTGTGTGTCTCTGTGTGTCTCTGTGTCTTGTGTGTCTTGTGTGTCTTGTGTCTCTGTGTGTCTTGTGTGTCTGTGTCTCTGTGTTCTGTGTGTCTGTGTGTCTGTGTGTTCTGTGTGTCTCGTGTGTGTCTGTGTGTCTGTGTGTGTCTTGTGTGTCTGTGTGTGTCTTGTGTCTGTGTGTCTCTGTGTGTCTGTGTGTGTCTGTGTGTGTCTGTGTGTGTCTGTGTGTGTCTGTGTGTGTCTGTGTGTGTCTGTGTGTCTTGTGTGTGTCTGTTGTGTGTGTCTGTGTGTGTCTGTGTGTCTGTGTGTTCTGTGTGTCTGTGTGTGTCTTGTGTGTCTGTGTGTCTGTGTGTGTCTGTGTGTCTGTGTGTGTCTGTGTGTCGTTGTGTGTCTGTGTGTCTGTTGTGTCTGTGTGTGTCTGTGTGTGTGTTCTGTGTGTCTGTGTGTGTCTGTGTGTCGTTCTGTGTGTTCTGTGTGTGTCTGTGTGTGTTGTGTCGTGTCTGTGTGTGTCTGTGTGTGTCTGTGTGTGTCTGTGTGTGTCTGTGTGTGTCTGTGTGTCTGTGTGTGTCTGTGTGTCTGTGTGTGTCTGTGTGTCTGTGTGTGTTTGTGTGTGTCTGTGTGTGTCTGTGTGTCTGTGTGTGTCTGTGTGTGTCTGTGTGTGTCTGTGTGTGTCTGTGTGTGTCTGTGTGTTGTTGTCTGTGTGTCTGTGTGTGTCTGTGTGTCTGTGTGTCTGTGTGTTCTGTGTGCTTTGTGTCTGTGTGTTCTGTGTGTTCTGTGTCTGTGTCTGTGTGTCTCTGTGTGTCTTGTGTCTCTGTGTGTCTCTGTGTGTCTTGTGTCTCTGTGTGTCTCTGTGTGTCTTGTGTCTTGTCTCTGTGTGTCTGTGTGTCTGTGTCTCTGTGTGTCTGTGTGTCTCTGTGTGTCTGTGTGTGTCTCTGTGTGTCTCTGTGTGTCTGTGTGTGTCTGTGTGTCTGTGTGTGTCTGTGTGGTCTGTGTGTTGTCTGTGTGTGTCTGTGTGTCTGTGTGTCTGTGTGTGTCTGTGTGTCTGTGTGTCTGTGGTGTCTGTGTGTGTCTGTGTGTGTCTGTGTGTGTCTGTGTGTGTCTGTGTGTCTCGTGTGTCTCTGTGTGTCTCTGTGTGTTCTGTGTGTTCTGTGTGTTCTGTGTGTTCTGTGTGTCTGTGTGTGTCTTGTGGTGTCTGTGTGTGTCTGTGTGTCTGTGTGTGTCTGTGTGTGTCTGTGTGTCTGTGTGTCTGTGTGTGTCTCTGTGTGTGTCTGTGTGTCTGTGTGTGTCTGTGTGTTCTGTGTGTTCTGTGTGTGTCTGTGTGTCTGTGTGTGTCTGTGTGTGTGTCTGTTTGTGTTCTGTGGTGTCTGTGTGTCTGTCTGTGTCTCTGTGTGTCTTGTGTGTCTGTGTGTGTCTGTGTGTGTCTGTGTGTCGCTGTGTGTCTGTGTGTGTCTGAGTCTGTGTGACTGTGTGTCTCTGTGTGTCTCTGTGTGTCTGTGTGTCTCTGTGTGTCTTTGTGTGTCGTCTGGGTGTCGCTGTGTGTCTCTGTGTCTGTGTGTCTCTGTGTGTCTGTGTGTCTCTGTGTGTCTCTGTGTGTCTCTGTGTGTCTCTGTGTGTCTCTGTGTGTCTGCTGTGTGTCTCTGTGTGTCTCTGTGTGTCTCTGTGTGTCTCTGTGTGTCTCTGTGTGTCTCTGTGTGTCTCTGTGTGTCTGTGTGTGTCTGTGTGTCTCTGTGTGTCTGTGTGTCTCTGTGTGTGTCTCTGTGTGTCTCTGTGTGTCTGTGTGTCTGTGTGTCTCTGTGTGTCTGTGTGTCTGTGTGTCTCTGTGTGTCTGTGTGTGTCTGTGTTGTGTCTGTGTGTGTTCTGTGTGTCTGTCTGTGTGTCCTGTGTTCTGTGTGTGTCTGTGTGTGTCTGTGTGTCTGTCTGTGTTGTGTGTGTCTGTGTGTGTCTGTGTGTGTCTGTGTGTGTCTGTGTGTCTGTGTGTCTGTGTTGTGTGTCTGTGTGTGTCTGTGTGTGTGTGTCTGTGTGTCTGTGTGTGTCTGTGTGTCTCTGTGTCTCTGTGTTCTGTGTGTTTGTGTCTTGTGTGTTTGTGTCTTGTGTGTCTTGTGTGTCTTGTGTGTCCTGTGTGTTCTGTGTGTTCCTGTGTGTCTTGTGTGTCTGTGTGTTCTGTGTGTTTGTGTGTCTTTTCTGTGTGTTCTGTGTGTTTTCTGTGTTCTGTGTGTTCTTGTGTTCTGTGTGTTCTGTGTTCTGTGTGTTCTGTGTGTCTCTGTGTGTCCTGTGTTCTGTGTTCTCTGTGTGTCTCTGTGTGTCTCTGTGTGTCTTGTGTGTTCTGTGTGTCTCTGTGTTCTGTGTGTCTCTGTGTTCCTGTTTGTGTGTCTCTGTGTGTCTTTTTCTGTGTGTCTCTGTGTGTCTTTCTGTTTTGTGTTCTGTGTGTCTCTGTGTGTCTCTGTGTGTCTTGTGTGTCTTGTGTGTCTCTGTGTCTCTGTGTGTCTCTGTGTGTCTGTGTGTCTCTGTGTGTCTTGTGTGTCGTGTCTTGTGTCTCTGTGTCTTGTGTGTCTGTGTGTCGTGTGTCTCTGTGTCTCTGTGTGTCTCTGTGTGTCTGTGTGTTCTCTGTGTGTCTCTGTGTTCTCTGTGTGTCTTGTGTGTTCTGTGTGTCTTGTGTGTCTTGTGTGTTGTGTGTCTCTGTGTGTCTCTGTGTGTCTCTGTGTGTCTTTCTGTGTGTCTCTGTGTGCTCTGTGTGTCTCTGTGTGTCTCTGTGTGTCTCTGTGTGTCTCTGTGTGTCTCTGTGTGTCTCTGTGTGTTGTTGTCTGTGTCGTCTGTGTGTCTCTGTGTGTCTCTGTGTGTCTCTGTGTCTCTCTGTGTGTCGCTGTGTGTCTGTGTGTCTCTGTGTGTCTCTGTGTGTCTCTGTGTGTCTGTGTGTCTCTGTGTGTCTGTGTGTCTCTGTGTGTCTCTGTGTCTCTGTGTGTCTGTGTCAGTGTGTCTCTGTGTGTCTCTGTGTGTCTCTGTGTGTCTGTGTCGTGTGTGTCTGTGTGTCTGTGTGTCTGTGGTGTCTGTGTGTGTCTGTGTGTCGTGTGTCTGTGTGTCTCTGTGTGTGTCTGTGTGTCTCTGTGTGTCGTGTGTGTGTGTCTCTGTGTGTCTCTGTGTGTCTCTGTGTGTCTGTGTGTCTGTGTCTGTGTGTCTGTGTGTCTGTGTGTCTCTGTGTGTCTCTGTGTGTCTGTGTGTCTCTGTGTGTGTCTGTGTGTCTGTGTGTCTCTGTGTTCTGTGTGTGTCTCTGTGTGTGTCTGTGTGTCGTGTGTCTGTGTGTCTGTGTGTGTCTGTGTGTGTCTGTGTGTCTTGTGTGTCTGTGTGTGTCTGTGTGTGTGTCTGTGTGTCTGTGTGTCTGTGTGTGTCTGTTGTCTGTGTCTGTGTGTTGTGTCGTGTGTGTGTGTCGTCTGTGTGTGTCTGTGTGTGTCTGTGTGTGTCTCTGTGTGTCTGTGTGTCTGTGTCTCTGTGTGTCTCTGTGTGTCTCTGTGTGTGTCTGTGTGTCTGTGTTGTCTCTGTGTGTTCTGTGTCCTGTGTGTCTCTGTGTGTCTCTGTGTGTCCTGTGTGTCTCTGTGTGTCGTCTCTGTGTGTCTGTGTTGTGTGTCTGTGTGTCTTGTGTCTGTGTGTCTCTGTGTCTGTGTCTGTGTGTCTCTGTGTGTCTGTGTGTCCTGTGTGTCTCTGTGTCTGTGTGTCCTGTGTGTCTCTGTGTGTCCTGTGTGTCTCTGTGTGTCTCTGTGTGTCTGTGTGTCTCTGTGTGTCTGTGTGTCTCTGTGTCGTGTGTCCTGTGTGTCTCTGTGTGTCTCTGTGTGTCTCTGTGTGTCTCTGTGTGTCTCTGTGTCTCTGTGTGTCTCTGTGTGTCTCTGTGTGTCTCTGTGTGTCTCTGTGTGTCTCTGTGTGTCTGTGTGTCTCTGTGTGTCCTGTGTGTCTGCTGTGTGTCTGTGTGTCTCGTGTGTCGTGTCTCTGTGTGTCTGTGTGTCTCTGTGTCGTCTCTGTGTGTCTCTGTGTGTCTCTGTGTGTCTGTGTGTCTGTGTCTGTGTGTCGTGTTGTGTGTCTCTGTGTCTGTCTCTGTGTGTCTCTGTGTGTCTGTGTCTGTGTGTCTGTGTGTCTCTGTGTGTCTGTGTGTGTGTCCTGTGTGTCTCTGTGTGTCTGTGTGTCTGTGTGTCTCTGTGTGTCTCTGTGTGTCTCTGTGTGTCTGTGTGTCTCTGTGTGTCTGTGTGTCTGTGTCTCTGTGTGTCTCTGTGTGTCGTGCTGTGTGTCCTGTGTCTGTGTGTCTTTTCTGTGTGTCTTGTGTCTGTGTGTGTCCTGTGTGTCCTGTGTGTCTCTGTGTCTGTGTCTCTGTGTGTCTCTGTGTGTCTCTGTGTGTCTGTGTGTCTTGTGTCTGTGTCTCTGTGTGTCTCGTGTGTCTCTGTGTGTCTCTGTGTGTCTCTGTGTGTCTGCTGTGTGTCTGTGTGTCTCTGTGTGTCTGTGTGTGTCTGTGTGTGTGTGTGTGTGCTGTGTGTCTGTGTGTGTCTGTGAGTGTCTGTGTGTGTCTGTGTTGTGTGTGTCTGTGTGTCTGTGTGTGTTGTGTCTGTGTGTGTCTGTGTGTGTCTGTGTGTGTGCTGTGTGTGTCTGTGTGTTGTCTGTGTGTGCTGTGTGTGTCTGTGTGTGTCTGTGTGTGTCTGTGTGTGTCTGTGTGTGTCTGTGTGTGTCTGTGTGTGTGTGTGTGTGTGTGTGTGTGTGTGTGTGTGTGTGTGTGTGTGTGTGTGTGTGTGTGTGTGTGTGTGTGTGTGTGTGTGTGTGTGTGTGTGTGTGTGTGTGTGTGCGTGTGCGTGTGCGTGTGCGTGTGCGTGTGCGTGTGCGTGTGCGTGTGCGTGTGCGTGTGCGTGTGCGTGTGCGTGTGCGTGTGCGTGTACGTGTGCGTGTGCGTATACGTGTGAGTGTGCGTGTGCGTGTCTTTAATATAGTCATGTAGCAAAGAATGTGCGTAAAAGGTTTAAAATAGTGACATCGAAACAAGACAAATTATAGTAATCTATTTTAGAATTGACAAAATCTTAACAAAAATTTTTTGTGGTCAATCACATTATACAAAGTTTTCCAAGTCGCAGAACTGTGTAAATCCTTTTTTTGTAGGCTATGATGTAAAAATGAAAGACTTATAAGAAATGGAGCATTGGTACTTGAATCTGGTAGTATTAAACAACCTCCGAGTCGGGAAAAAGATTCGTTCTCAAGAAATACATTAAATTGTAATAGATCACATTAATTCTTTTAATCCAAGAGTTGCACATCATCATCGTGAGCAAGATCCGAACCGTCGCTACCACCTTAATGACATTATAATAAATTTGATGTGTGAAGATTTTCAAACAAAAAATCGGAAATTCATTTTTCTGCTTATATAGAGAGGTTGTGGCTGAAAAAAATACTACTTTTGCAAAGCTTGCACACGAAGAGTACTGGACGTGTTCGGAATTCATTATGCTCATAAAGAAGGAGGGTGACATAACATAAAATTTGGTGCTAGAACGCAAGTGTTTTTCTCCATAAAAATACATGTCCCTGTTACATAAACGGCCGCCATGTGTTTAAATTAATTCTGCCCACGACGTGCTAGTGTCGCTAATGTCCTTTGATTATTAACCTATTTGTTTTTACAAGGGACTGTACATCAGAAGTTAAGGAAGGGTTATTTACAATCCCAATCACTATTCTTTGAATACGATCATCGATATGGGCAGTGTATTGGTTAGCATAAACCCAGTAGTGACAACTTTATTCAAGGTGAGGTCTAATTTGGGCTTGATGTATAGAAAGAGTTATGCGGAGGTGAACTACTGCTTAGATCTGTACAAAAAGCCAAATAACAAATGTATCACCTACCAAACGGTTTTTTAGGAGTATTTTATAACGCTAATGTTTCAAATTTTTTCATATAAAAATTAGCTATAACAGGACTAAGGGGACTACTTATTGCCATACCATCAATCTGTTCATAGAATTCACTATTCCATTGAAAATAAGTCGTAGTAAGACAGTGCTGAAAAAGAATGGTAATATCCTTTGGAAAAAGATGATCAATATATTCAATAGTTTCTCTTAGAGGGACTTTTGTAAAAAGCGAAACAACATCAAAACTGACCATTATATCACCTTCTTCAATTTTGAAATTATGCATTTTTTCAACAAAGTCGGCAGAATTTTTAATATAATGGGGTAATTAAAGATCATTTAAGGTCAAACCCATTATTATCTTCCAGAGTGTACAAGTTATCTTGTTCATGTGCGAAAGTATACATTGGAACCACAAAACGTAGCTTTGATACAAGACGTAAAGAACATATGAGATTCTGTAGATTTGGTCAACCAGAGACGTCTGCGGTAGCCGACCATGCCTTAAATAATTTAAATCATGACATTCAATTTAACAATATGGAAATATGGTTAAGACAAACTCATTATTATGTTCAATTACAACATGAAGCTATTGAGATATAAAGACAACCTAATAATTTTAATAGGCAAGAAGAAAATCTCCATTTAAATAGGTTTTGGCATCTTATAATTTAAAAAGACATGATGATACGTCTTTATTTTAATTTTAATTTTAGCTTTTGGTATGTCTAGGTTTTTCCTAGACCTTGAACTAAACGTTTATTAATAAACAATTATATGTTAAATTACCACAGCACTCTAATGCAACGTAATTAGTTGAAATTAAAATTAAAAATTACATAAAACGTTCTGTATTATGCTTTTCATTATTAAATAGCACTTAAACTTATTGATAAAGCTATTTCTCTGTTAGATTTAACTGGATTATTTTAATCGATGACAAGTTTCTATTTGTGGATGCTTCTATCGATTTCAATTTGAAGTTTTTCACAAATTTACGCTTACATCATGATTTGATTAAATTTTGTTAAATTTGTTTTTTCATTGTTAGCCTTCGACCGTTAGAGGGTGTTCCGATTTGTCATCTTCAAGACAGTTTAACCATATTTAATTTTTTAATGATCTAGTTATTCTTTACTAAAATTGTATTCCATAGATGGCTTCATACGTTTTCCAAACTGTTACATTAATAGCAGGCTTATGTTTATGTTTTAATTTTTCAAATTTCATAAAATTGTTTTGAACATCTTTAACAATTTTATTAGATAATACTACTACTGACGAAGATAACTGTAAGTGTTATCGAAACGTTTAGATAGATTGTATAACTTTGATATACGCAATTTAAAAAACCCAAAAAAGATAAGTATTTTAATAGGAAATAACGGCAATTATTGTGATTGATTTCCTCAATAATGTTAAAATGTGCATATTCAAAATATGCACATACGTACCCGTACGTGACGTGAACATTGCCAATGTTTTAAAGATGTGTTGGCAAAAAGAATACGTTGCGCATGTTTTTCAATTAAAAAGTGTTCCCAACGTTCCGCATGCTGGGCCACACAACGTACCGTTTGTGAAGATCGATAGTTTGTATATAAAAGCGACCTCTGAAGCGGCCTCCTCAGAACTATTCTGCATATAATGGAGGCATAAACGGATATTATGAAGTCCGATCAAATTTTCGGATTTACACGTTTTGATGCCTGTACAATCATATTTTGATGATATACACACGCGTACGTTGTCGAGCCCGGGGTCGGGCTCAACAAGGTTTCTTCAGGCTCAAAAGCGCGCGATTTATATATGCTACAGGTTCAGCTATATATATATATATATATATATATATATATATATATATATATATTGGGTTAGTGAAGTATATTGTGAGTTATGACAATTAGTTTGTGAAAGATAGGTTGTTTTTATTACCTAATGAAACTAAATACAAAATTAAATAAATTCATGAAATGTTGAAAACCTCTATTTTTATTTAAAGAATGTTTGTGTTTTATAGTTTTCTAGAGGAATTCTGTTACAATTATCAATCACATTCAAAATGTAAAATGTTAAAATGGAAAGCATAGTTATTTGTTAATAACCACAAGATTTTTTGTTTAAACGATATCAGTTTGGTTGAATAATTTGTTCTTTGATTACTTGAGAAGTTTGTTCATTGTAATTTTTTTTACGATTATAAAATAAACAACTGCTGATAGTTTAAAATTTTCAGTTGTTTTGAAAAGTATATATATATATATATATATATATATATATTTTTTTTTTTTTTTTTTTTAGTATAGGGCGCATGTCGCGTGCAATAAAAATTTACCTTTTTGCGCTTGTTACTTAAATAACTATTTATTATTGCATACTCATTGTTGACGTGTAATTGTTACTAGCATATACAGCGCGATGCAATAAATTATTATTAATTGTTACAAGGAAATTTGCGGCTATTCATGCATTGAATGTTCCACTGGTTATAATAAAGTAAGAAAATAAAATATAATAAACTGCTACACTTGCCTACCTTGATATTTCAAGCGTAGCAAAAGAAACAATCAAACAATTTGAATGTTATTTTTATTGCATTTGATACTAATGATAGGTTCGGATATCTTTTAATAGTAGTTATAACCTATGTTCGTAACTAAGTAAATTTAGCTCAAATAGAATTCTTCCAACGTCTTAACTATTGCAATTACATCCTATTTCTAGTAAAATTTTATGGTAGTTACTTTTTCCTTGTTTGAACGAAAAGAAAATGTTTTGTCCGACCAGCCATACTTATTAATAAGGCATGCCTTTGTATACCGACAGGTTGACTTTTCACTTCATAATTGGTTGCTATTGTTGTTAAAAGAAAACATGCTGATAAGTGATTACTTGCCTCTCTTCAGAGCATTAAGTAAATATCTGGCGTGGAACACCACACGACCTTCCAACCTACAAAATGGAAATTAAAAGAAATGTAATAATTTTAACAACATTCTTTTTTGGATTATTATGCACTTAACACACACACACATGGCCTTAACTCGACCAAATTCTAAGAATTGCTTGGTGACCTTGAAATTCCCCCCACCACCATCTTTCAGATCGAGCGCTCTGTTTTTCGATTTCTAAGAATTGCAGTATACCATTTGATCTTGGTTTACTTTTTAGCGTAGACTGCTTGTTTCCATAAACTGATTTTATTTTTATATATTTCTAAGAATTGCAGGTGACCTTGGTATTCACCCGCACATGCGCAAAGCCAGTTACAAAAGTCATTGATTTGTAATATGGCGCGCTTCGGATCAATAAACTCTAACCTCGAACATGTATTTCTTAGAAATGTAATAGGATACCCCTCACGAGCTGATTATATGTTTATATTTCTAAGAATATGATACCCCTGCAGATCAGTAAACTTTGACCTTGAAAATTGATTTTCTATGCAATAGTAATACGATATTAATAAATTTTGACCTTGCAGAGTTAGGTTCAATTTAGCCTCAGCTACGGTGAATGAGCTATTTGACTTTTTTCTGTGGGTAAACGACTCTCGGTTACCTGTGTTGGGAAACAGATCCCTGTTTTTGGGAAACCGCTATCTGTATTTAAAAAACAAATACCTGTTTTGGGAAACGGTTATTTGTCTTTGGGAAACGGATCTGGTTCTCGGGGAAACTATTTCATCCTGAGACAAGTCCTGGTGGTTAGGACAGTAGTAGAATGTAAATAAAACCTAACGTACTGTAAGCATAATCTTTTTATTATTACAAGAACCATCTAACCTTGCTATACGTTTTAGCATGAACAACAACCCTAATAATTCTTCATGTTTCCACGAACTGATTTTATTGTTAGAATTGAGCAATAGGAACGCTTATTTGCTATTCCTAAGGAAATTTCACCAATTTAGCCAATACATGAATCATTTAACCTTGACCTACTTTAGCATAGACACCAATCTATCATTCTTCATGTTTCCACGAACTGATTCTATTTTAGATTTCTAAGAATTGTAATATGATACCCCTGCAGGTCAATACTCTTTCAGATTGAGTACTCTATTTGTAAATTTCTTAGAATTGGAATACACCATTCGACTTTTGTCTACTTTTTAGACTTTTGACAACAACAACCTGTCATTCTTCTTGTTTCCATAAACTGACTCTATTTTTATATTTCTAAGAATTGTAATATGATACCCCCATGCAAGTCACTAAACTTTGACCTCAAACTTTAACCTTGAACATGTATTTCTTAGAAATGTAATGTGATATCCCTTATGATACCAATAGATTTTGACCCGCCAGAGCTTGATTCAATTTCACCTCAGCTACGGTGAATGAGCTATTTGACTTGTTTTCTGTGGGGAAATAACTACCGCTTCTGGGAAACGGCTATGTCTTTGGGAAACGGTTTCCCAAAAACAGGGATATGTTTTCCAACACGGGTAACCGTTTCCCCGAAGCGGTAGTCGTTTCAAGCAAAACAATGTCAAATAACCATTGTTAGTGAAAATTGAATCACATAGTTCTGTCTAAACATTTAGCTTGAATATCATATTACAGTTTCATAGAAATCACATTTTCAAGGTGAAAGTTTATTGACTCCAGGGGTATCATATTACTTACTAAATCTAAACATAGAATCAGCTCGTGAATGGGTAACATATTACATTTTAAGTAATACAGTGTTCAAGAGTTAAAGTTTACTTGTCCGAAAGTGACTATCAAGTCAATTCTTAGAAAGTTTCTCAATACATATGAATCAGGTTCATCGGAAATATGAATGTCTGTTTTGAAAAAGTAGGTCAAAGTAGTGGTTACCGTGCTGGCTAAGATTGATGTCAAATTTATTACAAAGTCATTCTTAGAGGGGTTTTCAATTAAGTTTGTGCAAGTTTGCTTTCGAAAAATGACTTGTGTGTGTTTGAAAAAAGTGGATAGATAAGTAGTGTTGAACCATGATTGACGTAAGTGTTGAATGTAAATTTTGTTAACAGTCGTCAGTGTATGTGTGTGTGTGTCGTGTGTGTGTGGTAGTGCGTGTGTGTGTGTGTGTGGTGTGCTGTGCTGTGTGCGTGTGGTGTGCTGTGTGCGGTGTGTGTGTGCGGTGCGTGGGTGTGCGTGTGCGTGTGTGCGTGCGTGTGTGCGTGTGTGGTGCGGTGGTGCGTGGTGGTGTGTGTGCGTGCGTGTGGTGTGTGTCGGTGTGCGGTGCGTGGTGCTGCGGTGTGCGTGGCGGTGCGTGCGTGTGGTGTGTGCGTGTGTGGGTGCTGTGTGTGTGGTGGTGGTGTGCGTGGGTGTGCTGTGCGCGTGTGGTGCGTGCGTGTGTGCGTGTGCTGTGCGGTGCGTGCGTGCGTTGCGTGTGTGTGCTGCGTGCGTGCGTGTGCGTGCGTGTGCGTGCGTGTGCGTGGTGTGTGCGTGTGTGCGTGCGTGTGTGCGTGTGCGTGTGGTGCGTGGGTGCGTGCGTGCGTGTGTGTGTGGGTGTGCTGTGTGCGTGGTGTGGTGTCGTGTGGTGTGTGCGTGGTGTGCGTGTGCGTGTGGTGTGCGTGCGTGTGGTGGTGTGTGCTGTGCGTGTGTGCGTGCTGTGCTGTGTGCGTGTGTGCGTGTGTGTCGTGTGTGCGTGTGTGTGCGTGTGTGTGTGTGTGCGTGTGTGCTGTGCGGTGTGCGTGTGCGTGCGTGTGTGCGTGCTGCGTGCTGGTGCTGCGTGCTGTGCGTGCGTGTGTGCTGTGTTGTGTTGCTGTCGTTTGTGCATGTGTGCGTTGTGCTGCGTGTTGCTGTGTGCGTGTTTGTGCGTGCTGTGTTGTGTTGTGTGCTGTGCTGCGTGTGCGGCGTGCTACGTGGCTGTCGTGCTTGTGCGCGTGCGTTGATGCGTGCGTGTGTGTGCGTGCGTGTGTTGTGTCGTGTTTGCGTGCGTGTTTGCGTGGCGTGCGTGTGGTTTGTTGTGCGTGTGTGTGTGTGTGTGTGTGTGTGTGCGTACGTGCATGTTGCGTGCGTGTATGCTTGCGTGCGTGGGTGGTTGCGTGCATGCGAGTGCGTAATATAGTTCATCACTTCCCCTTAAGCATTCTTGAAACGGTTAAAGGGTCCTAGGAATATTTTTACCACAAGTAATAGAAGTAAAAGGAGAAATTAAACATTTCAATAATTAGTTACAATGAATACTCATTCATTCATTATCTAGTAATAGTAGCCATAAATTGTCTAATATCTGTAACACATTTCCAACAAATTCACTGTTAACAGCAGTAAAAGAGAAATTACAAAAAAAATTGACATTTCGTTTAAAAAAAACGCAAACGTTTTTTGTACTAACATGAAAATCAACAAAATGAGAAAATAAACCTTTCACATTCATAGACATGAAATAAAGCTGATTTTTACCCCCGATTTGTAATTTTTTTGTATAAATTTCAAACGTTTGCATACTCCCCCCGTATAAAGTACATGAAAGAGTTCTATTTTAGAGCGTATTTATAAGTTTTTAAATATTGATACAGTGAAATGTAATTGCATCTTTCATTTTTTATAGCTGACACTATTATCCCGATAAAATTATTGCTCATTATTTATTTCTAAAATATGAGAATACCACCATTGGTTTTCATTTGTTTGAAAAAAAAAATTAAAATCTATATCATTTCTTTCAGTTGAATCTAAAATTGTTTATAGAACTACGTCAGTTTACGACAGATTTATTAAAAACAATAGTTTCATTTAAAAAAATTTAAAACGTTTGTGTGTACTAGCGTGACATTAACAAACGTGTAAAATGTATAAAGCTTTTGCATTCACAGCGAGAAAGGAATCAAGCATTTCTTTGTATTGCGCCTTTCATACTATAAATGAAACGTAATTATGTATGAATGTAGAACAATCCATCGTATTTTGTAACGGTATAAACGGGTGGTAGAACGGGATTACAGATAAATTGGCCTTTTTTCCCCGACTAGCCAGCGTATGGGTCGTGGATTGATGTTTAATTTGCACATCAGAATAATAAATCGTACGTAAGTCAAAATAATGAAGACAAAATCAAGGTTTGGGCGCCAGAATGTTTAATAGTCAAAATACGTTGTCTAAAATTACGAGTACATAGCGTGTCTAAACATACAAAAAACATACGCTTACCTATCCGCAATCAATCCCAAACAAACTATAATAAAATAATAAAAATGATAAATATAAAAAATGTAAACATACGATAATGCGTATAAACAAAAAAATACAAATACTTAAAAGGCGACAGGATGTCTGATTTACGCCAGTCTAAATCGTTTAACCTACAAAGATATAATTCGTGGATAATATACCCATACTACAATAGGGTCGATTGCCCTTTAATACCAAAATAAAAAAGTGTGAAGGCGGAGCGTCAAAACTATAATTAATTACGCTAAACAAATTTAAACAACAACTTACTTTAACAAAAAAAAAAAAAGACCCCGCATTCAAACTTTCATAAACACAAAAAAAAATAAATCGAAACACAAAAATCTTCAAAATTTTCAATAAAAAACACAATATTATATTACCTTACGGTCTAGAATTACACCTCTTCTGTGTTACAATATAAGTGGAAGATAACCAGGTGGTCGGTTACGGCTATGACGGAAATGAAATCTCCCTGCTCTGGCAAAATGATGAATAAAATGTTGACTATTGTTCCATTATACACAAACAATTTCTTGACTAAACTCGTTAGAATGTTACTGTATTAATTACTAACTTCTTTTAAAATATTAATATGAGCGTTCAAATGACTTGATAACTTTTAGCTTTAATTGGTTTTATTTCCACTAATAATCCAAAATGTTAATAACTGTTTTAAATAACTATAAATTTTAATATATTGCGAAAGTTTCTTTATCTTTACACACGCTTTGTACGATAAATAGGTGGCACTGCAAGAACGATGATTTTAAAATCCGCAGAAGCGATATAAACCAAAGAGGTCACTGAAGCACTATACAACACGACGATGTCCTCTAGGTAACTTTACGTAAAACCGAAATCGGCACTAGGTATAATCCTCTGGTGATGAACAATTTTGATAAAATCCCTATACAGGTATTCTTCAGGAGTAGCTAAACTACTCTTACTACACAACAAGTACGTTCGTTAAACACCACAAGGTCCCAAAATATCAACGTTCTAAACCACCCCCTTAAAGCGTAACAATAAACGGCAACGTATACTACTCGAAAGCACGATCAGTTTCAGAATCCCAAAAATTATTAACAAAAATCCATCTTTGATTTTTAATCCCACTACTCATAAAAAATCTTATCTAATTTAATTCCACCAATTAAAAAACGGAAGAAAATAAGTACCAATACACTAATTCTTTCCGTCCGTAAGGACTGTAAAATTTCAAAAAAACTAAACGTCAGCAAGATCAACGAGAAAACAACCTAAATTTCGGAATAATAATTCACCAACAAATAATCTAAAGCTCACCATACACCTACCATCCCTAAAGGTCGCTACACACATTAAACACAAATTCATCTATAAAACTAAACTTGACAAAGAAAAAATATGTCTGTACGACATCTAACTAAGCGAATAAAACTACAAACAAAATTACCCAATACGTATACAGGGTGTTCAAAATACCCTGACAATTTGTACAATATTTGCTATAAAGAGCAATGTACTGTGTGTGTATTTAATGTAATTTAGAAAAATGAATCTACTTTCTTTTCTGTAGATATTCAAAAGACAGACATTTTAAAACTAATTGTGCACATCATACACAAAGATTATTTTTCAACTGAATGGTAGCTTTTTTATTGATATTTGAGACATACACATACCCACACATCCAAACACGCCCAAGCGCACGCACACGAACACGCACACGCAACACGCACGCGCACATGCACACGCACACGCAAAATCACACGCACACTCACACCCACCCGCGCCCGCACCCGCACTCGCACCCCCACCCGCACTCGCACCACGCACGCATGTACCCACGCACGTACCCACACACCCACGCACACACACACAATTTTTTATATCAAACAAACAAAAAATGCATTTTTCGAGGGAATGAAATCGTTTTTTTTCTTGATAACATTCAGAGTAAATTATACCCCAGGTCAAATTTTTTATTTCAAACTAATTTTTAAAAGATCAAACATCTAATTTCACATACCCCCTGCCTCGCTAAGCTGAAGGTCTCTCATTTTTGTTTTCATTTCATAACATTCCATCCAGTCTTATTTCTTTTAATGTTTTTAGTAAATCCTCCAACCTCTTCTTTCTTTCTCTCATCAATACTTTCTGTTCTTTTCTTTCTCTTCTTATCATGCGTCCTACCACTACTTTCATTTCTGCTAATTCTGATTTACTGATTCGTGCACCCGCCTTTTATTATACGCCTATGTGTATATCCTTGAAACATCCTTGTTTCCCCCCACCATGAACTGATTCTATTTTTAGATTTTTAAGAATTGCAATATGATGACCTTGGCATATCTATTTTTAGATCAGCTTGAACAGCTCCAAAAATTTACCGCCAAAAGTTTGAACTGGCTCCAAGAGCTCCAAACACACCCTCTCTCTCTCTCGCTCTCTCGCTCTCTCTCTCTCTCTCTCTATATATATATATATATATATATATATATATATATATATATATATATATATATCTCTCTCTCTCTCTCTCTCTCTCTCTCTCTCTCTCTCTCTCTCTCTCTCTCTCTCTCTCACACACACACACACACACACACACACACACTCAAGATGACCTTCACATGAACTGATTCTATTTTTAGAGTTTTAAGAATTTCAATATGATGACCTTGACATATCTATTTTTAGATCTCCTTGAACAGCTCCAAAACTGTAGGCGTTGGTGTCTAGGAATTTAATATAAATCTAATACAGATATCTACATTACTATGACCTTTATGTATTTATTGCTACAACTTTTAGATTTTTAGACATTATAGACAGTTTTAATTGCCTACTTGATGTTAGTAATATTATTAAGCATTTCAGAAATATTAAAAGATATTTCAATGCAGTTTATTAATTTTTCAGTAACCATACGGGCCAGAAGGGACCATAGAATAAAAGACTTCTTACTAGTGGTAGAGCACGATTCGTCGAAGAAACCTGTAGGTGATGCTTCCTACTCAGTAGGTACATTTCAACTTCGAAATATGTTAACGAAATTCAGTGATAAATGTCCAAACGCCGTAACTAATACAAACGTAATTCCTAAAACAGAAGTGGAGGTAACTATTAAATGTACTCTGTAGTTTTACTGTTTGTTGTATAACCTTGTAGGTAGATTGGAAAGCACCAGAAGGAGAAACGGGGTGCGTCGCTTTTAAATTAGTTATAGTAGAATCTCGTGATGTTTGGTACAACGAAGGAAATTCTCTTACGAAAAGGTTTTGTAAAGAAGAAAAGAGAAATGGAGATTTTCAGCCTTATGTACTTCAACATTGTTGTGCATGTGATGAAGCTAAATACGAAGTAAGTTTGTTCATAAACATACCGTTTAATTTTCTAATTGTTAAAATATAGGTTACCTTTGAAGGTCTATGGTCTCGAAATACCCATCCCAAAGATTTTCCGTCTGACGTTTGGAGAACACGATTTAGTGACGTTATTGGAGCTTCGCATACCACTGATTACTATTTCTGGAATTTTAGTGAATTGGCAAGTGATGGTTTGCGTGAAGTAGCAGAAAATGCAAGCACCCGTACTTTGGAAAGTGAACTAAAAGCAAAAGTATTTTTTAATATTTATTTCTAATACAGGCTTAGCGCATTTTGTGATTTCAGAGTGAACATATTAGGACAATAATTAAAGCTCGAGGAATTGGGTATCCTAACGTCACTGGTAAAACATTTGCAGTTTTTCGTGTAGACAATCGCCACCATCTAATGTCTCTTGTATCGATGATATATCCGTCTCCAGACTGGTTTGTAGGAGTCTCAAGTTTAGAACTTTGTTTAGAAAATTGCTCATGGGTTGAATCAATGACATTGAGATTATATCCAAATGACGCCGGAACGGATGAAGGTCTCACTTATGATGTAAGTTTTAACTTCAATACGCCATTTTAGCTTATTTCTAACTTTAAACAGGCTCCTGATCAACCTACCTATCCAAGAGGAGTAATTCGGAAAATAACGTCCAATAGCCCAAACGACGAGCGATCTCCCTTTTATGACGAACAGGGTATTCCTATAAAACCACTTGCTAAACTTTATCTATCTCGACAACGACTTTATGAGAAAACATGTAATCAGTTGTACGATTATCCTGAGTATGGTGACGAAAATTGTGAAGTTACTGAATGGTCTGCTTGGACATCGTGTTCGGTTACGTGTGGTAAAGGAATTAAATACAGACAACGTCGTTATAAAAATGAAGGAAATCAGCATAGTTGTCGAATGCGTTTAACTGAAAGAGCAACTTGTAGAGGAGCACAAAAATATTGCCGCGAAGATCCAAATGGTGCTGAAAATGAGGATCCTCGTTGTAAACTAACTGATTGGGGCGAATGGTCTGGTTGTAGTGTGACGTGTGGTATTGGTACAAAAACAAGAAGTCGACGATATCGCAACAGAAATGCAGCAAAACGATGTGCTGCAGGACAAGAAAACCCTCCAATTCTAGAGCAGAATCTAGAATGTAATGGAGAAGGGATCGATTGTGAAAACATGGATGAAAATGAGGTTTGTTAATTGTCTTTGTTTGTGTTGATCTATAAATTTATAAATGTGAATCTAATAGCCTGCAGTGGATTGTCCTGATTATCACTGGAGTTCTTGGACTCCTTGTTCAGCTACTTGTGGAAAAGGGGTTAAAGTGCGCTATTTATTATCTTTAGAAGCAGGTGATCAACGTCAATTTTTAATGAGACAAAGCAGGGCTCAAAAAACTTACGATGAATACAACCTACATGGTGATGAAGAAGATGACGAGGACATTAGAGATGCAAATGATGATTGTGTAAATCGTAATCCCGTTGAAGTGGTGGAGTGTTTTGCAGATGATGCTCCCTCATGCGATGATGTTTCATTTACAACCGAAGCAGGTAATTTATATATGGCTAGGTATATAATGGCAAATTCTAAGCTTCTGGTTCAGCTATTACATGCAGCTTACCTAAAGATATAGGACCTTGCAAGAGTAACGTGGATAGGTGGTACTTTGACAACATCAATGGAAGGTGTGAAGTGTTTAGCTACAGTGGTTGTCAAGGAAACTATAACAATTTCAAATCACTAGCACACTGCAATGAAGTTTGTGGTCAATACCAAAGTATGAATTTATTATGATGTTAACTATTTCTTAATTTAAATTTATGCAATGCTGCTAATTAGAGGAATTGTTGGCAAATAGGACTACTCAAAAACGTCAGTTAGGCGTCACGGTTTCAGGAGTGCTTTCTTATAATATGCAAGTACAGAACGACGCTGCAATTAATTGTGGTACCTACTTAAAATGCTATTGACAATTTTATATTGCCATGTACTTTATAGTTTGTAATTCTAATACAGTTACAGATACTCCCTCAAATTTACCACACATACAATCAGAAAGTCAGACCATCTACAACAGCAATGAAGTGGATGCTGACGGTGAACCACAGAATTGTAAAGTATCGTCATGGTCAGACTGGAGCCCTTGTAACGTAACAAAAATGTGTGGGCATGGATTTAAAGAGAAATATCGTGAAATTCTGGTAAGAACATTGTTGGACTTAGAGTTGGGCGTGGGGAAATAAAGTAGACCGTGAGAAAATTTCTCGGGTCCTGGGAACAATGTTTGGCAATTTTGGGCAATTGGCACGGGCCAAACTGAGACAGCCCCTTTGATGTTTGCAGGCGCTGTACTTTGGACCGTCAACTTGGGAATTTTGAAGACCGTGGGAATTCGTTGAATGTTTGCCGACATGGCCTTCATGGACATGTGCGTTCGTCTCCCAAAATGTAGGCCCTCTTGTCCAAGTGGATAGGAAAGGCTTCCAAGAGCACTTAAGACTTTGTCCCCCTAGCTGAGTCCGTTTCTCATGTAGGACTCCTTGTCCAATCTTCGTTTTTAGGACTTCGCTACTGAAACTAGACCCCCTTGGTCGAGCAAATAACAAGGCCTCCTTGTTAAAACGACCAAAATTAAAAATATGTTTTGCTTTCAAATATCTGCCAACGGCTGGAGATGAATAAAATTTTGGTGTTAGGTCTATAACATTAAACACTGACAAAGAAGCTATAGGAGAAGACTGAATTTTTGGTTTAAGATGCTATAGGGGAAGAAAAACAACAAATCTCTCCCCCTATAGCATGTTAAACAAAAAAGTCAGTCTTCCCATATAGCTTCGTTGTCAGTGTTTAATGTTATGGACCTAACACCTAAATTTTATTTTAAAATTTTAAGAAATTCTAAATGACCTTTATACACAAAATCAATTATATATTTCTTTCCAAATGGATGGAGACATTGCAAATAACAAAAAAATTATTCTTCCCCACTGATTTATTAGCCAGTTTCTAATGTCTTGAACCTAATCCAAAATTTTATTTAAAAATTCTGAGAAATATCCGAGACTAAATATATAGGTAATCCAAATTTCTTCCAAACAGCTGGAAATAACGAAAAATAAGAAAAGAATTCACTCTTCCCCAGTAATTATCTGCCCAGATTTTAATGTTATCGACCTAATACCAAAATTTTACTTTAGAATTCTAAAAAATGGCCGAGATGGTTTTGCATATACAATACAATACGATACGATACGATACGATACGATACGATACGATACGATATGATACGATACGATACGATACAGATACGATACGATACGATACGATACAATAACATAACATACATAACAACAACATATATATAAATATAATATAATATAATATAATATAATGATAATATATATGATATGATAATATGATACATAACATATATATGAATGATACATATAATATGACATGATATAATAATATGGTAGTAGTATGATATGATATAGATATGATATATATGATATGATATGATATATGATATGATATGATATGATATGATATGATATGATATGATATGATATGATATGATATGATATGATATGATGATATGATATGATATGAATATGATATGATATATATATGATATGATATATGATATATGATATGATATATGATATGATATGATATGATATGATATGATATGATATATGATATGATATGATATGATATATGATATGATATATGATATGATATATGATATATGATATATGTATATATGATATGATATGATATGATATATGATATGATATATGATAGATATGATATATGATATGATATGATATGATATGATATGATATGATATGATATGATATGATATGATATGATATGGTATGATATGATATGATATGATATGATATGATATAATATAATATTATATAATATAGTATAATATAATATAATATAATACAATATAATATAACATAATATAATATAATTTAATACAATATGATATATAATATAATATAGTATGTTATAGTAATGTAGTTTAATGTAATATAATTTAGTATATTTTTTAATTCTTGCGTTAGATATTAACCAAATTGAAGGATCCCTTCCAATAATGTTGATAATGTCCATAATTATAATAGTACAGTTCTGATTATATTTTCTTTGTACGAAATGCTAAAGGTATTTGCCCATTTCTGTTTTGTTTAAGATTATCAAAATCTTGGCTAGTTAATATTTTGACCCATTGGAAAGTACTCATCTCTTTTTAGTAGTTTTAGTAATTGTTACATTTACCAATAAATTCTCCAGTTTGACTTTGCACGGCCCACATACTGGGCATTAATTTTTTTTCCAAGCACTTTTTTTCGATTGTTTTTGATAACTTTAGCTGTTTGTGTATTGCTTTTAAATAAGAAAGGCAGTTTAGTCCTTAACATCACGTCTTGCAGATACAAATTTACCTCGAATATAGCTGTTGAGTCACATATTGACTTGTTAAAAATGACACCTTTTACTTCTACATTGTTTGTAGTCTTCCAAAGAAGCATTATACTGTCGCAGAATGGGTGTATACTCAGGTAAACAATAATTTTAGTCCACCTTCTGTATAATTACGATCACGAGTATTTATCACCAGGTTATCCAAGTTTTCCAATAATAGCCAGAGTCCAAACCTTCGTTAGTCAGCTTTATTTTCTTCCAAATGGCTGAGATGCACCGTACATCTTTTAGGATTCATGTTGTCACGACCGATTAACACTATACCATGTGTGATTCACTAATCCAAATTCAAGATAAGACATTATTTTGCCCGTCTGGTACGAGTAGGAGTGGTAGAAATCTTTAAAACCTGCATCGTTAAAAGTATAATACTCTCCTTTTCTTACCTTTATGATTTTTTATATCTTTAGTTGTTTGGCTTATATTTGGTAAAAACTATATTTTTGTATTTTGATCGCCACAATGGGAGCACTGTCAATGAACTTAAACAAAGAGGGGAGTTCTAAGGGGGCCCAGGCAGCAATGTTTTAATGAGCTGCGCTTGTGACCCGCTTGAACAATGGGACCCAGTTTGGGAGCGGAGTTCTAAGGGGACGAAACATACCTTGTTTGCGAAAACAGTAAATCTATTAGAAGTAAAAACAAAATTACCTAAGTAATAGTTCAAGTTTCAATTGTAGTGCTATTCCAATTCGATGGTTCTAAAACAAATTTGATTAGTCTTAACTGGTAATTTTTGGTATGATTGGTTTACAAAATTTTATAAACCTCGCAATACAATAAATATTTGGTACTTACGTAAAAAAAATTATGATTGTCGAAGAAAGAAAGTGATCTGTGTTTGAAAATCTAGTACACTGATCTCTGTTGTGGAAATCCGTGAAACATCTGTATATACTGTTTAACTCTTGTATAAGTCATAACAATATATACTCTTGAAATGTGGGGATAGATTATGTACGTAGAGTGGGGTTACTTGAAACACTTTTTAGATTCAATGGTTAGTTACGGAAAACTGTAAAACATTTCAAATAATTTAAGTTATTCATAATCTGTACAGAGGTTTATAAAACTAGTTTCAGTTATCAGCAAAACATATTTAAAAACCTAGAAAGATTTTTTTTACAAAAATACGGAGTGTTCCAAGTTTCCCACCATTCGAAAAACTTGGAACGAGTGTATATTTTTAATGTATATTCACAATTATAATCTAGATGGGCGCCTTGGAACAAAGAAAATGCAAAAATTAGTAATAAGATTATTCTAATTCATTTTATTGGAGTAAATAAAAAACAAAGATAGAAAAATGCATGTTTATTAACGAATAATATTTTTTTTAAACACAAGTAAGAAAAACAACCTAAATTGCACGCTTTCTTTAAATGAAAAACTAATCCTTACAAAATCAGATGTTTCAAACTGAATCTACAAAAAATCTAAATAGCAATAATAACACTCTCAAAATAAACTTTACATTCTCCCTTACGAGGATATTCTAAACACTTAATGATTTGATAATGTTCAACGTCCGCAATATCTTCTACATTTGGAAAGGTAAAGATCGTTCTGCAGAGTCCTACTGGACGCAAAAATTTACAAACATATAGATTTCCGTTTTAAATTATTTCTGTCACTTCCCCAACATATTCTTTTTGTTTATGAAGCTTGCCTTCTATTGGAAATGCTACAAGTAACAACCCACCAACCTCCACTTTAACATCTTGTTCTTGACTTGCACTTTGTGTGTCATTACCATTTTCATCGTCATTTTCAATATTCTCATTATCACTAGTTTCTTCAAAATCAAAAAAGGTTTCTGGGCCAACTGAAGATTCTGAATCATGCAAAGATATTTCTGCTTCAGAAACAGAACTAGCAGAAGATTGGGAGTCATTCAGAAGTGTATTCAAGTTAACTTCTTGAATTGTTGGATCGAGACACTTTTTCCGGCTTGTCTTTTTTTTTTGATCTGCTGATGTTGAGCTTCATTTCCATATCGCATAGTCGTAAGTTGTTTTGTTAAAGCAGTAGCTAGAGCGGATTCATCTGCTGTTGTGTTTTGGTCAGGAATCCTCTTTAAAGCCTGCTGCTTATCCAAAGGATAAATTCTGCATGCGGAATCCTGATTTTATTATTTCTTCTTGATTATGTTCCATACCATCAAGAGCCTCTTTTAAAAGATCTGGAAACTGAGCCTTTGGAAAGGTTCCTTGGTGCGATAATTTCCACTTCAGTAATGTTTTCCTTCATGCAGCTTTTAACGGCCGAAATATAGATATATCCAAAGGTTGATAAAGGTGTGTTGCGTTAGAAGGCAGAAGGATGAATTTAATGTTGTGTTCTTGACATTTCTTGATAACATTTGGAGCAAGATCCTGGTCCTAACGTGTTGAAATATGGGAGTATTACAGCGTAAACCAGTAATCGAACACTTTTGCATCCAGACAGCCTGATTTGGTTCGATTGTATCGTGCGTTCTTAGCCCACGTTCTCTTCATGGGTCGCATAAATGTTCAGCTTTATATATAACATACGGAGGTAATAATTTGCCACTAGCAGCACAATCTATAACAATAGAAGTACACATTTTCGACGTGTCTAAACACCATTCTGCATGTTTCGACCCTTTTTTTACCAACACTTTAGAACGGCCAGGATCATCGGTTAAGTTACTTTCGTCGTAGTTTATAATGGCGTCTGGCCTAATACTCTCAAGTTTTAAATTTTGAAAATATTCTGTAATCATTTCAGAAGACACTCGGGCTCGATTTCTTTTGATGTTTTCTCCAAAACGATTTGATAATTCTGGATGTCTCTCGCGAAAATGATACACCCAGTCCTTCCCAGGTTTGTTTTGTTTAAAGCGACTCTCTCTTCTGCCACATTCCTCAAGATAAGAATATATTACACATTGTAAATCTTGGGTCGTAAGAGGAAACCCCCATTTAGCAGCCACAAACAATTCTTCCAAAATCAAATCCTCCTCATATGTTGTTAGAACTGTCAGGCGGCCAACAGCTTTCATATTTTTATTGGCTACTTTTCGAGATAACGTAGCCAATGATATCTTATATTTTTTGGAGGCCTGTCGCATAAAAATAGTTTTACTTTTTATTTCTTCTACTGCTGCCGCTAGACTTTCTGAAGAATATTTGGTATACGTTCTTCCTACAGGATTTTTTTATGGTGTCTTGGCGTTTTTTTGTAAAGAAATACTATATTTGGATCATGGAAAAAAACATTTCTGAAAACTTGGAACACGTTTTCCATGTTTTCGTGCAATGTTGTCAAGTATTCAAATATATAAAAGTTTTGGCAACACAGCTGGGAATTGCGGAAATGTACGAACTGTTTCTCAATGATAATAAGATACATAACCTACAACATATCATGCAAATTGACTAAACGTGAATAGATGTTTTAAGAGAAGTTTTTCAATGTTAGTTTTCTGTATTAATGTTACTTTTAAGTTTATGCTCGGTGAACACACAAGTGCGGAAATATTTATAACTTCATTTAACTGAAATATAAAAGTTGAAGTTTTGTTCTAAGTTACCCCACCGTTTCAAGTAACCCACTCTACGGTACTACATCTACAGGTGACGGGGACAGGTTAATAGGATACCTGCTCCAACGTGTACTAATAGAAGCGTTGACTGTAATGAGATCGCCATAATTTCGTTATCGGTACATATCATTAGTTTACATAAGTTATGCAGAGTTCTGTTAAAAAGCATTTTCTGAAAGATTTCAAGGAAATGTTCACAAAACGATGCAATTCCTAACACACATTTATTAATTTTAATTGCATAGAAATCCAGCCCAATCATTATCTTCAAAGTATGAACAGTCTTAAATGTTTGCACCTAAAAAAATTATTTTACCAAGGTTACAAAATGTTGCTCTTATACATATTAGTATTTGTTATTACATTATTATATACCAAGCTTCAATGTCTTTAATTAGTGCACTAGGCTTAGTTATATCATTATCAAATTTAACCCTAAATTCTTAACTCCTGCCAAGGCAAACCACAAAATTCAAATCTCAAAGGACAGACAATTTTGGATCACCAGGTATTTTTAAAGTTTCACCAACTGTTCAGTGCACATGCACTAGCGATTCTTATGCATTCTTAATTCTTTCTTAAATCCATGCATTTTTCAACTATTGAAACTGCAGATTAAACAAAAAGCTCCTATATCTAACTTCATATAACATGGAGGAGATTAAATGAAAAACTGTAACCTCCCTCAGTTATCGATGGACAATAATTTATGAAAACTCTAGTTCCAGAACACATCATTTGGTTTACATTTCATTTTCAATTGCGTTTTCGTATGTAATCAATCATCATGAACAGTTTGTTCCAACTTGTTACATAAATGCATGATGTGCATTGATTTCTATCTTAAATAAAACAAATCCAAGTAGTGCATAAAGGTACCAAGGTGATTTATACAAGTGCTGGCTGCTTAAAGTACTTACCATAATTTATAATGGTCTGTGAAAGTAATCAACTTAGCAATAAAAAAAGTAGGATTTACAATTATATTGAACATTCACTATTATCACTTATCCAACTACATTAATTAATGGCTTATTAATTTCAACAACCTTATACAATAAACTTTCCAAAATATATAAGGTGTATGGTACTGTTAATATGAGCTGATCATTACTATGTATAATGATTACATTTATATTAATATATTATTGACACCTAACACATTATTGTAGGTCACATTTCCTACTGATTTTATAGGTACAGGGTGGTCGTAAAGTAAGGAATAAATTCAATATCTCGTAAAGCACAATTTTTTTCAAAAATCGCTCATACCCGTCGATTTTATATTTTTTCGGGGCATATTTTGCGAAAAAAAAATTTTATACAGGGTGTCTCAAAAAAGATTTGCTAACAAAATTTTTTTTTTCAAATTGCAACCCAATTTTTTTATTGCATTTTTGGATTACCCTTACAATTCTAAACATTTGTCATGTAGCATGTGCTATACCTAAGTCCAAGCGTTTTGGAGTTATTCGCATTCAAAATTTAAAAATTGAAAAAAGATCATGAAGAAAACGAAAAATAAAATAATTTTTATACACTTGTTTTTCTAATATCCATGTCCTTTGCTACCTGCCTAGATACTACATGCTGATTATCTTGAACCGCCAATAAGACTTCTAACTGCTTATTTTCATCAACTTAAGGACGACCACATTTAGGAACAGCTCTTACATGACCGAATTGACTAAACTTCTGCTCAACCTTGCGATATAGGCGGACGATTGGGGTATTTTTGATTAAATAAGTCACAAACTTCCTGCTGCGTTCTAACTCGATTACCGTAGTCAATCATCATCAAGATTTCTATGCGCTGTGCCTCAGTAAGGCGCATATTAATGTAATTTAGTGTTAAAAAAACGAAAATATACTTTGAAAAATTAGTGAAACGTTACGAAAATACACAGAACTGTCAACGATAATAACTTTAATAATAGACCTTGAAAAACTAGTGAAACGTTACGAAAATACACACAGAACTGTCAACGATAATAACTTTAATACTAGACTTTGAAAAACTAGTGAAACGTTACGAAAATACACACAGAACTGTCAACGATAATCACTATTGACATTAATTATTCTTTTGTTTCCCGCGTCATAAATCCAAAGCCTATTATTGAGCTAGAATTGTAAGGGCAATCCAAAAATGCAATAAAAAAATTGGGTTGCAATTAAAAAAAAAAAATTTTTTTTTTAGCAAAGCTTTTTGTGAGAAACTCTGTATAAAAAATTTTTTTCGCAAAATATGCCCCGAAAAAAAATTAAATCGACGGGTCCAAGCGATTTTTGAGAATAATTGTGCTTTACGAGATATTGAATTTATTCCTTACTTTACGACCACCCGGTATGTGCATTGTAACAAAAATAAAAGTTATCTACCTATTTGTCGAAACACTATTTAAAACCTAATCCCTACAATAGCACAAATATTAAAATAGACATGTATTTTATTTTGTATAAATATGATTAAATTTAAGGTTCCAGCTGTAAATGGAGGAAAACCTTGCCCAGTACTAACCAAAACAAAGAAATGTAGAATTAAGTGCAAATCAGGTTCTCCAGGTAAGTTATTATAGACCACATACGATTTTCAAATATCAATCCACCAATTTTTCTATATAAATATTTATTTCTCATGTTTCAATACATTATCACAAGAAAATATATGTTAAATGATAACAAGTAGTTCTTTATTATTATAAATTGATTTTCTTCATGTTATAGATTACTCTTCATTTGAGAATTTACCAAGCTGGCCAACGGTAACACCTCATACTCAAGGTATCTATTGTGAAATGTCTGAATGGTCAGCATGGTCACCATGCAGTCAGTCGTGTGGAGCAGAGGCAGTACAACAGAGGACAAGAAAAGTAATAAGACGTGTGAATGGAAAAGGAGAACCCTGCTCATATCGCATTGATCAAAAAAGTTGCCAGTTATTAGCATGTCCTCTGCGTTAGAAGATTACAAATATTGGAAATCTTCCATGTTAGCAATACAATTTTTATAATTATCAATGTCGAACTTGTGTACATACACAATTTTACTTATATACCATATCATAGCTCAACTGCATGATATCTAAAAATATAGTTTCACTCGTAACCTGTTGACAATAAAATTATAGATGAAGTATTTTAGGCTCAAATTTATAAAAGAATATTTTTATTAATTAGTGATTATCTAGTTTTTGATTTAGAATTAGTTTCTGTACTTACATAAGACTTGTATAATTTCATTAATAAAAAATACTTAAATAATAAAATTACAACTACACCTAAAATTATCCTGAATTGAAATAGTCATAAAGGCTTCTCTGTAGTTTCTTGTTTTGGAGGGATGATTTGGAATTTAAGATCACCACCTTTATTTCTTTTTTGTAAAAATCGAGCTTCATTTTTTAAAGAATCTTCTAAAAATTGATATGCATTTTCCTAAAATGAAACAAAAACTAACAACCCTAAATTTTAAAATTCTTAACATACACATTTCTCAAAGCTTGCAGGATCTCCACTGCTAATAGCAACACGAACCTCATATCTTTTTGATATCCACTTCTTGATCTTTTTTACATTCACCTCTAAATCATGTTTACTTATTTGAGAGTTAAGCATTAGTAGTTTTTCACCTTTTAACGTATTATCACCTTGTTTATCAATCTTTTGTTTTTGCTTTGCTTTAATTTCTTCCTTAAAGTATTCCGAACCAGTCATAAGTTTGTAAACTGGTCTTTGACTTTTGGTGTCTATATCTATTAATTTAACAAGCTTTAAATCACGCCTTTTTGATATATGTTGCGCTTCCTCCAGTGTTGTAATTTCGACATTTTCATTTGAAATTAATGTAATTTTTGGTATAGGTTTTGACTTGACTCTTTTTATTTCTCCATCAGCTGTTTTTTGTATGGGCGTAATTGGAGGTTTTGCAGACAATGCCCTAGTAAGGACTCGTATACAAACATGATTTTTACTTATGCAAGAATTGCGAAAACTGTTTAATGCTAAAAAAAGCATAGTTTAATTCATTATTCGTATATTTCAATAAAGAAATCTGAAACAGAATATTTTAGGTTAAGTTTAGTAGTTCAATTGCACCAACAATGAAGGTGAGAGCACACTTTTATCTACACAATATATAATTTGTATTTTTGTAAAGAACGGTAAAGGAGGTACAGGTCTGATTACTTGAAATTTTTATATTGCATATGCTGATCTCTAATGCTACCAAATGAATTGTTATTGGTGCAATACGCGGGACTAAAATAGTTACGATTGTTGTTAACTTTCTCAGATGATTTTTTCAATATGTTTGACGTAATACTCAATTTAACTTCATTTTTAAAATTTGATCTGAAAATACAACAAATACGAAACTATGAAGTGCATTTTTTTAATAGTTAATATATATTGTAGGCGCCCCTCAATCGTATTACCTTTATTGTTTATGGTTTGAACTGTCAATCTGCTAATATATATATATATATATATATATATATATATATATATATATATATATATATATATATATATATATATATATATATATATATATATATATATATATATATATATATATATATATATATATATATATAATATATATCAGTGTGTCAATTTAAAACTTACAATAGACTATCTCATGAATAAATGATGATAACAAAAAATTCTCTAAACCGTTTCCAGGGTAGAAAAGGGGAACCAAAATGACATAGGAGACAACTCACCCCAATCAACCCCCTACGCCCCATCTACCCCAACTAAAAAAATTTAAATAGCGAACCCCTACTTGCAATACATCATTTGAAAGCCTGTAAAAAATGCTATCCAGTGGTATAAATAAAAATTATACAGGGTGTATTATATTATTTCAGTCATTTTTATAAATGAACACAAACCTCTTTTCACAAATAAGACTATAACATTTTATTTCAAAAAAGTACATTAATGTTCACTAAAAGGTTTTGCTGAACTACAAATTTGGTAAAAATGAAGTAAATGTTCAAATGTTCAAAACGGCAAAAATTTTTTTTCTAAAAACAAATAGTACGGACACTTATCAATGCAAAATAAGGAATTATTGGCATCTTTAGAGCTTTTTAACATTATATCTCAAGTGGAGTTTTTGTTTATAAATATTTAAATATTTAATTGGGTTAATATTAATACACCCTGTATAATTTTTATTTATACCACTGGATAGCATTTTTTTACAGGCTTTCCAATGATCTATTACAAGTAGGGGTTCGCTATTTAAATTTTTTTAGTTAGGGTAGGTGAGGCGAAGGGGGTTGATTTAGGTGAGTTGTCTCCTATGTCATTTTGGTTCCCCCTTTCTGCCCTAGAAACGGTTTAGAGAATTTTTTGATATCATCATTTATTCATGAAATATAGTCTATTGTAAGTTTTTAAATTGACACATATCATATATATATATATATATATATATATATATATATATATATATATATATATATATATATATACAGGGTGTCCAGTTTAAGATGAAATGCATGGGGATATTGGAAACCGTTAGAGATACGAAGATGGTTAAATGGAGAAAAAGTTGCGTCATTATATGCCCAAGAAGTAACCATGGTTACATGTCAAAAATCCTTCCATTTACTAGATACAGGGTGATAACTGAAAATATGCGTTTTCTAAAAATCGCTATATCTTGTTTCTTGCAAGAGATACATCCACGATTTTTGTAGGATGGGGGTAACAGGTAGCGAGGATTTCAAAAATGATTTTGAAAAAAATCTAGGCCTACTAGATTTTGAGATAATGCACGCAACTTTCGATTTTCTTATGGACGTCATATTGGATTTTTGCATTTTTGAATTCTTCATAAACAATGCTTTTCAACCATATATCATATGTTTATAATCTGCCAATGAGAAAGTGTCAAATTACACAATTAAATTTATATCAAAGCAACCTTGACATATTATGTATTTTAATTAAATGAAAATTAATCTACAAATTAAACTAACTATTGAGAACAATATTATTGATTATTAACATAAATCATAATAATAAAAGTGACAAAAACAACAAAAATAAAATTTAATATTATACTGAATTTTACTATTAATTAATCAAATGCTCGAATAAACCTTCATTCTCCTGCAAACACCATCTGCATCGAGTTAGCACTGCATCACAAGAGTTCCTTATCATCTCGCATTTTGAATTCTTCATAAAAATGCTTTTCAACCATATATCAGATGTTTATAATCTGCCAATGAGAAAGTGTCAAATTACACAATTAAATTTATATCAAACTAGGCCTTTGCCAATCAACCATCTATTCAATTATTGAAAGAGAATGGAGGTTTATTAGAGCATTTGATTAATTAATAGTAAAATTCAGTATAATATTAAATTTTATTTTTGTTGTTTTTGTCACTTTTATTATTATGATTTATGTTAATAATCAATAATATTGTTCTCAATAGTTAGTTTAATTTGTAGATTAATTTTCATTTAATTAAAATACATAATATGTCAAGGTTGCTTTGATATAAATTTAATTGTGTAATTTGACACTTTCTCATTGGCAGATTATAAACATATGATATATGGTTGAAAAGCATTTTTTATGAAGAATTCAAAAATGGAAAAATCCAATATGGCGTCCATAAGAAAATCGAAAGTTGCGTGCATTATCTCAAAATCTAGTAGGCCTAGATTTTTTCAAAATCATTTTTGAAATCCTCGCTACCTGTTACCCCCATCTTGCAAAAATCGTGGATGTATCTCTTGCAAGAAACAAGATATAGCGATTTTTAGAAAACGCTTATTTTCAGTTATCACCCTGTATCGAGTAAATGGAAGGGATTTTTTGACATGTAACCATGGTTACTTCTTGGGCATATAATGACGCAACTTTTTCTCCATTTAACAATCTTCGTATCTCTAACGGTTTCCAATATCCCCATGCATTTCATCTTAAACTGGACACCCTGTATACTGATTTTGAATAACATATGTTAGTTACGCAGTTGGGTATGTCCGGTTCTATTGTACGCATGCTTAAATAGAAAAGAAAGCTTTAATTAATAGAACTCAATTAGCTAACTGTATCAAGAAGTATTGCGCTTTATTCGGGCAGTCTCATCTAACCCCGCTTTCGTTGTTAATGACATTACTCATGTGATATAGTGTATTGAGTATCAAGAACAGTAAGGGACGGCGGGAGACTTGTACAACCCTTAATGTTCCCTATTTGTTGATGATGCTAAAATATTAAAAAGAGTTCAGTCTGTAGAGAATGCGTTCATGCTATGAAAAGCCATAAATAGCTTAGCGGAATGGTCAAATGGTTAAATAAAGGTCTAAAAGTAAATTTCAGTGTTTTATTCTACCGTTATCTCTTTTAATCCCATTTATCATAAACATCCTATTTAACTCTTTTAACAATCCGCAAACGCTATCAATTCATTTAAACCGCCTTGTCCTGTCGAACTTTCTAGTTCCTATAAAAACAAACTCCATGCATCTTTTTCCTCAAAATACTCTCCAATTCACCTGAGAATCCTTCCTGATTCAAACCAGACAATCGTATAACATATACCACTCACTTGCTAACTTTAAAAACACTGTGAGCCCAGTACAAATTCATTCGCTTCCAGGTCCTTACACGTCACACATTACTTATAACGCGCTTCCTCTAACGATCCTGTCATAAAACAAACCCACAGGTCTTGCGTCGTGTCTTGCGTCTGTTTCTACTCTCCAAGCTACAGTAAATCAGTGTAGAGCAGATTATTTTACTTATCGATCTTTAGATGAGAAACCACACAACTCAAAACCTCTTTCCAACTTAGACAACAGCTCAAAGTCACAACTCATTCTGTACATGTATAAGACCCATTTCATTTATTGCCTATTATTTTATCTACACTATTTTCATTTTTCGGAAAATTGTTTATTCTCCGTCAATATAATAGTAGATTATATTACAAGTGAGTGAAATAAGCCATTGTAAGCAAGTGAGAGTTTTGACGCACGAGCGCACGTGCATTTCATTCACGTGTGATATACGACGTTTTATACAACAGTTGCATTTTTTTTTAACGAAAAACTTGAAGAGATTATTTAAAAAAAAGTATAAAAAAGAGTCAAGCCAGGTATTGGTTGTCATGGTCGGTCGACCGGTTGTCATTAGTACGTTGTTGATATAAAATTTAGTCACTAGTGAAAAAAATTTGATTTTACTCACTGAAAACTAACGTATAAAACACGTGAAAAACTGCAATTGTTGGACAAACACTATTTTTTCTGATATCCACATTTCTGATTGCATTTAGTAAACGAGTTTCCAAAAATTACGTTTTGTTGAAGTAGTCGTGTCTAGCTTTAGTAAAAAGTATCAATCCCTGTATCTAAATTAAAAATGTCAATACCTTCTAATACATTAATAACCAATTTCATTTCTGAGTTAAAATTCGAATTACAAGATTTTCCATGCGTTGTGATAAGTTAAACGCCCCTGTTTTGCCCATGTTAAAAATCAAAAGTTTGAGACCCATTATCTCACCAACTAACTAAGTTACAGCTTAGATTTTTCCTACAGACGTTATTTAGGTCTTTATATTACTACTAATCCTCATTTATAACTTTATTATGTAAATCAAGAAAATTATAATTTGTTCAAAAATGTATAATTTTATTACTTTATTTTTCCAATTTTGTCAATTATTTTTGTATTTTAACAGAGATTAGATTTATTGAGGATCTACATTAGAACCTAAATGTGTAAAACGTGGTACAAATTTGGTCAAGATATCTTTTACAGTTTCTGATATAATGGGCCATTTATGTCAAAAAATACGGTTTTCGGGAAAACGCAAATAAAGTAAGCTTTGATCTTATGCAATGATGTTATTGACAAATACATACAAATAAAGGAATCATACACTTTCTAAAACCCTAGTGGCGGGTAATCTTCTTCAACTTCTTCTTCTAGGCCAAGATTTCCTTTTGTTCAGCCTGCTTCCTGTGTAGCATTCCGTTCTGCGATCACTGCTCGGTAAATTCGCGTATACGAGTTTTGATGCAACAAAACAGGCTTTGTGGAGTATGTATAAGGTTGTTACATTCAGAAAAGCAATGAGCTATACCAGTAGCATGTTAGAAATGTCAACACTATTCATATTAGTGTGTACGTTTAGTTTCGTTTAAGATATATAAGTAATTTCATATTTAAATCAATTTATTTAAGCAATTTAAACACGTGACAGATATTGATTACATGAAGTACGACAACTGTAATGTGTAGAACATGTATAGTAATAGGTACAATGCATAAACTCTGCGAACTATAAAAAAGGGTTATGGTACGAAGACAGTATATTGGTAAATCACAGATAAAGTGTCTAAAAAGTGCATAAGAAGTGGTAGTGACTTAGAAACGTCGTTCAGAACATGAACAACATTTGTGCAATGTGATATTTAATATATAATTACAATTTGTATACAAAAATTTACAAAATATGTCAACAATATGGAAATGTGAAAAGACAAAATTATGAATTATGGAGTACAAATAAGCAGTGATTGTGTTAGAGATATATATAAGAACATATTAGATAAACATTTCAAGTGATATAGACGTTTAAAACGCAAGTTAAAAGTAAATTATATAAAGTTAGGTTAAGTACTATATTTAAGAATTTTACAAATTTACAGTTTTTATAGGATAAGTTCAGAATAAATTATAAAAGCATATAATAGTAGGTTTCCCTCATTTTCACAAAGAAATTAACAGTAAATATGTAATCTAAACATAAAATTAGAAAAGTTGGGTTAACTACCTAAAATTAAGGTATGAAAGTGGAAATTTTGTTAAAACTAGGTAAAATGGGTTGAATTTATGTAGAATTTGAATATGTAATTAGTTTAGTTGTAAAATATAAAATTTGTTAGATATTAGTAAATTTAGGTATTAGTTTATCAAAATGTAAATTCTTGAAGCGAAGTATGCCATGTGAGGTGTCTTTTTATGCAGAAAGTTGCTCTGATTTCAAAAATGTTTTAGTTAATTTAACATTTTTGTTTAGACCAATCAGATGCTAGGATCTTTTGTGTGTAATGTAGAAAAAAAATCGAAAATTTGGTATTCATGACAAAAGTATAAAAGGAATTGCTCCTGATTTCTCGATCTCTTACTCTTGCTTGCTGTTGCTTTCTCTTGCTTTTGTAATTTTTTGTGCCTAACAAGTCATAGTGCTAGTAGTGCTTTTCTTATCATGTAAATTAAAATTTTTGTTAACATTATCGGATGTGAAACGCGATCAACGTAGAGTTGAGATTTCAGAAACAATTGTTTTAACCTATAACAAAATTTAAAACTAAGGTTACCGATTATAATTGTCGATAATATTGTATTTGTTTCATTTCGAAATCGTGTTCAAACATCGGGTGATGCGCATTTTTTTTGTCAATAAAATCCTTCAGTTATTTTGGATGTGATGTTTATTTTTTTTTAAAGTGATGGAGGTTATGAAATAAATTTAACTTCATAACGGCATCTAAAATAAAAGTGCAAGTAAATATAAAATTTTATATAAGAATAAAATACAAGTTAAATCCGGAAAATTATTAAATATTTAAATCAACATTTAAATATACAAATAAAATAAAAGTGCTTGTCTGAAAGTATATGAACATATTATATAAGTACATCGTATTTACCACGAGGAAGATTTATCACCAGTTAGTGGATTTGGATGAAGTTATGGAAATTAGGCAGCACCATTTTCAACAGCAAGGCAGTATCATCGATACATGGAAAAAAGTCTACGTCCAATGTTAATATGGAACAAGCCCAATGTGACCATTCTTTGGGAAATTGCAACAATACATGTAAGTTAAATTTTTCTATTATATCCCAACTATTGCATTGATTATTCTTTTGATGTCCTGTATTTATGTTTTTTGTTTGATTGTGTACAAATGCTTGTGCGACATGTATCAATATCTGAAAAGTCAATGACCAGGTGTAATTGTAAAAATAATAATTTTACTTTGAAGAAAATCAAAATTGTACTCACTAATTTTGCCCGTCGATAAATCATTATTATTATTACTCCAGCATTACAAAAACAATAAATGACGGACCTCAGTGGGACACCCGATAAATGAAATTCTTGAATTTCTTTCGCCGTTCAATAGATAATTCAAAAAATTACAGAAACAAAAAATGAATTTACAAATAACACAACGAGAAGCTATAAATAGGAAATACGTTACTTTTAAATAAAGCAATGGTAACGTTGGTTGCTTTATTTGCTTTGCACTGCTGTTCATAGTGTTATTTATTTAATTAATATTATAGCGAAGGAGGATCGACATAATGTGATTCTTTACTTATATTTTAACAATACCTTTAAAGTTTGTTAACAAAAAGTATCCGTTCAAATGCAATAATTTTGAAAGAATGCACGTTTGACACATCAATTTGTTCAACGTACTAGAATTCGCATATCTTAAGAGAATAAAGGAACAAAAAATACTGCTGGAAATAATGATTTTTAATAATAATAATAATTGAAAAATTAAGTTTGGCAAAAATACCCGACACGGCCGCTCTTATGAAATATGACATTAGTAACCATTTGCCGCAGCATATATGACAGTGCGCCCATACTAAATATAACCTCAAAATTGACGTTTCGCGTTCAATGTTTAGGAGTGCCCAAATTATTCAAAATTACGAAATTACGCAAAGAACAAACTCCAAATTGAAACATGATTACATTATTTTAGAATCTGTTACTAACAATTAACAATTATGAGTAATACTACAATTATGGAAACGCCCAATTATCTCGTAAATTGCTAGTCCGAATTGTACAAAATTTGAGATTAGCCTACTTTAGGATACGGAGTTTTCAGATTTGATATTAGCAATGTTGCCAAATTTGCCGTTTCTCTGATATTATTGGTCACTTTGGTTTTTTAAATACACCACCCTATATATGCAGCCATTACTGCAATATCCTCTTCTATACGAATTCAACCATATGTAACACTTATGATTTTATGTAGTCTAGAAGGTCTTAAATACATAAAACAGTGCAAAATATGTAGATTTGAAGAAATTTAAATGCTTAAATACAATAGAATGACATTTGTTCACCATTTACATTATTAAATAAAACTGACAGTAGTTTGATGTGTTTTGAAAAGTTCTCCACAGTAAATTGTTTCTCTAAAGTGGTTGTTAATGAAAAAGAACTAAATATTATCCTACTGAGGAGAGGGTACGGCGACAAAAAAATATCTTATAGTGAAGCAGGCAACTTGTTCAACAATACTTTCTCAAACCGTTCTCCTGTCCATATATCGTCGGTACAAAAAAACTGTAAAGTACTTTGAGGACTCTGGAGGAGTAAATGATAGATACCGATCAGGTAGACCAAAAACAGTTATAAATGACAACAAAACTTTAGATAAAATGCAGAGTATCGTTGAAGATCCACACAGGGTTACAGAATTACATGATATAGGTCATTTTTCAGTCTTACGTGTATAACATAAGAATAAATTTCAAACATACAAAATTCATTTGTTGCAAGAATTAAGTGAAGATGACTTCGACCGTAGATTAGAGTTAGTGAGGTAATGATGGATAAAATTGAAAATAACGGAAATTTGGTTTACAACAAAATCATAAGTGTTACATATGGTTGAACTCGTATTGAAGAGATAATTCCAATAATGACTGGATGTACAACGTGGTGTATTTAAAAAACCAAAGTGACTAATACTAACAGAGAAACGGAAAATCTGGCAACATTGCAAGTGTAAAATCTGGAATCTCCGTATCCCAAAATAGGATTATCCCAAATTTTGCACAATTCGGACTAACAATTTACGAGATAATTGGGCGTTTCCAGACTCTTCATCCAGTCTGTAACACACACACTCGCACGCACGCACGCACTTACGCACGCACTCACTCACTCACCACTCACTCACACACTCACGCACGCGCGCACGCACGCACTCACGCACTCACGCACTCACTCACTCACTCACTCACTCACTCACTCCCGCACCCACTCACTCAGTCACCCACTCACCCACTCACTCACTCACTCACTCACTCACTCACTAACCCACTCACCCACTTACCCACTCACTCACTCACCCACTCACCCAGTCACCCACTCACTCACTCACTCACTCACTCACTCACTCACTCACTCACTAACCCACTCACCCACTCACTCATTCACACACTCACCCACTCACCCAGTCACCCACTCACCCACTCACTCACCCACTCACTCACTCACTCACTCACTCAGTCACCCACTCACTCACTCACTCACTCACTCACTCACTCACTCACTCATTCACTCACTCACTCACTCACTCATTCACTCACTCACTCACTCACTCACTAACCCACTCACCCACTTACCCACTCACCCACTCACCCAGTCACCCACTCACCCACTCACTCACTCACTCACTCACTCACTCACTCACTCACTCACCACTCACTCACTCACTCACTCACTCACTCACTCACTCACTCACTCACTCACTCACTAACCCACTCACCCACTCACCCACTCACCCACTCACCCACTCACTCACTCACTCACTCACTCACTCACTCACTCACTCACTACACCCACCACCCACTCACCCACTCACCCAGTCACCCACTCACCCACTCACTCACTCACTCATCCACTCACTCACTCACTCAGTCACCCACTCACCCACTCACTCACTCACTCACTCACTCACTCATTCACTCACTCACTCATTCACTCACTCACTCAGTCACTCACTAACCCACTCACCCACTTACCCACTCACCCACTCACTCATTCACCCACTCACCCACTCACCCACTCACCCAGTCACCCACTCACCCACTCACTCACTCACTCACTCAGTCACTCACTCACATACACACATGCACACACGCACACATGCACACACGCACACACGCACGCACGAACACACGCACGCATAAACACAAGCACAAACGCAAACGCAAACGATAACGCAGACGCAGACGCTGTCGCAGACGCAAACGCAGACGCAGACGCAGACGCAGACGCAGACGCAGACGCAGACGCAGACGCAGACGCAGACGCAGACGCAGACGCAGACGCAGACGCAGACGCAGACGCAGACGCAGACGCAGACGCAGACGCAGACGCAGACGCAGACGCAGACGCAGACGCAGACGCAGACGCGGACGCAGACGCAGACGCGAACGCGAACGTAGACGCAAACGAAACGCGAGCCGAGCACGAGCACGAGCACGAGCACGAGCACGAGCACGAACACGAACACGCGCGCGCACACTCACACACGCTCACACGCACACACGCACACAGGCACATACGCACACACGTACACACGCACACACGCACACACGCACACACGCACACACGCACACACGCACACACGCACACACGCACACACGCACACACGCACACACGCACACACGCACCCACGCACGCACGCACGCACGCACACGCACACACGCACACGTATATGCGATATTTAGGTGAATATGAGTTTTAGAAGCAAATGTTTCCTATGAAAGTTTTTGGTGTTTAAGAGGTGCGTATTTCAAAATTATTTTCCAATATACGGGATGCGTCATAAAAATGTAGTAGTAACAAACTGTTTTTTAAAATAGAACCCCTGCCCCCAATTTTTTTTACCATATTCGGATTTATCGTCAAATTTTAATGTTAATTCATGCTGTAAGACGTTTTATCTTAAACATTTACCGTTTTCGATTTGGAAAAATAAGAAAATTTTGACAGCTGCAGGGTTCCACAAGAATCGGTGCTGTACCCTGACCTCTGCGAATTTCGGAGCCCGTATTTTGTCTAAGAAAACTAAATAAGCTACGTTTTGACGTATTTTAATTAAAAAGGACCTCTACAACCCCTGAAATATTCTTCCGCAGTTGCATGATTTCAAACCTCAATAACTTGCTTATTTCAAATAGGTATAATTTTTATACCATTTTCGGATTTATCGTCAAATATTAAGGTCAGTTTATGTAAGGTATCCTATCTTTAAAATTTACCGTTTCCGAATTATTCAGCAAAATTAAAAAATTATTTAATGTTTATTTTGACCATTTTTAGCCAAATGAGATATTCATAACAGATTCTCAAACTGTGCCTCATTTCGATCGTAACATAAATGCAATCTTGCCATAAAAGACCTATTAATTCTCGTAACACCTCAATGCTTACGCTATTTCTAAACGCATGAATTATGCGTTGTCTCATATCTTCTGCAGTAATCGGAGCAGTTTGATATACAACGTTTTTTTTTATGTAACCCCATCGAAAAAATCTAAATTTGTTAAGTCTAAGCGGCCAAGAAAAGGGACCGTCAAGGCCTATCCATCTACTTCCAAATTCTCGATTTAAGTAGTCTCTGACATTTAACACAAAGCGCGCAGGAGCATCGTTATGCTGTAGCCACATATTTTGCCTTAAAACGACATGAATGTTTTGCAAAAGTTGGGGAAAATCATTTTGCAAAAAATACGAATATTTAGCACCATTCAAATATCCATTAAAGAAATGTGGCCCAACTATAAAATCACCCATACTACCACCCCAAATATTTACAGTCCACTGTCGCTGCAAATTAACTAATCTTACTATTTTTGGGTTTTCCGTTGCATAATAGTGGAGATTATGACGGTTTGGAATACAAATCTGAGTGAAAGTTGACTCGTCGGAGAATAATACATTTTAGAAAAAAGATACTTGTTCAAATATATGCGCTCCGATGTAATGTAATTTTGATTGCTTAAGATGTAACACAATATTATGTCAAACTTTACTCCGTTTGCTTCCATATTTTATTAATAAATTAACTACTAACGAGAATTAGTACCGACAACTAATATACAAAGTAACTGTTAAGTAGAGGCAACAGTTTTAATTCAATTCAACAAATCATAGTATTTGTTTTCCTAAGCCTACTTTTCTAATGTCAGACGGTTTTTTAACTAAAACTCACTGTTCCCAATAGAAACATACATGGGCCACCCTGTATATTAAATAGTTCTTTCAAGTACGATATGCACAGTAATTTCCTTAGTTCCTAAATAAAGAAGTAATTTTTATTTTTCTAATGTTTATTAACATAACATGAAGATGAACTGTATGTATTTGAAGCCGTAGTGTCCAAACATGTAAAAATATACAGGTTGTTCTATTTAAATTTTCAGCTTTTGTGTCATTTTCGGAGAAACCGGAAGTCGGTCATATGGTTTTTTATGTAAAAAAGTCTCAAACTGGCTCTAATATAACCCATCAAAACTTGAACAAAATCTAACGACCCGTTCAAAAGTTACAGGGGTATTTGATTTATATCCGGTGTATATATATATATATATATATATATATATATATATATATATATATAGATGGCCGTGAGAGACGTACTTTCAAAATCCGAAAACACTTACAGATTTCAAGATAATTGCAGAAAACGGAAAAATGGTATTTTTTCAATCATATATAACTCCTTTTGTAACATTAAACGGCGTCAAATTGTAACACCACAAATTATAACGCCAGTATAATCTGCTACTTCTAAACTATTAGCAATTGTTCAAATAAATTTAATTAAAAAATATGAATAAATAACAATCGCTACTGCCGTTGGCTCTGTCGGTAGATTAAGATAGGGAGGTTCTAATAAAAGGATTTCTCAAGTACCTTGAATGCTGCTTGATTTCAATCTGCTAAATTATTTCCCCTTCACTAATTAATAAAAAATGCAATATAAAAAATTATAAAAATATAATGAAATGAAATCTCGAGCGCCATGTTGTCTTTAGTTATAGGAACAACAAAACCTAATTAATGAACAATAAAAGCTTTATATTAATATCAAAAAAAAATAACAATGGGCAATAATGTTTATTTACCAAACTAAGGGATGATTAAGGAGAGGAAAGAAAAAGGTCTTATAGCTATCCTTAAAGAACTAAAAAAATCATTACATAAATACCTTTATACTTTCTTTTTGACAACTTCCTGTGTTTACTTATGAATACGGAGCGGTCAACCAGCATGATATCATTTCTACATCATCATTGCGTAATCTTGTAATAACGCGATCAGCCGCACCCTTACTGGAGTTTATTATTTAATATTTATACGTAGAAATTTTCTTTTCAATAAATTTATAGCATTCTTGAGGTTTTAGTATATTAAAATTGCAATTTAAAATGTAATCCAAAAAGTAGTATAATAAAGGTAAAACTTAAAAGTGAAAGATGAAGAGAAAAAATGAAAAAATCGAAGTGCCATTTAAAAGTATGCAAAATTAAAGTATGCAAAAAGTGTGCATTCTAAAAGAATGCATTAAAAAAATGCCTAAAAAAAGCAAATGCTTTAATTTAAAATGTAATGAATTAAAAGATCTCTTACCATCTAAACCGATGGCACTTTACACTAAAATTTAGGGAAAATTCCCCAAAACTACATGCTTCATGCTATTACATTTAGCAGGAAGTGAATTTAATAGAGGCTTTCAGAGTGACTCCTGTAAGTGTCCCCCCACGCATCTGCGCATAGAATTAAGTTATCACGCTTTGCGCGATCAGCATCCAATTTTATGAAATATTACACTTAAAAAGATATGTATTATGAAATGCAAAACTTAAAAACTTTTCTTATGTTTACTACTAAATGAATGAAAGATCTAAAATTAAAGTATAATTTAGTACAACATGAAAAAAGGTTGTTACACTTCCTTCAAACTCTTATGGTTATCAATCGAAATACGTACATCGGGAAAAGTAAATTTAATTAAAATTTTATCCAAATCGGTCAGAAATAAAATAATCTATGTAGATTACTGGATCTTAATTACTTCGGACAATTGCTGCCTCTCGGGCCAGAGGCCCTTGGGACCGAAACTTTGTCCTCGGTAATTAAGACATATATAATTCCCTTGATACATAAATAACTGTTTGAGTTACTCACATAAGGAGAACATAGTTATAATACATCCGTATACAGTGTACTCTGTTGGAATTAAAACTTAGGAAGGTGTAAATTAAACATTATTTTCTATAAATCCGTAGCAGTAGGACTATGTACATGGGTTAGTTGAACTATTTGAACATTAACCTAATTGTTAGATTGATATTTAAAAGTGTTAGATCTGTATCTCTTGGAATGAATACAGTGAGAACAAGTCTTAAATTCTTAAAAGAGAATTGTACTTGAATCGTTGTTCATACCTGTATAAAGTTGTGTTAATTTAAAAGCGGAAGTAATTTGTAAAATTTTAGGCAAAATATATGTTACTTGTCCAAAAGAAATTATGCTACTGAGCAAATATCAAAACCAGGTGTTGTATATACAGATATACCAATTGAACGGATTAGAAATTTTAGTATAATAGCACATGTAGATCATGGAAAAAGTACCTTAGCAGATCGTTTACTGGAAGTGACTGGTGCTATTAGAGCCAACTCAGGAAATGCACAAGTGTTAGATAAATTACAAGTTGAAAGAGAGAGAGGCATTACAGTTAAGGCTCAAAGTGCTTCATTATTGTACAATTACAATGGAGCAGATTATTTATTAAATTTAATTGATACTCCAGGTCATGTAGACTTTTCTAATGAGGTATGTATGTATTTTTACTAGCTGAATGTATTTAGTTCTCAACATTTTCATGTAGGTTTCAAGATCTTTAGCGGCATGCCAGGGTGTTATTTTATTAGTTGATGCCAATGACGGAGTTCAAGCTCAAACTGTTGCTAATTTTTATCTTGCTTTTGGTAACGACTTGATAATAGTACCAGTGTTAAATAAAATAGATTTAAAAAATGCAGATCCTGATAGAGTTTGTAGACAATTAGAAACCTTATTTGATATTCAATCAAATGATGTATTGAGGGTAGGTTTTTTTATTTTTACGTGATAGTTTTGTTCAAAGTTTCAAATACTCACATTATATACTAACTGCCTAATTTTTAGATATCTGCAAAATTAGGTGTAAATATAAATCAAGTTTTAGAAACTGTAATTGACAAACTTCCACCGCCAAAAGCAGATAGACATTCTGCATTTAAAGCATTGTTATTTGATAGCTGGTATGATCGTTACAGAGGTGTCTTGTCATTAGTCTATGTTGAGAGTGGACATATAAATGTAGGAGATAACATAACTTACTATCACAGTAACAAAAATTATGAAATTAAGACATTATCGATATTGAGACCTGATGAAGAATATCTGAAAGAACTGTAAAATAATCAATTTCTTATATATGCAGACTGCACTACAGCATTAAACTCATTTTAGAGTTGCAGGACAAATTGGAGTAATCTGTTGTAATATGCGATCAAGTACAGAAGCACATATAGGAGATACAATACATGAAACAGGTGTATCAGTAACACCGTTACCAGGATTTCAACCTGTAAAACCTATGGTTTTTGCAGGTATTTATCCTGTTGATCAATCTCAACATATTAACTTAAGAAGTGCAATTGAGAAATTAGCTTTGAATGATTCTGCCGTGAGTGTGTCAGTGGAAACTAGGTAATCCTTTAATAGGGCTGCCCTATAAGCAACTTGATATTTAAGTATATTGATAATTCTACTGAATTATGTTAAGCATATCTTTTAAAATACTCATCTTTTGGGTTTTTAAATCGTGTATTTTTCCTTTTAAATTTTATGTAAATTGAACCATTTCGATAATAATTACAGTTACCGTTCTCAGTAACACATTCGCTGCCATTGGCTCCGATCGGAGCAGCTCGGCTACTCATGCCATGTGCCAACAGCTCTGATTCGAGTCGGGCCTATGTTGTGTTTTCTATGAATCAGCTTCAACTTGGCACCGAATATTAGTCATTATGTGTTAAGTAGGCATGTAAAACGACAGTATTCTGCAGATGGTTTGTTGAGATAGGTTTTATAGTGTTCCTGTTAACTGTTTTAAGGTTGCGGCGTTGTAAAATTAATATGTGTATAAATTAATGTGTTTAAAAAAACAACTTTGGACAATATAAATTAGTAAGTTGTTAATTGATATGGGTGATAAAGTAGGCTCATCTCCACCTAAAAGAGCATGCTAGTAGGTTGGCACTGATGTGCCGTCATGCGGTTGTAAACACGACTAGTTTGGGCAACACTTCCATAAGTATAACGTACGAAAAAATAACCCGGCACAGATGTTACCTAAAAAATGCATTGCTAGAATACTTACAATTAACTAGAGCACAAATCACACAAATATATTTTAAAAAAATGCGTTTTATTACATAAATATAGCATAATAATGTTTGATATAGGTCCTCACTTTAACTAAAAAGCGTATTGTTAGGTCTTATCACAGTTTTGTTGAGTTAAGTTTATTACTTTTTCATTAATTTTGTAATTGTGGCAAATGTTCTCACCGCGGGGTTAATTTATTAGGAATTCTCGTGTACATGCAATGGGTGTTCAATAAGAAATCAGTAGGAATTCATAGAAAGCCATCGGTATTCAATAGAAATTCATAAGTGTTCCCAGGTATTCAATAGGAAATCGCAGGTATTCATAGGAAGTTATCGGTATTCAATGGTAATTCCAGGTATAGAAAGTCAACATCATAGGAGGTTGTAGTATTTTACTATTTCATCGAATATTCTTTGGAGAAATTATGATTCATTTAAATACATTTACAGATATACATATATCTGTACATATATCTGGCTCTTTTGGAGTTTAACTGATATCGTTATTTTTTCTCTATTCTGATCTTTCCGATGTGAAAATGTCAAAATAGTATAACTTATAAGATGACTTAGTTGTTAGATTCCTAATTTGTGTTATTTTACATTTACTCGAAATACTTTAAGAATTTTCAAGTCTGTTAATTTAACTAAGATAATTAAAGGTATTATAAGTATGGAATGTTTACTTTCAGTTGTATCGGTATAACGTTAAGAGAAAATTCCCATTATATTTTAAGCCAATATATTTCGTGTTGAATTAACACTTCATCAGGGCAACTAGAACAATATTTATAAGTACGTTATTAAATAAACTAAAATAACTAACAATATTTAAGGGTATGGAACCAATAAATAGAAGCTAATACTAAAATTGTTCTTGTCAATATGACTGAATTACAATAAAACTAACTAGATTTAATAATAAGCTTATAATCCAAACGTTTATCAATAAAACTATAATTTGAATTTAAAAGTTAAACTTAAGAATTAATGGTCATAATTGTATAAACTAAATACTACTAAATAAACTTATTTAAAGAATTTTAAAAGAGAAATGTAAATACTGCTAAGATTATTAACATCACTTCTAAAATTCATTGTTTGATTGTTTGTTTTTATATGGCACATTTCTAAAAACTTTCTTCTTTCATCATTTCTTTCATTAGCTATAATTTTAACTTCTGAGAAGTCCATATTGTGGTTGCTTGTGTTACAATGTGTGGCAAGTGCTGACGAATCTGGCTTTATTCTGCAATCATATTTATGTTGATACAATCTTTTGCATAGTTTTTGTGAAGTTTCGCCTATATATTGAAGATTGCAGTTCTTACATGGTATACAGTACACAATGTTTGATTTTTCAGTTCTAGAAATTTTACGTTTTATGTTAGTAAAAAGTTGTTGTACAGTAAACAAGTTAAATTTGGATATTTTTGTCGGGAGATGTTTTAATTTCTTTGTAATAATATATGAAAGTCCTTGGATGTATGGAAGTTTTTTGTAATTTAATAAGGTTTGAGTGTTAGATAGTATTACTGTATTAGTAGATACAACAAGTTCTGTTATTATTAAATAACAATTTGTTTAGCAGTATTTTTGGGTAATTATTATCTAACAATTGCTTTCTAAGAAGGATAAGATTTTTTTGTCTATACTTAGAATGGCAAATTCCTGTAATTCTATTTTTCATTGCTAGAACAAGATTTATTTTGTGATTGTAAGCATGGTGAAAATTAAAATTAGGACTTTCATATATTATTACAAAGAAATTAAAACATCTCCCGACAAAAATATCCAAATTTAACTTGTTTACTGTACAACAACTTTTTACTAATATAAAAAGTAAAATTTCTAGAACTGAAAAATCAAACATTGTGTACTGTATACCATGTAAGAACTGCAATCTTCAATATATAGGCGAAACTTCACAAAAACTATGCAAAAGATTGTATCAACATAAATATGATTGCAGAATAAAGCCAGATTCGTCAGCACTTGCCACACATTGTAACACAAGCAACCACAATATGGACTTCTCAGAAGTTAAAATTATAGCTAATGAAAGAAATGATGAAAGAAGAAAGTTTTAGAAATGTGCCATATAAAAACAAACAATCAAACAATGAATTTTAGAAGTGATGTTAATAATCTTAGCAGTATTTACATTTCTCTTTTAAAATTCTTTAAATAAGTTTATTTAGTAGTATTTAGTTTATACAATTATGACCATTAATTCTTAAGTTTAACTTTTAAATTCAAATTATAGTTTTATTGATAAATGTTTGGATTATAAGCTTATTATTAAATCTAGTTAGTTTTATTGTAATTCAGTCATATTGACAAGAACAATTTTAGTATTAGCTTCTATTTATTGGTTCCATACCCTTAAATATTGTTAGTTATTTTAGTTTATTTAATAACGTACTTATAAATATTGTTCTAGTTGCCCTGATGAAGTGTTAATTCAACACGAAATATATTGGCTTAAAATATAATGGGAATTTTCTTAACGTTATACCGATACAACTGAAAGTAAACATTCCATACTTATAATATTCATAAATTCGGTTGAAGAAAAATAATAGTAATAATTAAAGGTGTTAAATTATCCATATTTATTTTTTGCAAAGGTAGGCAGTTCTTACAATATATTGTTCACATCTATTATAATAATTTGCGTGTGTCTACACATATTTAAAGGAGATTACTATTCATAGGGGCAGGAGGAAGACTGGTCAATTAGGCATTTTCAAGTACGTCACACTGACGTCACACGCTCCGCCTCTAACAGCTGATCTTGGACATCTTGTGTTAGCGTTTCATAAGAACCTGCGTGTTTTGCTGTGATTTTTGAGTGTTTTCTCCCCAAAAAATCGTGATAATTGACTTGTAGTGTTAGTATATAATGTTAAGATATTTCATAGTTAACTAGTGAACATTATTAGTGTGTATTATACTTAGGTTAGATTTTATGAACTCGTGCCTTTACAACATTGCAATAGAAATTTGTAAGTATTTTGTTACTTGGTTTAAAAAAGTAAAGCTCATGTGAAGTTTGGTAAATTTCAGAAAAATGGCTTTAAGTGATTCCACCATCTGCTTGTGAAATATAAGATATCGAGCCTGCTGGTGTTATCCCTATGAGAACTTTGATAGTGTTGTGATGTTTATAGGTAGACCAAGTGATGCACTCTATTTCCAGTTTTTTTGTGTTTTGCAATTTAATTTTAAAGCAATCTATAATTATGGTGATTCTACTGCCAAATTCCTGTTTAAAATAAGGTGGCATTGCTGTTACTAAGGCCATAGAATAAATTTACATAGTCGAAAGTACATTACATTTAGTGTCAAATAGAAAATTCTAGAAATAGTTAGGATACTAACATGAAATGTATAAGAAAACAAAGTAAAATCTAAATTTAACCTAAGTTTTATTAACACTATCAAAAAATGATTGAACTTATTTGTAATAACTGCTTGTGGTGCTATTTTCATATAAGGTTTTGTAAATATATTGAAAGCCTTATAGCTTGCCCCTTTTGTTACACTTTTTCAATTTTATTATGTGTACATGTTTTGAAATTTGTATTATGTTTCAGTGTAATAATAAATATGTTATTATTATTATTTGAATGAAACAGTTTTGTGGTTTCTGGAACTTTATACAGCAATTTTTCAGTAAATAAGCAGCCAACGTTTCGATACTTCCCTATCTTCCTCAGGGCTCTTATAAAAACATAAGTAGTACAGGCAGTTTTTCAAAATCAAAAACGTCCCATAATAAATTAACATTTAATTTAAAATCCGGGATTAAAATCTTTTTACAATATTTAAAATAACAAGACACCTGGTATCTTGTTGATTCATTATTTTCTGTGTGACAAGTATGTTTTTAATTTGTATAAATTATTTTAAATATTGTAAAAAGATTTTGATCCCGGATTTTAATTTGAATGTTAATTTATTATGTGACGTCATTTTTAAGTTTGATAAAGTGACTGCTATTTATGCTTTTATAAGAGCCCTGAGAAAGATACAGAAAGTATCGAAATATTGGTCGCTAAAAAATAGATGAATAAAGTTCCTGAAACCACAAAACTGTTTCATTCAAATTTACACTTACAGAATACAAATCCACTACAACTATTATTATTATTAAAATAGCTCACTTGACCTGCAAGAGAGAGAATTTATGTAAAATTTCCTCACGTCAAATAAATGTAACTGTTATATAGCTGCTATATAGAAATTCAAATTATTTGGATTGCACATTTGGATTTTTCTGGAGGTCAATGGGGACGTAATAAAGCTTGTTAAATTATTAAATAATAAAATATATTAAAAAATAAATGAAATTTCTACATAAATACAAAAAAATATATCTGTTGCGTACATGTATAAATAAAAAATAACACTAAATATTTAAAACATGAACATATTATAGTATCTTCGCTGTAGCTTTGTTGGTGAGCAATTAGGGATTCTCACTTGCAAACTGTATGGTTAAAAATTTGTGAAAGTCAGCGGTACTTTAAAGTTTCTACATAGATATTCAGCATTAAAATTGTAATAGGCCAGGGGTATTATTTTCACTTTCTCTTATCACTAATGGGGATGTTATAAAATGAAACAATAAAATCGTTCTATAAATTCTAGGTGTTGCAATTTTTATGGAAGTCTGTATATTATGATTAATATGTAATTATAAAGTAATATCATGTGTACCAGTAAGCTACATTATAATAAATTATGCAATTAGACGTCGGTCAGTCGTCAAGTAACTACGTTGCAAGAAAGATCTTTCTTATTGATTACGCGTGTTTATCTTTAAAAAAAATGCCCGGTGAAGTTTTAAACTCCCAATCTCAAATGTTTGTTATAAAATTATTAAAATATTTTGAACAAGATAAGGAAAACGGCGGTCCCTTGATTTCCGTGCTGTCTGTACAACATGTAAGTGAATTATAGCAACTTTGTGTGCAACAATGTCAAAAATGAATTATCTCAGAGAGTGAGTGATGCTTTGAGTGTTTCGTTAGGAACTGTACGAAATGTAATGAAGCATTTCGTAGTAAATAATATTGTAAAAAACTTAGCAGAAGTTGATGAAAATGACAGTGATAGTGGAAACGACGAAGAATGTGGTAATGAGGCGATCAATGATAGATATTTTCTTTTGTAATATCCTACTGCCCTAGATGCACGTAACTAATTTATAATGTACTTATCCCTTGTTTCTATCTATCGATTATAACAAATCAATGGTTTAGAGCCCATGACTTTTTACTTTAAAGTCTATATTTTAACAAAACAGAGCTCATTATTCCATTGTCTGCATACAATACTTAATAGTGTTGTTTACCTGATTATTGCTTGAGGCGATTAGACATCCTCAATATTTTAGGTAGGTATGATATATATGTTAGAAAAGGACAACACTATAAGAGTATGTCATTTCTGAAATTAAGCGCTAATCGTTCAACAACAAAGCTACAGCGAAAATACTATATAAACATTAATCACATTAGTTGATTTGATTGGTCTATTTCCACAGTTTTTACTTTTTGACAGCTATCATCATCAGGCTTAGTCCTGAGAAGGATTGTTTTCGCACTTGAGTCGAATTTATACGTCATTAATTTTTTCCCAAGCACTTCACTACTCTCAGATTCCAACTTGGTACCTTTCACTTACAAGTCTGATACCTTTACCGCTGAGCAAATGAGTAATCCAATATAGATTTTTTAGAACTTATATACATTAAACTTTTTCATAGTTGCGCAGTAGCTTATTGTGCATATTGCGCTTAAGCCCTTCGCGCATTATTGGAATCCATATGGGCCATCGAGTAAGACGAAAGGGGACGTATCAATAGTTTATAGGTGTGCAAATTGGAAACACAGACGGAAGGGGGGAACGCGAGAATTTATGCAACCAGTGAAACGAGTTGACCAAAATATTAATTTACCATATGCTCTAATGTGATTTAATATCGCGCCGATTCTTTCAATTTTCTGCATTAACTGATAAGATAGGTTTAATACATTTTACAAGAATAATTTCTTTGCTTATAGAGTTAGGACTAGGCATATTTTTCGCAATAATTGAAACAAAATAAACTCATCAAAAATGTTTATAATGCTATTATATAAAATCAAAATCATAAATTTTTAGCAACATTTTATGAATATATAAATATATATTGTAAATACATAATTTTGCAACAATTTTATTTAGAAAAACACATTGTACATACGTACATACATAGATATTTAGTGACCCGAAAATATAACAAATTTATTATAAAGCATCCGATTTGAATATGAACTTTGAATATTCATTTTACACACATAATGAATTGGTGTTTTAATATAAATTTACAGTCCGCGCGGCCAAAGAATGCATCGTGTCGCGCATGGATGTTCGTGCATTCGGCCGCACTCAACGCAATAGCGACTGAAAGCATTACCAGTGGCGTGGGTGTCGCGTTTTCAATTATTCGTCACCAAACCACAAGAAATTTTAAAATATTTTATTTATTTGAATTACATATGAACAGTAATAGTTTAAACATTTATAAAATAAAAAAATAACCATGTTGACAAGTAATAAATTTTATATTTGAATTACAAATGAACACAACAGTTTTGAATATTTGTTAATCTGTTGTTAATGATACTAAGGCATGTCAACTATTAGGATTTCTTTAATGAGAATTTAAGCAAATGCCATTAGCATTACATGCGCCGCAAAACTACTTATGTATTTTACCATGTATTGTGAAAGTATTTGTTGTTTATACATATTTGTCTAATAAATTTGAGCATTATGAGCTTTAAAATTCACATAGGACAGAAAATGGTTCACTGTCGTTTTGTAATAAAGTTAAATTAACAAGTACGTATGTAAATTAATAACAGAAATAAATAATTAATTAGTGTAATATATGATAATAAACCGAACGCGCTTTTGGTGGCGACGCCACTGACATGCCGCACTTAAGGGACTTGAAGTTGGACGTATGCGCATCCAACGTTCAGGCATTCTTTGGCCGCGCGGACTGTAACATACTAATGAACTAATTGTATTAGATAAATTTGTGGAAGTATATTACAATGCTATGCGGCAAACTTAATGATTTTAGTACGACAGGTAATAAATACTTTTGGGGGACATACAATTAAATGATGCGAAATTTTATTTTCGTAAATTTACAGAAGAGCGTAATGACTTTGAAGTAATTTATTTTACTTAATGTACACTTTATTTATTAATACAACTATGTGAATTAGAAATAATGGAAATAGCTCAACCAAATTTTTTAAAATAGTACTTTATACCGAGTAAAATATTAAATTTAATTTCTTTTAATTTTATGCTGAAATATTATATTAAATTAATTTTTTAATGTTAAGTCGACGCCTAGAACACATTTCTCTACGCTAACCGGTATTTATTATAATTAATCAGATAAAAATGAACCAATACTATACTGTACTTACGCGTGGAATACGGACCACTTCCGTGCTTCGTTGACCTAAACTTTTTTGTGCGGATCGATTAGCACAACCCACAATACAATATGTAACCATTTTCAACCGCTTCCGATCACTGTTTTATGCACTAAGTTAAAAAATACGTTTATAAATACATACGTGCCCTTTGCTAATTTCAAAGGTTATGGTCAACACGTAACACAAGTTGCCTACCCATCAATTTCCCCATTAGTTTCTAGTTAAAGTTGCTGATGTTACCTCTAGTCTTACTCTATGATATGTGTTTCATTTCCAATAATGCGTGAAGAGCTTAAGCGCACTACTCCTGCGCAATAAGTTACGGCGCAACATGCGCAATAAACTACTGCGCAACCACGAAAAAGTTAAATATATATAAATATATATTGGATTACTAAGTGACTCAGCGGTAAAGGTGTCAGACTTGTAAGTGAAAGGTATCAAGTTCGAATCTGAGAGTAGTCAAATGCTTGGGAAAAAATCATAACATATGAATACGACTCAAGTGAGAAAGCAGCCCTTCTCAGGACTAAGCCTGATGACGGAAGCAAGGGTATGGTTCCGAAACGACGCACTCAAAAAGCAAAAACTGTGGAATACGCCGATCAACTCAACTAACATGAAACCACGGTTACAAAATACTTATAATACAGAATTAAACACATTGTTTAAAGGTTTTAAACTTTCTATTTATTCGAATTCTGTCAAAGTGACTTGTTTTTAGACGTTTACAACGTATTATTTCTATGGGTCCAAAAATGATATACTCTTTCTTTACAAATTGTTTATCCTCTTTTTTGGGCCAGTGGAATTCTTTTAAGTTTTCTCTTGGAAAACTGCTAGGTTTATTATTGGTTTTATTCAATAACCAGCAAAAAGTTGATTTTTTTATAATCTTCACTTCAGAGCTCGTATAACATTTTCTTTGCATTTTGGTTGAATGGACTCGAATACATTTATTTGGTGGTATTGATATGGTATAAATTCCATTTAAAAACCCTGCTTTTCATCTAACCTGAAACGTCTTTGGATATACATACAAAGCCATTTAAAACTGCAAATACAGGGAAAAAATGGGTTGGTTTTGTTAAATTTCCTTCAGATATAAAGTTAATCCGATTTTCACCAGTTTCAGATTCGGTGTTTGCGCCTAAGTGTGAGTATTTCGTCCTTAGTTAGGTGCAACGTATCCAGCAAACCTTCTTTATGAATTTTCGTTATTTCTAAGTTAAACTGAATGCAATTAATATCTTGGTCATGAATTTCTCCTTGAGGTAGTATTTTACGAATACCTTCTTGCAATAGTTGTCCTGTCAAAGAATTATTAATTTCTGGCAAGTCCTATGGTGGTTGAGCGATGCTCGTGTCGCCAGAGGTTTCGAACGTATTTTTTTTATCAACAAAAACAGCATCGGATTGTTTTCCTAATATGTATAATTTGAATCTGTATTTGAAGTCTACAGGGGGAGGATTATCATGTGTACCTCCAATTGCACGAACATATGAGAAAAGGTTTTCCAACAAATCTTGGTTGAGCCTGATTATCTAAATATGATTAGTATTATACCAATTTCTTAGGTCGTTATACAAATCTATTAGTGATCTGTTTGATACTATTATACTCTGCTGAGAAGGCAATATCTGTTTATGGATCCACACTTTCATGCTAGTCATAAATTGTGTCATCTGATTAATAATATTATTTTGAGCATCTAAATCCATTCCATACGCATGTTTGGATTTATGCGTTCTAAACTTTATTTTGGAAGTAAAAATATCAAACCATGTATTAACCAAGTTGAGTAATCTTGCAAAACCATCCCAATTTTGGTTATTATAGTTTGTTGTCCGCACCATTCTACAGGTTTTGCAGTTGTATGCGAAAACAGTTGAACCGCAACTTTGACATTTTGGCTTGCTTGAGATCAAGATGTACTGAGAAATGTTGTACCTAACTTTTAAGTCACTGATTGAATTTCTTATCATAGATTGTATATACTGTGCGTTCATCTTAACCTTGTCGATTGTAAACCCATAATCAAGGAAATTATTTCTAATTAATTTTAATAGATGTAGTATATCTGGCAATACGTAAATTCTTTTGGCTTCATCAGACGGATAAGGGAAAAAAGTATTTTTGTTCCAATCAACATTTAAAGATGTTCATAATCCTTGATTACTACCTCCCATATCGTAGACGATTGCAACCACAGTATAACACTGTTCTACTTTCTTTATTGTTTCTAACAAAATGTCTTTGTCATAGTTTGATTAAATTTAAAGGAGATTGGTTGTTTCCAATTTTCAAAAAGTCTTCTCGTCACTATAACTTGTTTAGATTTACAAGGGCCAATTATTCGCTGTTCTTGTTTATCAAAGCAAATTTCATCAGATAAATAAACTTCATCAAAACTAAGCACAGTAACTTTCTGCATATCCGACATAGTTTTACCCTTAAACTTCATCAATATTAGTAGTTCTGACAATAAACCTTCAGATATAGTAATCTTACAAGCCCATTTTCGTAATGTTGATAAAGCAGGGAGAGGATAATTTAATTTTTGTCGTAGGTACCGAAAAATCCAAATTATGCCGGGTGGTCCTTTGATAAGTTACAATGGCAATATTTTTTAAACAAAAAGAGATGAAAAAAATTAAAAATACCGTTTCTATAACAATCAGGGGGAATACAAATGACGTATTTTTCAAACTACCCCCACTCCCGCTTTATCTTAAATCACAATACTCCACATGTGATACCTCTCTGGAAAGGTTATTAAACATGCTAATCATTGATCATAAAAAAGTACGGTTAACTGAAAAACTAACCTCAAATTTGAGGATAATTCTTGGAAAGGTTACAATGACTATTATCTTTTAAACAAACAGGTATGAAAAAATAAAAAATACTTTTCAACCCCCTTAAGCTTCGCCCGAAGTGACTTAAACATCTTAAATGCCAATACCCCACTTTGGGCACCTTTATGGAAAGCTTATTCAAAATGCTAATGGAAAAAAATTGGTAGAATCTAATATTACTTTAAATTTAAGGAAACTTTTATTTAAAGGAAAATATCTACATTATAGAAAATAATTACTATAATTGTTCGAAATGACGGCCATTTTGTTCTAGACAGAAGTACAGACGACTTACATATTCTGGTCTAACGTTATGGAAAATGTCTCTTGGAATGTTCTGACACGTTTCTGTTATCCTCTGGTGCAATTCATCCAATGAAGCTGGTTGAGTTTTATACACTAAACATTTAATGTATCTCCACAGAAAGAAGTCCATTGGAATAAGGTCGGGTGACCTTGGTGGCCACTCAATTGGACCCCTTCTACCAATCCACTGTCGCGGATAAAACCTATCCAACCACTGTCTTGTATTAATAGCATAATGAGGAGGAACTCCATCCTGTTGAAAATGCACAATGTCCTCATTAAGAATTAAATTAAAGTCTGTTTGATTTTCAATTTCATGGACAAATAATGGCTTTATTAAATTGTTAAGCATCTGCACGTGTACCTCGCTGGTTAAACTACCCTCGATAAATATGGGCCAATTATTCTCCCAGTATTCCCGCCCAAACAGTAAGTTTCTCAGGATTCTGGGTGTGCCCTTCTGTAAAATGTGAGTTCTCATCACTCCAGTAGCGATAGTTTTGTTTGTTTACATGACCGTTTAAAAAAATGCACATTCATCACTAAAACATGTTTCTAGTCAGTATGGGTTCTCTTTGAATTTTGTCCGTCATTGTTTCCCAAAACTGAATTCGTCGATCGGGATCATCGTCACCAAGTTATTGTAAAGTTTTCATCTTGTACGGGTGAAATTTGTGCATTTTTAATACTCTTCTGGAAGATGTTCGAGATATATGCGCTATTGATGCCAACTGTCGTGTGGATATATTTGGGTTAACATCAACCTGACCAAGAACTTCTACTTGCACCTCTTCGTCCAAAATTTTGGGGGTCCCTGTTTTTTTGTGTTTCTTTTGCGTCTAGGGTGCCATGGAAATTACGATGACAGATTTAGATTCATTATAAAAAAGTGCCTTTACAATGTTTCAGTTAAAAACGTCTAGCCCTAAAAGTTTCTGCTTAAACAAATAAAAGCGAAAATAAACCCCAAAATTTTAATTTTTTGTGTAATAATTCAAAAGCAAAGGATGGCAGTTCTAATTTTCTTTCAGATTATTCTTCAACATAAAAATGCGCAATTTTACCCTAATTTAACCAACTGTTATATATATATATATATATATATATATATATATATATATATATATATATATATATATATATATATATATATATATATTTATATATGCAGGGGCGGCATTAGTGCGTCGAAGTACGATATATCTGTTATTAAAGGAGATATCAAAAAAAGTTATTTACAAAAATTATAGGCAACTTCAAACTTCACATTATAAAATTATTTTCGTATTTACAGGGTGTTACATATTACCAGGGTGAACCAAACATCCTTTTTTTTAAATGGGATACCTTATATATTATTTCAAATTTAGATTAAGCTCATCTCCCCCATACTTTCAATATACGGTTTCATTACGTTATACAGGGTTTCAAAAGTTATGGTCAATTGTACACGAAAATCATTCTCATTTCAACGTCCTGTATACCCTAGACAGAACAACCTAACAATAATTTTTTCCAGGCATAACTTTTTGACATTGGTACAGTGTTACGAGAAAGTGCTATTTCTTTATTATTGCACAATTTGAATATAGAGCGAGCCAAAACTTGAACACATGATTTTGTCAATTTTTTCAAATGAATCACCCTGTATTTTATTTTAAAAAGTGAAAATACGCTTTATGTTCATTCATTTTTATTAAGCACTCCCTATAGCTAAAATCGTTAGTTTCTGAGATATTTTCAATTTAACAGCAGAAAGATTTTTTAAAAAATTTCTATTATAACAAGTTAGCCGTGAACAAATAGAAGTGTGACAAATTATTATAAAAAATTCAAAAAACATCGGTTATTAAGACTAAATTTTTATAAAATTAATTAATTTCATAATAAATGTTCAAAATGTCCACCGAAAACATCAATACAGCATTGCAGTCAATCTTCAAATTCTCGACTGACATTTCTTAACATTTCTACATTAATACTTTGGAATGCTTCTCGTATTCTATTCTTCATGTCATCTTGTGTGGTTGGAGGTATTTGGTACACACGGTTTTTCACATAACCCCTTTCCTTTTTTTCATAAACTACTGAACCCATATGATTAAAACGATCTATTAACCTTTCCAACGTTGTTTTCTCGGGTTGTCTTCGTGCGGGATATCTCTCTAAATTCTTTGTGCTAATAAACAATTTTTCATACATTCTCCCAGTACCCATATCATGTCTGTTAATTCCTCAACAGGAAAGTTCATTTCAAACAGTATTTAAGTGTTTACAAATTCATAAACACTACACAATCTCAAAGAAGTTTGTTAAATGAAAAGCTACTAATTATTACTGAATAATATTTATCTGTCATTTGTTCACAGCTAACTTGTTATAATAGAAATTGTTAAAAACATCTCTTTCTGTTATTAAACTAAGAATATAATTCACATGTCACATGGTACATTTTTGATTACTTTCATTGGTTAAAATACAAAAACAAAATCGCAGAATAGGCTGTCAAATCGGTGATAATTTTATCACCGCATTTTGACTGTCACGTGATGCTAATGAATAAAATAGTTTACTATCAAAGTGACAAAAAGTTTCAAAGAAATAAATAATTGTATTGATTATCTTGCAACTGTAATATTTACTATCAAAGTGACAGATCGTTTAAAATTGTAAGCTTTAAAAAATATATTTTCTGTTAACGTTCATTATATTCTCTTACCAAGTATAACACATGTTATGATTAATAATCGATGCTACCACTCGTTAAAATCTGTAGAAAACTAAACGAGTGTTTCGTACTCGTTCAATTTTCATCTGTTTTAACTCGAGCTATCACCGATGATAATCATAACACTAGTTATATTATCCCCGAAAATATCTCAGAAATTAACGACTTTAGCTATAGGGAGTGCTTAATAAAAATGAAAGAACATAAAGTGTATTTTCACTTTTTAAAATAAAATACAGAGCGATTCATTTGAAAAAATTGACAAAATTATGTGTTCGAGTTTTGGCTCGCTCTGTATTTAATTGGTGCAATAATAAAGAAAAGCACTTTTTCTTAACACTGTACCAATGGCAAAAAGTTATGCCTGGAAAAAATTATTGTTAGGTTGTTCTGTCTAGGGACGTTGAAATGAAAATGATTTTCGTGTACAATTGACCATAACTTTTGAAATACCCTGTATAACGTAATGAAACCCTATATTGGAAGTATGGGAAAGATGAGCTTAATCTAAATTTGAAATAATATATAGGGTGTCCCATTTAATTTGGTTCACCCTGGTAATATGTAACGCCCTGTAAATACGAAAATAATTTTATAATGTAAAGTTTGAAGTTGCCTATAATTTTTGTAAATAACTTTTTTTGATATCTCCTTTAACAACGGATATATCGTACTTCGACGCACTAATGCCGCACCCTGTATATGAACGTGCGAGTGTGCGTGCGTAGGGCTGGGGCTGGTAGGTTCTGCTAGAAAGATATAGTTAGTACAGGGGCGGTCGTCTTAACCTACTCAGGTTCGCTATGTAATCGAATTTACGCTATATAAGTTTATTTTAACTTTTGAATTACGGTTCTGTATTAGAAGAAGCGACGTAACTGTGAATAAAACGTACAAATATTTGGGTGATTATTTTACTTTATTTCTCTTTTAAAAGATTTGAAAAGGTCGTTCTAAATAAGTGTTGTTACTATTTTCTATTTCTATTTTCTAATAATTTTTTACTAGATCCTTAATTGATAGTTTTAAATTTACGTATTTAATTTTATACCTTTTTGTTTGATATACAGGGTTAAAACAATTTTTTAATTGCTGGACTATCTTAACGGCAAAACTTGATTGTAATATTTACATGATGGCCTAAATTTCGAAATTCTAATTAACTGGTTATGGACTAATCTTAACTGGGTGGCTTAAAGAAAAATGATTCTAAAATTTTCTAGATTATCTACAATTAGTTGCATACGAATTGCGTTTGTGAGCCTAGATGAAAGTGAATTTGGTTTCGCTTTTAATAAAATATATCTAGAACGCTTGCGAAATTGTGGATAGCGATTTATATGATATAGTTCGACTGATCAATTGGATTTTTACTAAGAGAGGGTTTACATTTAAAGTGTAATGGATTTGAGGCGTTTCTTAGTAAACAGTCAGGCTGATTTGATGGGATATTGGGTTACTGGTTAAGGGGAACACTCTAAAATCATATACATGGAGGGTTTCAACAGGATTTTAATTAGATAAAATCTAACAAAGTAGTGATTTTAATAAGCTGGATTATCAGGAAAGGATTTGCGTTCAGATACATCACTGAGGTTTTTCTTAATAGAGGTTGATTAGGATTAACAGGACACTTATTACGTGTTTCAGCGGTATATCTTTACACAGGTCTGGGTGATGCTTTAACCTTCAAGAAATATTTGAAGCAGGAGAATTTTTTGTGTAAATACTGTACATTTACTATTGGACACTCGGGACTAAGTAACACCGCATTCTTAATTTATTCAGGTGATAGAAAGTTATTAATTATCAAGAAAGTGGGGATAAGAATTGATTATTTCTTAATTCTAAACAATAATAGTTAAGGAAAAGATTCATTAATAAACAATCAATCTGGATACTTGATGTAAAGAATTTCAAATCTTTACATGTTACAAATACAATTTAGCCTATTCAAGTTTGTACATTTTTTTGCAATGGGAAAATAATTTGTTTATCGATAGTTTGCATTTACATGATTATTCACGATTCCTCCTTGGTCACTAGGAGTTGCGTAAGTTTAAGTCTTAATCAAGTTCAAAGTTCTCTGTCTAAACATAATTTTGGCTTTTTGTAATCCTTGACACGCATTGCGGGAGCGTTATTTTTTAGATGGTGGCCTACACAAGAAATACGTCAACGCACCTGGGTACAAGTAGGGCTAGCAGTAAGCACAAGGGCTAGTTACCAGAGTAACGCTATTTGCTAGAATAAAGGTAAAAGTTGGTGATGGTGATCGTGATATAAAAATATTCCTTTTTACTCAGTTTTGTGTGCCTATTTTGTTTCTCAAAATGTCTCTCTGGCAACTATCCCAAAGCCATACTGATAATCAGCTCTCTCTCAAATTAATCCCCAACATTTTCAACTTTACAAGACTGACACAACAGCATTTCATATAAACGTTAAAACATTTGATTATATTACAACAAACAAAAGTGTGGTTGAAAAATTTTAATATACTTGATAAGTTTTATTGACCAGTTCTGAAAGTGTTGAGATTTTTGTAATTTTAAATATCTATTTTCCAGCCCCGCGTTAGGTCAAGGTTGGCGATTGGGATTTTTAGGATTATTACATCTGGAAGTATTTACTCAAAGATTACAACAAGAATATGATGCTGAGTCTATTTTAACAGCTCCATCAGTAACATACAAAATCAAACTGAAAGAAACAAAACAAACATTGAAAAGTGGTACTGAGGTATTCATTACAAACCCAATTCACTTCCCAGATTATTTAACTGTTGAAGAGTATTATGAACCAATGGTGTTAGGTATAGTAAAGTTTTCATGTTTTAATCTTTTGTCATCATATTTTTCAGGTACAATTATTACACCAGATAAATATTTGGGTGCTGTCATGTCCTTATGTATGGAAAAAAGGGGTGTACAAAAGAGCTCCACTAATATTGATAATGAAAGAATAATGATGCAATTTGATTTACCATTATCAGAAATTGTAATAGATTTTCATGATCAGTTGAAAACAATTTCTTCTGGTTATGCTAGCTTTGATTATGAACCAACTGGATACGTGTCAACTTATTTAGTTAAGGTAATAACAATCACTTAAAAATACCCAACCATGTGTACATAAGGAATTTGTTTAACCAATGACACTTCGTACATAACCTCTTCCAAGCAGATGAATTTTTAAAGTGTCTAATTTTAGAACTTATTAATTTATAATTATTGTTTATTTTAATAGTTGGAAATTTTTTTGAATGGTGTTGCTATTGATGAATTAAGTAACATAGTACATGGGAGCCGCATTGAAGCTGTTGGTAGGAAAATGGTTTTAAGACTAAAAGAAATAATACCTCGACAACTTATTCATATAGCAATTCAGGCCAAAGTGAATGGAAAAGTAATTGCAAGGGAAACATTAAAAGCTTATAGGAAAGATGTTACTGCAAAACTTGTATGTTTCTTCATTTTGAAGAAAATAATAATTTTGTACATTTTAGTACGGTGGTGATGTTACAAGAAAAATGAAGTTACTAGCTCAGCAAGCTGCTGGTAAGAAAAAAATGAAAATGGTTGCAAATATATCTTTACCTAGAGAAACATTCATAGATGTTTTAAAGAAATAATAAATATTATTTTGATTTTAGTGTTTTGCTTATTCACATTGAATGTAATGAAACGTTCACAAGTATCCATTTGTTTATGTTTCGGATACTTTTAGACAATATAGTATTATATTAGTTTTTAAACTAAGAAATCAAGCTTTTCTTAATTTTTTCAGTTAAATTCAAAACAGGTTTATTAGAATTTTATAAAAGTTTTAATATATTTGTACATTTGGAATAGTATATTATAAGAACTGTTTTGTGTATTCTGTGTGTGTGTTAAGTTGTTTGATGGTAATATTTGTGTAGATATTTTATTGATGACGCTTCTGGATTGTAGGTGATTGTGGTAGGGTTTAAGGAGCTCCACGTTCATCGAATGTAGTGTGGCGTTGTTGAACACTTAACACTACGGTTGCTAAAGTCATACTTTAGAGAGAGTTGTAGAAAGAAATAATCATGGTTTCGGTAAAATTTTGAAATTTTTTTAACATTTTTCTGGAAAACCTATTTATTCAATTTACAGTTTAAGATATGAAGCAGGGTTCCTTTTATCAAAATCGTTATGAAATTTAAAAAAACCTTAATTTTCCGAACATAGTTCATATACCTAATCGAGCGTACTTGTCAGAACCATCCGCGTGTACGGGGTAAGACTGGACATAACCCTGGGATGGAGTGGACCAAAAAGTGCCCTATTAACATACATTTAAACATGGGAAAGTTCATTATAAATTTTGTTATCGACGAATAAGAATAAGGCTGTGTCTTGAATCTCGATAGCGCAGTTGGTTAGCGCGGTACTCGAGCAAAGTACAGGTCGTAGGTTCAAATCTTACTTGAGGTAAACTTTTTATTTATGTATTTAATAAAAATCCATAATAATTTTTAATAGGAAAGTTCGTTTATTTAAAGTATAGATAGGCACCGAACAAGATAAAACATTACTGAGGAGGAAATGCAGTCAAATCAAAGTTGAAATAGAGCATACACTTGAATCTTGGGCGCGTGTTTTAATCAGGAAGAGATAAAATAATTTGATCATTGGAAACGAATGAGGGTTCTTGATCTGTCCTTTGACATATGTTTGAGGACAACAAGTGCTTGTAGAATTCAACTTCAAATCCACCTGCGACCTTCTTCAGCACTTTTGTCGCGAAGTCCATTCCACTTTTGCCTCTTCTAAGTCTTCATCCCACTCAGATAAGGAATCCTTCGTGGAGATTTCGTCCATATCTTCATCGGAGAAGTCATAAAGAACAGATTTTGGTAGTTTTCATGTTTTCAGCATTTTATTCTTTGTAGCCTTAGAGATCTTTGCTTGCTTTGCCTCTTCTTTATCTTCTATTTCTCGTCTGTCTGGGATGCGTGTAGCAATCAAGTTTTCCCACGTTTTGTTCCACCTTTTGAAAGTATTCTTGGTTTTGCGTGCGGATACGAGGCAATTTGTTCAGGTGTACGATCGACACTGGCGGTTGTCTATTAGTAGGAGTCGATGGTTCATTATGTAATGTAGCTGCAGTCGATTCAGAGGGATTTTGGCCACAACGTGATGACGAAACTGGTTCGGGAGAATTTATTCCAATTCTATTTCATCCGTGATCTTCTTTTTCATCAATTTTTGAAGGATCTGGACGGTATGACACTGAAAACCAGATGAAATCACAATTTTGAAAAATGTTTCTATCAAATGGGGAAATTCCACACTTGAGAAATCCGGATTTGATGTTTTCTGGTGTTGCCGCTGTATCGCAAGCTTTGGAGCATGTTTCAGGAAGCGAGTGGATAGAAATTGTTTCATTCGGATGTTGCAACATTCATCCATGGACTCCGTCGCTATCATATATTGAATGGCCCGAAGGCACAACAGTCTGATGGTTGCAAGCGATTGGACGTGTGTGGAGGCAGTGCCATAATTGTAATCCAATTGTTTCTGCAGTAGTTTATTGAATTCAAACTGATGCGTGAGTCGTGATTGTCCATCACCAGCTCGAATCTCATTCGAGGGAATACAAAAATTAGGGGCAAAGGGTTACCATTCGTGCAAATTATTGCCACTTGTGTTACTAATTCTCCGCGTTCTCTAAAAGTGACTTGCCCCACCTAAAAAAGGAATGAGTAAAATGGTTAAATTTAATATATTACTCTCACCTGTTTTTCGCCTTTCCGTCTAATAACCTTTTCAACAGGTTACACCTGTTTCGTCCAGATTGAAATTTTGTGGCTGAAAGTTGAACCGTTACTTAACCGCTTCTAATTTATCGAAGAATTGGCCAAACGTCGGCCGGTCTTATGTTGTGCAACGTTGTAATTTTGCGTGAAGATCGCTTGTTTTCCAAAACTTGCTTTACAGCTTTCCTCATATTTTCTTCTGGGTAGAGCCGGTTACTCTTTTTTTCATATTTGCGTGGCATTGAGATGAAAAATATAATAGTTGAAACATAATACAACTGGTGAAAAAGATACGGGGGTACAAAGGACTGAACGTGGATACAACGGACAGAGCAGAACATGCTGTCCGGTATATCCCCAATTGCACATATTATTTAGAGGTTAAAAATTAATCGACGGACGATTAGCAATTTCATTAGTAAAGCATCTAATAATCTAGCACTTAGATTCGTAGGAAAACACACAACCGACAGAAATTTTGATAACCCTAAGCACACTGCATCAATATCTTAGTAACTTACCTCACAACGCCACACCACTTCTCCATCTGGCAGCCAACCTGGCGTGATAGTAGAAGGGCATCATATATATATATATATATATATATATATATATATATATATATATATATATATATATATATATATACACGCCATTAGCGCGTGAAATTTCAGCGTGTCCTTTGTATCTGCGTGCCCGGTCTCCCCTACAGCATGGGACAAACGCGATTTCATTTATGAACAGACTAAATTTACTTATATACAAAAAAATGTACAAACTGGGTAATAAATATATGGAATAAAGCATCACGGGAAACACGTACTCTTATCTGAGAACAAAATTCATAAGTAAAATAAAAACATTCCTAAGTGAAAATTCATATTACTCTGTGGAAAAATATCTTAATTTCAGACCTAAACTATAAATTTTAAGTACTTTAAATGTTGTGTTTAAATGTAATGTATTATATTTGATATTTTATTGTAATTTTAAATTGTGACACACACCTCAAAAGAGGTTAAAAATTGTGTTTTTATGTACAGGTTGGTCCACCCATCATGATCCTGTACCTTATCTCGAAACCTGTGGCTGTTACAGAAATAAGTTAAATACAGCAGTTAAATGGAAAATAATGAGTTTTTTTGTTTTTGTAATTTTGTGTATATAGGGCGTTCAGTTTTGCTTGGATTCAAACAAACTTTTTTATTTTAAAACTAATGCCCTATATGCTATAGCATATTCGTATTCTGTACTAAATTTGGAATATTTTTTATTGATATGTGTATATCAAAACTCTTTATAGTTTTTGAGTACTTATTGTTTAAACTTTTTTTTGTGAAAATGCAGTATTAAAAAAAACTAATTTTCATTGTTGAAGCTGAATTCAATGTGAAATAATTTTACATATCAATCAACTGATAGTTGTATTAATACTCCCACATGGGAATATCTATCATTTCATGTATATATGTCATATTTCGAAAATGTGTAGTTTTGAAGTTATTGATAATGTTCTAGCTTACTTGCCATTAAATGTAATATTGAAATACAAAGTGCAACAATCAAAGTATTAACATTTGATATTAATGGAATAATTAATTTAACATTATTTCATATTAAAGACATGAACTCTTCAAAGTGCAATAGGTACCATCCACAAAAAATGCTCTAAAAACGAATAAAATCACTTCCCTGGTTTATGCTACAATTTTTTTTCTGAGAAAAGTAAATGAACCATAGAAATAATAAATCTCAATCTTTAGCACCAAGGGAGTACCGCAGATTGTATCCTCAAAATTGCGTACCGACAAAGAAAATATTTTCAAGAATTCAAAGGGTTTTCCAGAGTGGTGTAGTCTTTAATAAGAAAAGAAACCGTACGAAATCAGTGCTGAACGCCGACACGAGCAATTTAATGTTCGTCTATACTTTCACGAAAATGATGAAAATTCTCAAAGAGATGCTTCTAGAGATATACCAAATATTAGTAAAACAAGTACTCCCTTAGTGTTAAAGATGAAGATTTATTATTTCTGATGTAACATTCATATAAATGCTCTCATTCATTTACACTGTATGCCATCGTGTTTTATACAAATATAAATTGACAATTAATATACACCTACATCAACATCAACAATGCTAGATTTGCATAAGATATATACAGCTAACTTTGAATTTTAAAATTTAAGTATTACATTTAATGGCAAGTAAGCTAGAAAATTTTCAATAACTTCAAAACTACACATTTTCGAAATATGACATATATACATTAAATGATAGATATTCACATGTAGAATCATAACAAAATAAAATATATAGGGTGTTCTATTTAAAATAAGATATTCATGTTTGAAAATTGACATTTTTGGCACATTATTCACAACACCCTGTAGATTATTAAGCAATAAGTTTACTAAAAAGAATTAGTTTAACTATCCGTTGATTGATATGTAAAATTATTTCAAATTCAATTCAGCTTCAACAATGTAAATTAGTTTTTTTAAGTATTGCATTTTCACAAAAAAAAGTTTAAACAATAGATACTCAAAAACTATAAGGGATGTTGATATACATATATTAATAAAAAATATTCCAAATGTAGTACAAAATATGAATATGCTATAATATATAGGGTATTATGTATAAAATAAAAAAGTTGGTTTCAATCCAAGCAAAACTGAACTCTGAAATTACAAAAATACCATTCATCACCTCCCATTTTTTAGTATTTAGCTTTTTTCTGTAACTGCCACAGGTTTTGAGATAAGGACAGGATCATCGTGGGTCGGCCACCCTGTACCGGAACAAATAAGATTTTTTTAATTTATTATTCATGTAGGTATAGACTATAGTATAGTATAGGCTAGTATTTTTTTTATACCACCCTATAAGGCTATCTGTTAGGTTTGCATCTACCATGTGTCAATTTCACTCTCTTTACTATATTTGGAAACTTGATACAAATCATTTTTCCTTGCTTTTTGTTAAATCTCTGCTGTTCAGGTACAGTGCTACAAAATGTAGACATCAACGTCACTGTTTTACCATTCCACGTTAACCCATTAATGCCCAAGCATTCGAAAATTTAAAAAAATATCTGGTCTGAAACATCACACTACCTTACAATCCTACAACATGGAAATTAAAAGAAATATACATTTTTTTAAGTTAATTACGCAACCTCTTTTATAGGTTAATTAATTTACGTAAACAGGCAACATTGTAAAAACAAATACGATAATCTACGTCAAAGAGGCGTTTAAAATTTCATGTCAGATACAGGTTAATAGACATCTAGATACTAACATAAAAGAAAAGCTGCACGCTTTTATAGAAATATTGATAATACAGTTTAAGCATTTTCAATCACATTTATTTAATTTCTACACTTATTTCGCCTTATATTAAGAAACTTTTTAAAGAAAAGTTATGTAAAATTAAATTTTCTTTAAAAACTATTACTACACTGTTTCTTTTAAAATTAATCATTATTCAGTTATTGAAAGAATTTGAAAACGTAAGAGGAATTATTTGCCTCTAAATTACGCGTCGTATCAAAAAATTGCATAGAACATAATTAAGGTCTATAAATTGGTATTTTTATATCCCTGAAATATTCAGCTCTTTCAGAAATATTTGATAAACAGCTGATAATAAAGCCCCCCCCCGCCGCTGAATTTCTCCAAAATCTAATCAGCTCCAGGAGAAATGGTGAAATCGTCTACGGTAACATACATCCACACACACAGATATCATCGCCGATCTTGGTAAAAGTTGGCCAAACGTTGTACAAGGTGCTAATAAGTGGATTTAGCGATAGTGACATAGAGAAAATTAAAGTTGTCTCTGGATAGTGAAAAAAAAGTCGATTGCATAACCTTCAATACCTACATATGAATACCGGGTGTAAAATTAGTGCGTAATTCTTATGTTGCTCCGTAACTATTTTAGATACAGAAAATCTTTAAATATGAAAGTTGTGTTTTAGCTTCTTCTCCGTAACCTAAAAATATGTAGAAATCTACAGAGTGTTGCATTTTCTGATACCAGTATACACTTAAATAGGTATTTTAAATTGAACACCCTGTATATTTTTTAATATTCTTATTCTGCCATCAATTGCCTATCTGGGAATGTTTTTGCTTTTTTTAATTAGGATCAGCCGTTACAAAGTTATTCAACTTATTAGGAAAATATGACGTAGGTATGCAAACAGAACGAATAAAATCTGCAGCCGCCACGTTGTGACAGATTAAGCAATAATATTCTGTCAAACGTTTGTCAAGATCATCTACTGTCATCCGAAAATGAAAAGTTAAATTCCGTTGTACAGGGTGTTTGCTACGGTGGTACAATAACTTAATATTTCGATTTGTCACTTTTAAGTTATTCAGATAGAGAAATAAATTCTCTTTCGATTTTATATTGGGTTTCCTATACCTAAAGTTGACACTTTTTAAATTATTGCAGTTTTAAGCATAACAGGAATATGTTATGCGAATTGTAATTTTTTAGAGGGTTGTGGAAGCAACTGCAAAAAACAATTATCTGTCATATTCATTCTCAGTAAACTAGCATTTGTGTGTTGTGCTGCATAAGTTCCTTGTTTTGTGCATCTGAATGAAGTTTTCTAGGAAAGAGTGTGTTGATATGATTTATGTATTATGAGAGTGTGATAGAAACTGTCCTCTTGCATCCCGAAGCTATGCTATCCTGACAGAAGACACCCATCTGAAGTTAGCTTCGAAAGACTGAAAGGGAGGTTTGAAACAACAGGCAGGGTTAATTATACAAAATGTATGCGTGCAAGATATGCAGCCAATGAGGAAAAACGCATTAATGGTTGTTGCAGCAGTGGTTGAAAATCCTCACCAGTCCACTCGAAAAATTTCTCAACAAATTGTTGATGAAAGTCCTACATCTATACGCCGTATTTTGAAAAGTAATAAATTCCATCCCTACCATACCCAAAAACACCAGAAACTTTTTCCGCAAGATTTAGAAAGCCGAAGGCAATTTTGTGAGTGAATTAATAATAAATTGAATGCCGAGCCAGATTTTCTGAACTGTGCCCGTTTTACCGATCAGGCAACTTTTAGTAACAAGCCTCCCTCGGCGAAATTTCCATCATTACGCTACCGATAAGTCCGAATTGCTGAGAGCAGTTGATCATCAACATCAGTGGCCAATAAACGTGCGGGGTGGAATTTTCGGGACACAAGTGGTTGTTCCACATTTCTTTGAGAACCATCTTAATGGTCAAACGCATCTCCACTTTCTTGAACATGAATTGAACGATTTACTGCAACATGTCCCTGAAAATGCTGTTCCAAGATTGTGGTACTAATATTATGCTGCACCTCATCATTCGACGCTGAATATTCGAAATTTTTTAAATATTAGATTCCCTGGCCGCTGGATTGGACGAGGTGGTCCACAGAACTGGTCTCCTATCTTTGGGGCTGTATAAAGGACATGGTATACCACACTCCAACTACTAGCGAAGATATGAAAAAGAGAATTCGCGATGCTTTACGCCAGGTGACCCATGGCATGCTAATTAATGTTCAACGTTCATTTACGGAACGAATCCAACTGTACCTGCAACAAAATCGCGGTGTATTTGAACACTTATTGTACATTTCTCTGGTATTTTTTCTATTAATTTCATTGTGTAGGTGTTAAAGTTGTGTAATAAAAATAAGTCGTTGCTTGGTGTTGATGATTTGTTCAACTTGTTTTTTTATGATAATCTTGCAATATGCAGAAATGATGCTCTCGGAATATTTAACATAACCTAAAATTACAATTCACATAACACGGTCCTGTTATTCTTAAAACTGCAATAATTTAAAAAGTGTCAACTTTAGGTATAGGAAACCCAATATAAAATCGAAAGAGAATTTATTTATCTATCTGAATCACTTACAAAATATAGGGTGTTCCATTTAAAAAAATTGAGTTATGGCCAATCGAAATATTAAGTTATTGTACCACCCTAGCAAACACCTTGTATAACGGAATTTAACTTTTAATTTTTCGGATGACAGTAAATACCTTATCTTGATAAACGTTTGACAAAATATTTTTGATTAATCTGTCACAATGTGGCTGCTGCAGATTTTATTAGTTGTGTTTGCATACGTCATATTTCTCCTAGAAAGTTGAATAACTCTGTAACGGCTGATCCTAATTAAAAAACAAAACATTAGCAGATAGGCAATTGATGACAGAATAAGAATATTAAAAAATATACAAGGTGTTCAATTTAAAAGATTTAAGTTGAATTGTAGAATTGTAGATATTTTTAGGTTACGGAGATGAAGCTAACACAACTTTAATATTTAAAGATTTTCTCTATCTAATCTTTTAGATTAACTGCTAATGTGCGAAAAGTTCTTTTGTGAGGTTGACGCCTTTCTGGATATTTGTTTAAATGCATTATTTCGGATTTAGAACAATTACGTTGACACAAAATGTAATACGTCAGTATATCGAATTTTTCATTATTTGAAAAATGTACTCCTACCATATTGTTTTTAGGTAAACACAAAATGTAATTAACTCAAAGAGCACCAAACAAACCTTATACGGACAACAATCAATTATGACAGGTAGGTAAACAAAAGGCAAAGCCAACTTATTTTTATCAAATGCATCACGACGGAAGATGTATTTTAACTGTTTAATTAATAGTATTTTCACTAAATACATACTTGTGAATTATTTTATTCGCAACAGGCATTAGAAAATGAGAAAACATTATTTTATAATAATTTTACAGTTTTCTAATGTTTCTAGTAGTAACTGTACGTTTTCAATGTTTTACATTGAATATGAATTTTCTCATCCGAAACGTATCAAAAATATCAAGTGTGATATATCGTTGAATTCAGAATCAAGGAGAGAATTTAAATATGGCAAAAATAATTTTTTCGTGTATTTAAAAAAATAAGGTTGATGATGGTTGCTAACAAACGAAACGTTGTATCAAAAATTGAATAACAGCATTAAGTAGAGCTAGAAAAGTGGCAATGAAAATGTGCTCTTCTTTACTAGATAGCTGTTCAAATAAGGTCAGAAAAAAATAAAAAGGAAAATCAGGAAATTCAATTTTTTTCAAATATCTCAAAAACTAAAAGAGATATTCGAGTTCTACAAAGACCATAAATACATCCTCTCAAATGCGTAACTTTTGTTCCATTTAACCGATTTTCCATCTCTTACCGTTTCCGAGATGCCCATAGTGGGCATCCTTATCTTCGACACGGTGTATATCATTTTGTGTGCGGAATAACGTCACCCTACCAGTTTTTTAATTTTGAAGTTATGAAACAAGGTTGTTAAAATGGATCCAAATGGTTGCATGAAAAGACAATCTACCTACATGAAAGAAGAAAGTTGTACTACAACAGAAGGCGAAAGATCATCGAAATAATGACAATAAGTGTCAAAATAAATGACATATGCCTAAAATTTTCATCTTTGTTAAAAACGTTGCGAGATATATCGTATTGCAGAAGAGTACTTAGTGATAAAATTAAATAATTAAAAAATACTATAGAAATTTTGTAGTGTTTGAGATTCAACAAGATTTTATCAATAATCCACTAATGGACCAATTACCTGAAGCGCGAGTTATACCAAGTAAACCTTTCACATCCTTCGGTTTGCGTTGTGCCGGACTTATAAGTGTAAGAGTTTCAAAAGGTCAAGGGACAAAGTCTTATAAAGGGTACATGTATTTATTCATTTGTATGGTAATAAAAGCGATACATCTGAAGGTCGTTTCTGATTCAATTTCTCAAGACTTTATTTCTGTCTATCGACGAGTTGTAACTACAAGACATTGTCGAGATCTTTATAGCGACAATGGTACTAATTTCATCAGAGCAAAAAGCAATTAGGAGAAATTTGAACCTCTCAAAATAAGAAATTGCGCGAGAGATTGCTGAAACTCTTAGTACTGATAGAACTAAATGGCATTTCATACAACCTTATTCCCTGAATTTCGGCGGATGTCAAAGATCACATAAAAATAATGTTGGAAATGATATTCTCAAGTTTGAAGATATATTCACTATCTTATTCTCAAGTTTGAAGATATATTCACTATCTTAACTCAAATAGAGACTTGTTTAAACTCACGAACATTAACCCAACTATCGAAGGACCCAAACGATCTTATGCCGTTAACACTAGCGCATTTTCTGGTCGATGTACCATTGGTGGCTACTCCCGATGTTGATTACTCAAAGACTGTGGTAAATGAGTTAACCAGATGGCGTTTGGTACAAAGACTAGTTAATGTTTTATGAAAGAGAATATTTTATCTCACTAGGTCAGAGGTATCTAAGTGAAACATAAAAAAACAGAATCTTAAATTGGAAGTGCAGTGATCGTGAGAAAAGACTACTTGCCTCCTAGCAACCAGTAATCACTGGACAATATACAGGGTGATTGGTCGAAACCATTCATTAGAAGTATTAGGAGTTCCAGCCATTGCTGATTTCTGAAAGTTTGGATCTGGACTAAGTGATTCATATTCTATTTAAGGAAAATATTTTCATGGTTATACCGGAAGTAGCCATCAACTTTGTTATTTTAAATTGAATCGTACCATTTTTATGGCATATTCGAATTGTACTCGCCATTTTAGTAGAAATTTTATCAATGTTGCCTATACTTAAATTTAATATTTTTTGAGATTTAAATTTTTTCGAAAATTATTGGTTGAACACTATGACATTTGACAACGCCTACTGGCGCCATTTTTAGTACGAAGCAAGTAATATTGACATTATGCATAGGGGTATCCTTAAGCTTTACGCTGATGCTTCCGGTACTGCCGAATTATCTGCAGGGTGCTCAAAATGTGACTTCCATCTTTTGAAAATAAAAACCATCAAAACTTAACTTTTTCAAATACAATGCCCAATATTTTCTTCCTTTAACGGATGCAGAATAAAATTCTGCATTGATTTGTATTAGCATTCCCTATACCTATCTTCGATAGTTTTTCTCATATTGAGGTATCTGTTCATTTCTTCTGAAATTCAAAACGATTTACATGATTTTTCCATGGATAGCCATGGAAACCACAGCTAAGTTTGTTGTTAGTAACTGTCAATACCTTTTGTTGTGTTTCTGTGTTCGGTTTATCAAAATGGAAAATGGGAAGTATTCAAACAGGGATATTTTGAACTTATTTTATATTCATGGAGAATGTGATAAGATTATTAGCAGAACTTGCCGTTTGTTTAATGACCGATATCCTCATTTAACACCAATGAACAAGCACAAATTTAAGCGAATAGAGTCAAACTTTTTACGATATGAAACAGAGAAAGCTGCCGGAACACGATCAAAGCCTATTACTGGCGAAGAAGCTAATGAAGTTAATGTCCTAGCATATTTTAATAACTATCCCCACGGCTCGATACGATCTGCTGCAGAAGATTTAGGCCTGTCTTACTATTCCATACAATACATCTTAAAGAAGCATAAAATGCATGATTATTCGTTTACCTTGGTTCAAGCACTTCATCCAGACCCGCTGTTTTTACGAAAAATAATTTGGACGGATGAAGCAAAATTTACCAGAGAAGGAATTGTTAATCGACGTAATTGGCACTATTGGGCGTCGCAAAACCCAAATTTCAAGCGAGAATCAAATTTTCAAAACAAATTTAGTTTTAACGTGTTTTGTCTTGTAATGAATGGTCGTGTCTCTTTTCAAATTTATGATGAAAATTTGACAAGTATAAAATATTTGGAGATTCTGAGAACGGATGTCTCTGAATTTTTAGAAAATCTGCCTCTTAATATTTTACAATACTGCTGGTATCAAATGGACGGAGCTCCTGCACATTCAACGCGTGACGTTGATCAAGAGCTCACCACTATGTTTGGTGATCAGTGGATCGGCCGAAACGGACCATGGTGGTGGCCTCCCCGATCTCCCGATCTAACTCCACTCGACTTCTACGTGTGGGGCGAAGTCAAGAATCAAGTATACGCCACTCCAGTCCACACAAGAGAAGACCTACGCTTAAGAGTAACGACGGCATTTCGCCAGTTAAATTGTCATCACGTCAAAAAAGCTTGCACGAAAGAAGTTCAGTCAAGACTTTTAGGTTGTCTTCAACAAAATGGAGGCCACATAGGACATTTATAAAATTTTGAATTGTTTTTCTTACTTTCAATAATATTAATAGTTATTATTTGCATATTACTTTTATTCTCATCTTATTTGTTGACGAAATTTAACAGTTCTGTTTGCTTTGATAAACTACATTAATGTAATTGGTTTCTGCATCTGTAGTAGGCTTCGGCCGTGGAGAAATCGAATTAATTTTTCTAAATTTCGGACGAGATTTTAGAAATACCTGAATAACTGAAAAACTGTTGAAGATAGGTATAGGGAATGCTAATACAAATCAATGCAGAACTTTATTCTGCATCCGTTAAAGGAAGAAAATATTGGGCATTGTATTTGAAAAAGTTAAGTTTTGATGGTTTTTATTTTCAAAAGATGGAAGTCACATTTTGAACACCCTGTAGATAATTCGGCAGTACCGGAGGCATCAGCGTAAAGCTTAAGGATACCCCTATGCATAACGTCAATATTACTTGCTTCGTACTAAAAATGGCGCCAGTAGGCATTGTCAAATGTCATAGTGTTCAACCAATAATTTTCGAAAAAAAATTTAAATCTCAAAAAATATTAAATTTAAGTATAGGGAACATTGATAAAATTTCTACTAAAATGGCGAGTATAATACGAATATGCCATAAAAATGGTACGATTCAATTTAAAATAACAAAGTTGATGGCTACTTCCGGTATAACCGGAAGTGTAGTCATCATGAAAATATTTTCCTTAAATAGAATATGAATCACTTAGTCCAGATACAAACTTTCAGAAATCAGCAATGGCTGGAACTCCTAATACTTCTAATGAATGGTTTCGACCAATCACCCTGTATAGAAAACGATAAAGAAGTTACGCGATCAACAATTAAGTCAAAAAATATTTTTTTAACGCCCAGTTTCAAAATTTATTTATATTTTTCCGGACAAGTCTAATAATATAATCGTAAGATGCGCTTTTATCGCATAAGTCCAAGTTTACAAAACTATCCGCGCAGGTATGAGTTTTCTAATGGACAAGGGCGATAAAACATCTTATGGATCGAGTTTCTTTTACTAACTTTTCCACTTTGCGTGTTTGTGTTGATAATTTTGAATATAGGTTGGCAACAATGGCATTTGACTGATTGAGTTCGATTCAAATATAAATTAATAAAACCACCATTACAAACCACCTTAATGATATGAAATTAATAGAAAATGAAGTAGTCCGCTGTCATGATACAATAATATGAAGATATGATCGATGGTTGTTTCAAAACTCGTCCCGTCAGCGCATTACGTCACGCGGAGGTAAAAATTTCAAATATTGTGCATGTCGTATTGAAGGTATATGAATATTTGACAATATTATGTTATAAATTTAGTTAATTCGTCAATGTATTATTTAATTATCTACAAATTTGATAGCCTAAGGGGAATATTAAAAACTCTTCAGCTTTCGGTTTTAATTATTTTAAGAAATAAGAAATTATTATTAAAAAGTCTTTTTTTGCTATTCAGCTATATACAGGGTGTAATAAAGTGCTCACATTGCTAGTTTTATCTAGTTTTTGAAATTTATTTTAAATTATTAGGTTAAATTTGGGTATGTAAATACTAATAAATTTATAAACACAGCTTGTACAAAATATACGTAGCCTACGCCCCACCAAAGAGAATATTGTAAGATTTTATAATTGTTCTCAATTATTTTGTAAACCGTCACTTAACTCAAGGTAATAATGGTAATATTTTAGGAATTGATAAAATTATATTGAATTATTATACGTTTTTTGTGATGAACGAATAAGTTCAAAGGTAAATATGTAATTAAAAATTATTATTAATTTTATTAAATGCATAAATAAAAAGTTTACCTCGAGTAGGATTTGAACCTACGACCTGTCCTTTGCTAGAGTATTCTAGCAAAGTACAGGTCGTAGGTTCAAATCTACTGATAAACTTTTTTTATGTTAATAAAATTAATAAAATTAAAATTATATTGAATTTACAGATATATATATATATATATATATATATATATATATATATATATATATATATATATATATATATATATATATATATATATATAGCCTGTTCTGTTTTAACATTTTAAATTTGAAGCATCAATAAAAGAGGCCGATCAGACTGGCGGCATACTTTTTTATACCTACTAACGTAGAAATATTTTTAAGAATCAGGTTATGATTATAGAATTATTGAATAAAACTCTCTTCTGAACACAATTTTATCAGAAATGGTTGATCAAAGTTTTAAAAGTGGATGTATATTAAGTGACACGATAATTTTAATGTATTTGATTATAATGAGCAAGATAGTAGGTAGCTATTATTGTATCTACGAGAGTTGGCGTTTACGTCATAGGTTTCCGAATGAATGCATAACATTCCTTTAAATAATCATTAAAGCTTAATACATGTTTATGATAAAGATGGCAATACAGTTTGCATGCGTTTTAAGTAAAGACGTGCGTATAGGTGATCGTCAGTATAAATAAGAGAGAAGTGAGTATGTCCGTATGTCCAACAGCTGACTTCAATCAACGCTTCAACTTGGATTCTGCTTTGACGTCAATCTGTCAAATTTATTCATTATTTATAACCCCATCGTTTTGTTTTAGTTTACGCCGTCTCGTATTATTTCTGTTCGTTGTTGTTTTGCCCTTTTATTTACTCGTTCGTTATAGTTATTTTGTTCAAATTATCAAATTATTACCTGAAGACAACGAAATGTGGATCGAAAGACTAATGAACTAATCAAAATAAAAAGTCAGCACTAACTTCATATAAATTGTTTGTGTACTTATTGAAAAATGTGAACATATTTTGAATCTATTCTATTCACAATAAAATTATACATATTGTTTTAATTATAATCCCATTTAAGTGTAATATTATTTGTAACTAACTCCTTAAATTATGCTGCGATTTTAAGTTGGGATGGGGACATTTGGTTAGCCACAAAGATTCTAATTGGCATTTGAAAACAATAAGTTAATTAGCGCCAGCAGCGTCTGTTTACCTGTAATAATAAACATCAATGCTGGTAAAAATAATTATAAAAGATTTAGATTTCAACTGGTTTTAATTATCATAACATAACCTTACTTTTGATATGTGTTATTCCATTATAGTGTAAATTTTTTTCTGTACAATAGGGTGCCGTTCTAATACATGTTTGAATGTGCCTATAAAATATACTTATTACACGAATTTACGAAAATTGCAATATTTTTAACCACAAAACAGCATGTTTTGACTAGTTCAATCGCAGCAGACGTTAATATTTTTATTGCACTTATTAGAATTCCGCATTAAGCTTTACTAAGCAGATTTCATTCCTGACGTCTTTATTTCTTAAATATGTAAAAGACGCTCCATTGACTTCAAATTTTAATCTTACCACATACACAAGTAATGACGTGCACGCCAGCTCTCGTGGATACAACTATAGGTATGATATGCATTGCCTACAGCACAACGCATTTTAACAACTGAATTATATAAATTATGGTTTGTGTTTAAAAATAATGTATTTTATTAAAAGGCACAGCCTGTACACTAAAAGCAGGTGTATTAATTCACAAATATCACTACAAAACAGCTAATTCTTATTATATAATATGTCTCAAATCAAACACAAAAAAAAACAGCATACAAAAACACATAACAAAACTATGAAACCACAACGGTCTATAACCGGTGTTATAGAAATGTATCACCGCGTGACGTCACAATGATTGCATGTGCGCAAGATCATATGTTGTTATTATTGTATCATGGCCCGATGTAGTTCAAATAAAATAACACTATATATAATCTCATTCATTTGCACTCACTCAAGTTAAGTTAATGAAGGTTGTATTTTACTCACAAAAATGTCAACGAAATATAATAAAAAGTAAAAATAGTCCATACTTGGTTTTGAGTATCGTAATTATTACATTAATTAATCAGCAATAATTCAAAACAAAGATAGATTGTGGTTATTTATACATACAGCTCAATGTCTAGGTTTACAGCTATTGCATTCAATTTGCAAAATTTTACAATGTTGACAAGACAGTTTCTCAATTTATATGATTTCTCCGGTTGATTCAATACCAGCATTAAACTTTATTCCTATTAGCTTATTAAGCATTCATATAGTAAAATCATGTAAAAAGAATTGTTTCTTTGAAATGTGTATATACATTTCAGAAAAGAATAGGTTATACCTATTATATATATATGTGTATATATATATATATATATATATATATATATATATATATATATATATATATATATATATATATTGTGTGTGTGTGTGTGTGTGTGTGTGTGTGTGTGTGTGTGTGTGTGTGTGTGTGTGTGTGTGTGTGTGTGTGTGTGTGTGTGTGTGTGTGTGTGTGTGTGTTTACATTCAATTTCACTTCAAAGTCAAATTGGAAATTGTACGCAATGCCATTTACACTGCTGTATATTAGTCATATATGTAACACATGAGTGTTACGTATATGGTGTTGGTTTACAATTTATAGGTTAGATTATCTGACAACAACATTGCTTTTTCTGATTAGGAAAGTACGAGTTGCCTTTTGTTAGGTATTCCGTACTTATTTGTTACAATAAAAACCCGCCTGTTGCCGTTGGAAACATGATTTTGTGAAAAGTAATCTACATTTCATAAAGTAAATAGTTATAATAACCTCACAAAATTCGATGCGCGCTTGCAAATATCTTGCGGTTGGAATGAATTGAAATTGAGTTTGTGCTCAAGCGCATGCTAAATTGGAAATGTAAACGCATGCCTAACATTGCATTAGTCATGCGTACAAATTGGAATTTGACTTCGAAGTGAAATTGAATGTAAATGAAGCCTTACATTTAACAAACAACTTCGTTGATTTACATAGGTACCAACATAAAAAAATTGTGTCATAAAGTCAAACATTAAAAACACGCGTTTGAGTGTCATAATATATACCGCTATATAACGTTAGTTCGCCTGAGTTTGGGCTATAAGAAACACCGGTGCAAGGCGCTTGACTCTGTCCAGGCTGTAGAGAAACTCCGGAGCAGAATGATCCCTTGGCAAAAAAGGAAAAGGCTACGTATTTGATTCCCTCCCCAAGGAGGAGGGCTGGCTGCTCGAGCTTTTCGACCTCCTTCAGCCACAATCATGGATTCCCAGCATGCATACATACATTACGTATATATGCATGGTGGGATTAAGGAAGGGTTTGGTCAGGATAGGATCAGAAGGAACGGAGTTAGGGTCTGGGGGTGAAAATACTACCCCAGCAATCGCCTAAGTAGCCGCACATGGTGTGTATATACGCAGTGACCATGCCGCTACATGTGTATGAGGAAAACCCCCTGAAAAAAACTCTTACAAGGTAGACGATAACGGGAATCGAACCTCCCGAATGCTAAACAGCTTGTGTCACCACTACGCTACCAGCTCGGTGATCCTTTGGATGGTTTGCTTTCCTTATAAACCCGAATGCGAGGGCGTGTTTTGAGTGTAGGGGTAGCGTTGAAGGGTGTGCTTCGCGCGTGGGGGTAGCATCACCCTCACAAACTATTAAACACAATTTAATTATCAAGTAACTGTTGAACAGTTAACTTCTGATCAGAACTATATATATATATATATATATATATATATATATATATATATATATATATATATATATATATATATATATATATATATATATATAATAATATATAACGTTGAAGATTTGAAAAAAATATCAAATCACTATTAAAAAATCTAAGGGTGCGTTGTATCAACTCGAGTTAACTTGTGAGTTTCCTAATCGAAGATTAACGTTAACCTGGGATTAAACACCGGATACATTGTATGAACCACAAAAAAATCGTAATGAACTAACCTCCTATTTTAGAAGGTTGGTAGAAATGAAATTTCAGATTGGTGTATAGTTTCTATCTTCAAACATACAGTACTGGAACGAGCATACTCTGTAAACTCTGTTACAAGTCGATAGCACGCACAAAAAAGATTGACAGAACAAACAATACAAAAGGTAGTATGCAAGTTAAAGAAGGATAAACTCGAACTTGTTCGTAATGCGCAGTTGCGTACATGATTGTGCTTTGACATTAAAGGCGAATTTGAAAACAGCTGACTTGTTTTAATTAATGTGAAATTTTTAATATGTACTTCTTTTATATTTGATATTTACTGGAACCCTTTCAATCAAATGTGATAACGTATTGTTACATTTGTAAAACACGAAATTACTCATCATGTGTAAGTAAATTTGTAAATATACCTATATTTACAATTAAACAATACATGTAAATTTTAAATATTTAATATACTGATTTCCATAAAAATAGCAACACCTAGAATTTATTGAACGATTTTATTGAAATTTTTGTCAACGATGTCTTTCATTAAAACAAACAAACGATGAAAATTTGAAAACAAATGAACAAAAACTAAAAATGTGCTTTTCAATAATGAGTTGCACCGCCACGATTTGTAATGCACTCATTTAGACGGCGTGTCATGCTATCAATCAAGTGATCTATAGCTGCCTGTGGTATATCAACCAAAGCTTCTTGAATCCGTAGCCGGAGATCGTGTAAGTTATCTGGAGGGTGTGGTAAATTACCCAGTCGCCTACCGACCTCATCCCAAACATGTTCAATGGGCCACAAATCAGGCGACAGAACAGGTCATGGGAGGACGGCAATGTTAGCTTTTTCCAAAATACGTATTGTAGCCCTTGCCGTATGAGAGAGCGCATTATCCTGTTGGAAAATGGGATTTTCCAGCCCCTGAAGACATGGAAGCGCAACGGGTTCTAGCACATTGGCAATATAACCAGCGGCGTTTAAGTTGCCATCAACTAAGACCAAGGGTGATCTGATACCGTGACATAATATATTGCAACCCATACCATCACTCCTTCTGTGAGGGCTGTGTTGCATGCCACAAAAAATGTTGGATTTTTACGTTCTCCACGACCATCGTGGCCCACAAGTAAAATCGGGACTCGTCACCAAGTGTGTAAGAGGAAGACATAAAAATTGACGATATGAACGCAGCCCATAAGACCTTATCCGGCGATAAACAGATGACATTGACATTCTGGGTCCTACTCTCATCCAATCATTTGCAATCGATCGAGTTGTTGAAAATCTGTCTCTTGTAGCCAAAAGTCTTAAGCGACGTTTTTCGCAATCTGTAGTGCTGCGGGGACGTCCAGATCAAGGGCGACGTTGTTGCACCCCTTCCTCGGACCATTTGGACCAACATTTCAATACCGTTGTAACATTTCGGTTTACGACAAGCAATTTCTGTTAGCGAAAGTCCGGCCTCTCTCATGCCATGTTCAAAATCAGTCAATTGGGAAAAATGTTGATGTTGACGTACTCTTGACATTGTTCCCAAGTTCAGAACGAAATTGTGAAGCAAAATTGACAGTTAATTACACACTGATTGGTTTATTTCTTCAAATTTATTGTTACTAAGTGCAAAGGCAAAAAATACTAGATTTTATTCAAATTTTAATCGTTTGTTTGTTCTAATGAAAGATATCGTTGACAAAAATTTCAATAAAATCGTTCAACAAATTCTAGGTGTTCCAATTTTTATGGAAGTCGGTATATGCTTTATGTTTATAGATTTCCAAAAGACTTCTCAATTCGTAAGAAATGGCTGAACGTTTATGGATTAAAAGAAAACGACATCCTCAAAAACACACGTATCTCTGGAAATCATTCTAGCGAAACTTCTTTTCATGTCGTAAATACCGCAACAAATTGTAGAATAAAAGGAAGTGTTCCTGAAACTTGTAAAATGCGGCGGATGATGTTATTTTCATTTGTAAAATAATTGAAACAGAATTCAAGCGAATTGAAGTTGATATTAACACTATTAACATTAATGGTTTCAAAAGCCGAATTTTTCAGTTAACCAATTTGAAGGGTTTCTATGCACCACACGTGTATGATCATATATCCAATTAAGATATATTTTTTAATCATAGGATACAATTAATGAAATTAATTATAAGCAAATACGTAGGATTAAGAATACATCATACGAATAAAAAAATGTCTTGTAACCTTGTTTAATTAGAAGAAAATATACAAAATTAATTACTTTTTCTAATCAATAATTATATTTATATGAACCGTGTTGTAACGAACCGCAATTCATTACTACAGAATTTTTTTAATTAATTATTTAACAATCAGCCCTCGTAAAAGAAATGATGTAAGATTTCTTAGTATTCAAACACCTGCAAGACTTCATCTAATATTTCTTAGTATTACATATTACTCAGTAGCGTATTTAATATTTTTTATTATTTCGTTTGATTGCACAATCAAAAATTAATTTGTTTCCCCTCCAACGTAGATTTCATAAAACATCGAATGTTTTATACGTCAGAGTAATCTCCGCCAATTACAGATAGGATTCCCCCAAACGGAAGCCACCACCGCCTACCGAGAGTCCCCTATAAAAACCGCGCCGCGCACCTCACTAAGACGAGTAGCCGTAGCAGACCAGCCCAGTAGCAGTAGTCGAAGAGTTCCGTCGCGCCTCGTGAACGCCTCCCGCCGCCGAGAATTATTTGGTTGGTTTTACCAGCTCCTGTATTAGTTAGTCCATTAGACTAACTCCTGTTCCAGAAAACCTGCACGTGACGGTTGCGTTAAAGTAAATCGCCGCAGACCTAGTGATAGCCACCGCGAGTTTAGCTCCCTGTATTTGCAAACGCGCACCGCGCACCGCGAACCTTTTGTAAATAAATAGCTATCCTCGATCTTTGTGATTAACGACACGTGAGTCTGTAGAATAATACACACACACACACACACACACACACACACACACACACACACACACACACACACTAAACCCCCAGGCAGCAACGGGCTAAGCCACGAAGCAGTCGGGAGTACATACACGCATAACACACAAAAACCCCGGACAGCGACGGGTCACCCGAAGCAGTCGGGAGTACAAACACACACTAAACCCCCAGGCAGCAACGGGCTAAGCCACGAAGCAGTCGGGAGTACAAACGCATACACAAAAGGTGTTTCGACGGGTCGCCCGAAGTCACCTAGATCACTACACGCTACCATACACCTGACGACGGGAGCTAGATAGGACTGTATAGCCCTGCAACTCTCATCATTTACTCTCACTTACATTCTAAACACCTGCAATCACCAGCTCGCTGGCGAAGACCGAAGTGCCTGTAATCACAAACGAATTAAACGTAGAGTATCCGTCAAAGACCTGTAGAGAAGAAAAACCGTACATCGATAACCACGTGCTTAGTAATTGAATTTCAAGAAAGCAATCAACTAATTGTTTTCCACCAGCTAATTCCGCAAGTATAAAAACCGCCTTCAATAAATACGCGTTTTGTGCGTATACAATTAGGTAACGTTCGCTTGTATCTACGTGAGATTTCGTTCATTTACATGAAAGAAATCACCACCATAAAATTACATCCCAGAAGATAATGCGCATATATATTAATTATACAACCAAACGTGTATAATCCGCCCAGTCTAAATTTAATGCGAAAGAAAACCTCTGAAGATATTCATATTATCGAACGTAATAGATCGCGGAAGGTAAATTGCTTCACTAAGCAAACGCGCTTGTCCGTCTTTCAGTGATTACTAAAGTTAAAGCAGCACTCAAGTAGGCCGGGGAACGCTCGTACTGCGTACAACCGTGAACTCGGGATATCGATTTTCACTAGTGACCCAGATCTGCGCAACCCCCGTTTTAAATAACTAGTAGTTTGTTTATTCATTCTTTTCTTTTATAGACAGGGCCGTATCCAGCATAAATAATTAATTAAACGCAACGTTATTAATCACTTAAATATTACGTTCCTCATTGAGTGTAACTAGGGAGTATTAATATTTATTTACAGAAACGACTTCGACAACAATAAGCCGTCTTCTCGAGTGAGTGGAAGGAATAGGACATCCAAATTCTCCGTCCAAACCTAGTGGAGGCCCCCGACGCTGCTGTCTAAGTATTACATTCAAATTGTTTTCTCATTGTTTCTCAAGTTTATGTTTATGTTAGTTGTTCATAATGTTATTAGCCTAGTTTAAGTGTGAATACGTTAGACTTGTATATAATAGGATAATATACTATTAAACCGTTTTACTATAATTATTTTATGTGGACAGTGTGGAGCTAAAGTAAATATTCCGACGAACCCACCCCCCTCTTTAGTTTCTAATCTAAAGACCGATTGCAGTTCAGCCGCGGCAAGTATAAAAATTGTGAGAAAGGACCTTACAGTGTTCTATTTATAACGTGTATACAACTAGAGTTAATAAACCTAAACGTTTTATTTTTCTAATGTTAATTGATAAATGTGTATATGAGGTGGTTTAAATTTGGCGCTACATATAAAATTCAAAGTTTTCACAGATCATGCGCATAAGCTCGCAGTACCGATTGTATATCTATCCTTGTCAATCATCTTTGAGCGAACTAATCTGCAGTATGCTCGTTCCAGTACTTATGTTTGAAGGTTTCTATATTATTTTAGTGTGTTTTATTTTCACAGATGGTTTTAGATGATTCAGCAAAGATATATTTGTGACTGTAGTGTGTCAATTCCTTATTATTAACTTTTTTTATAAAACTGAGAAGTTACGTAGTTGTATTGTACAGTTATATTATGAGTGATAAAAGACAGCGTGCTGAAAATTTCACAACGATGGAAGATTCTTCACTTTCATGGCTTGTTTCTCAATATGCGTCGAAAGTAAAAAAAAAAAAGATGCAGAAAACAACAAAATAAAGGCTGCTGCATGGGAGAAAGTATCTGCATTATACAACCAAGGCAGTGAAATTTATAGGGATGTGAACACTCTGAAAAACAGGTATTCGGAAATTAAAAAACATGCTGCTGGTACTGATAGTGGACCTCCCATTTATGTTGAGGATACTGAAATCAATAAGACTTTTAGAATCACAGAGGACTGGCGAAGTTTCACGATTTGACGATGACGAGACTAAGGCAACAATTTAAACCTCCAACCGATGTGTGAAAAGCACGAAGCCTATCTGGCTAACCAAAAATTGGATTTGGAGGCTACATTAGCTACGAAGCGAGAAAAACACGATTTGGAAATGCAAATATTGAGAAAACAATTATGAATGAATTTACCTTTGTATAGATAAGACCATTCATCATTTATGTCTAATAAAGTGATTAGTGTAATTTGGTTTATTAATAACTATAATACAGTGTCAAAACAATACAATTAAATGATGGTTACATTCACAACAGTTTTGCAAAATGGTTACTAATTAATACATGCCGTGTAATATTATTTTCAAAATTGCGGTTCCTTTGTTCAGCTACATATTCACTAACGTTCACTGTCAGATCAACAGCCTCCTCCTTCTCTCTCGTTGATCGCGGTATAGCATCATTCATTGTAACTGTGATATCAAGTAACACTGCTGATGCTACCACAATTGGTTCAACTTTGCTACGGTGAAGTCTGGTTCTATTGATTCTATATGCCAATTGTGTTATTTAATTAATCATAGAATGGTATTGAATAGAGTTATTATATAAGGTTATATTTTTAAATCAATTATCTATTTTATATATTATATAATTTAACACGATCTCGATCAATTCAAGAAAATCTTCATCTTCTGTTAATTCCTCTATACCTTCAACACCCACCAAAGCCATTTTTATATGTAAATAATTATAATACCTTACTATAATTTTCCTTATAAACACAAAAACCAGCAATTGACAGGTGAAGAAGAAGAAAGGTTAGAAATACTTAACCCTGGGCTGATCCGCACTATTTGGCTGTATTATGTAATCCTGGGTTACCTCTAATGTAATCGTAGATTAACTTTTATACAATGCATTTTTTCTACATAATTCGAGGTTAGCAGTAACTACGTTAACTCGAGATGGTACAACGCACCCTAAGGCTAACTAAAGAAAAGAATATGTTTTGTCACCCTGTATCTCCGTTAATATTGAGTTTTCGAAAAATTGTTATAGAGCTTTATGGCCATACTTTCCTGTGAGGAATCACCTCCTAAAGCCTTGTATAATTTCTAGACACCCTGCATATTAAGGTAAGTTTAGGTTTAAGAATATACATTACCGGAAAGCTTTAAATTGGCAACAGTGTTAGAGTTTGACATGTGAGGTGTTTAGATAAGAATGGTTGATCCAAAGTGTACACGTTGATATTTGTATTTGGGTACCGGCAGAATTAAATTCTGATAATTAATAATGAAACGCTTAATTTTGGGCTTATTTGCCCTTTACACAATTTTCCTTTTCTATCATGTTGACGGTCAATCCCGTAAACAGGTACTTATAAAATTTCGAATAAAAATACATAACCTGATTTGGAACAAACCTTTAGGGTCTTACAATGGCAGAAAGAGTCCAACAACTAACAGATATGACAAATAAAAAGTCTGTATTAAAATTTAATGGTAATAAGTTTCGAGATTTTGTAAAACCAGCTCCTCGAAATTATTCAGTCATCATTATGTTTACGGCTATGGCCCCCCAAAGGCAATGCATGGTTTGTCGTCATGCTAGTGATGAGTTTACAATTGTGGCAAACTCGTTTAGATATTCGCAAGCATATTCAAATAAATTATTTTTTGCTGTAGTAGACTTTGATGAAGGCTCCGATGTATTTCAAATGGTTTGTTTATAACCCTTACACTTATAATACTCAATCTTAATTTTAATCTTGTAGTTGCGACTAAATACAGCACCAGTGTTTATTCACTTCCCACCTAAGGGTAAACCAAAGAATCAAGATACGATGGATATTCAACGGATCGGTTTTTCTGCCGAATCAATAGCAAAGTGGATTGCTGAAAGAACTGATGTTCAAGTAGAAATAACCTTTTCCTCTTAACAAATTACTCTGTATTATTTTTTAGATCCGTATATTCCGTCCACCTAATTACTCAGGGACCGTAGCATTAGTCGTGTTGTTTGCACTTGTTGCAGGATTTTTATATCTAAGAAGAAACAACTTAGATTTCTTATATAATAAAAATATGTGGGCAACTGGGGCTTTATTTTTCTGTTTCACAATGGTATCAGGTCAGATGTGGAATCATATAAGAGGGCCTCCATTTGTACATAAAAATCAAAATGGTAAAGTCGCATATATACATGGATCTTCACAAGGACAGTTTGTTGTTGAAACATATATTGTGATGGTGTTAAGTATCCTTTAATTATAAATAGCATCAAATAAATTGCCATTACTTCCTTAACATAATCAGATGCTGCTATTGTTGTAGGAATGATTTTAATAACAGAATCAGGTAAAAAAGGTGATCCTAAGAAAAACAAGATATTAGCAATTGCAGGCCTTATCCTTGTATCAGTATTCTTTTCGTTAATATTAGCGATATTTAGATCAAAGACTTCTGGTTATCCATATAGGTAATTTGTAATTATATATCAGATTTCTTATATGTTAATTTGAAAATTTCTTTACAGCTTTTTATTTAAATAAATTTATGAATGAGGGTGGAATTTTTATGTGGTATTTGGTTATCTCATTGTTTGCAAAATTGTTCTTAAACTTTTATATAGTAATATATAAAATTAATACAGAAATAAAAAGTTTTTTATTCATTTATTTCACAGATAAGAAAACAAGATAATAAATATTACAGCTATGTATAAATTTGTCAGTCCAGTAAGTTTTTGACATCCTCATGAAGTGCATGAGGCTTAAAACTAAATGTCAGTAATATAATTAATTAGTATATAGGGTGTTTTGGAATTGCACCGCATTTTTCTCTAGCTCAAAATAAAAAAGTTCGTATAAACACATCTCAAATTAATGTATTACCGAGATGTTAGAGCATAAAGATTTTAACAAAACAAATAGGTATGGAGATAGGAGCTTTAGAACAATTGCGTATTGTTTAACAGGCTACTAAAAATCTGTCAATTAGTATTAGCATTCTTCAACAATTAAAGGATTGGTTTAATCAAAATAAATTATTTTTGAATACAAAAAAAAAACAAAATTATTACCATTTAGGAGATAATGTCAAAATGAAAGCAATGAACAAGTTCCTTTCCAAAACGATATCGGCATCACTTGGTGTAGTACCGTAAAATTTCTTGGTTTATATGTGGACCAGAATTTAAACTGGAAACATCACTGTTCAGAATAGATAAAAAATTAAATATTTCTTGTTTTCAAATATGCAATCTAAAGAAGTTTATTGCAGTCCAATACACTCTTTCATTTTATTATGCTCAAATTCACTCACGACTTATATGGCATTTGTTTTTGGGGAATATTTGGTGCGGCAAAGGATGTGTTTATTGCACAAAAAAAGATAATCTGTTGTATTGTAGGTATTAAACGTTCTGAATCTTGCAGACTATATTTCCATTCTCTTCAAATTCTACTACTTTCCTCTATATTCTTTATATACTTATCAAAACCGAAACTCATTAACACGTAATACTGAATTTCATAACTACAACACCAGAAAAAAATCAAACTTTTCTATTCCTTTAAATAAATCAATAATGACAAAGAACTGCCCAACTTCTGTTGGTATAAGAATTTTCAATGCATTGCCACAATCTATAAAAGAAATATATGAAATGAACTTATTCAAAAAGGCAATAAAGGCTTTACTTCTAAAACACATAGTTTACAGCTGTGACGAATTTATAACCATATGTGATAGTTCAACCTGTTAATGTTTTTGTATCTATATTATATTATTTACACCATTTCCTACTATTGTATTCAACCATTGACATGTCCCATATACATATATGTATCAAATTGGGAATTAATAAAGATTTATTATTATTATTATAGTATTAAACACTTTGTGTAAGTTACTCATCTGTTTTATTAGTTAGTGTTTTTGTGTTAGTGAAGACAGCTCAATTTTTGATTATCATGCCAGACAGCACAAATTTGTTCACTTTTGCAGAACAAACGGACATGTTTTCAACTTATGGCGAGGTATATAAAAATGGTGTTGCTGTTGCTTGAAAATATGAAAACTTTCCCAACCGTAGAATACCAAATCGTAAGCTAAAACCTCAACGAGTTAACAAGATTTTGACGAAGTGCAAGCATTGAATAGGATATACTCGATGCTGTTCAGTTATCTTCTACTACTAATGCCAGAAGATTGTCATGTCCTTTCGATGTTTGCTCTACCAGCATATGGTGAACAACAATTTTCTTACCACAAGATTATTCGTCCCAGTGGTTAATTTGACAACGCACACGAGATCCTGAGCTGTCTGCTGGTTACCAACGAATCTTGCTTTACAAGAAATGGGATTATTAATTTTCAAAACACCCATACCTGGGAAGATGACCTTATACATCTACTACACATTACCAACATACCTTCGCATTAAATGTCTGGTGTGGTCCTCTTTGCAACAATCTTATCAGCCCCTTCTTCACCATCTAGGCTTTGAGAAATATCTTACTTGCATTTTTTGCAAAATAATATTTATGAGCTTTTAGAAGATATTCTGATTGCCAATAGGCAAAGAATGCGATTCACACATGACTGTGTTCGAGACCACTAGTCGCATGATTATTTAAACACAACATATGGTAACCGATTGATTGGTCAAAATGGACCTGTTAAATACCAACCATGATCTCCGGATGTAACGCTGTTAGATTAGTTTGTGTGGGGTTGGATGAAGTCTATGGTTTGTTCTACGTCTGTTGGTAAGTAAGAAGAGCTAAGGAATTGGATCGTGGACGCTACTGCAACTATTGAGCATCGTCTTGATGCTATACAAAGTGCCAAACAAGCATGGATTGGTCATGTTGAATTCCCCATTCAACAAAACGGAGGCCACTTTGAACAGTTACTCTGAATGTTGTACTATTAAATACCTTTATGCCCCAAAAACATGCGGTAATAAATTAATTTGAGACATATGTTTATATGAACTTTTTTGTTTATTTTGTGCTGAAGCACATACCTAAATAGTGCCATGCAATTCCGAAAAACCCTGTATAGGGAAAAATGTGCCAAAAATCAGGGCAAGTAGTTGTGGGTTTAACTATTAGTGAATCTTTTGCTAGTACTTTTTCAGAGCCCTTCACCTTTCACTTTCCACATCTGTATAGGAAAGTACAGTGATCATGACCATTTTCTCCAAACTACGTCTACCAAGTACTGAACTGCTAAAAACAAAATTTTGGGGATAAATTCATGTAAAAAAAGAAAAAAAAATTAAACACTGGCAAATGGAGATAATGTAAATACTTGAATACTTAACCTACAGAAGAGACTGTGCCACACTGTAACGGTTCAATTTAAATTGTAAAAAATATTGCCAATATATTTCTGGCACCATGTGAATATAATAGGTACTTTGCATTAAAGGTGGATACTATTATCCAGTAATAACACACTATTCAGGAAATATAACAAAAAGTCTCCGTTATAACATTTGATGTAAATTGTCAGTTTGATAGTGTAAACCGGGTATGTTAAATAAATATCTTCATGTATTTATAGCACATATTTAATAGTTTTAAAAAACATGCGTTTTCCAAAAGCAATATTTTACTTTATATACAGGGTTGCTCATTAGTGCGTCAAAGTGAATTTGCGGCTAAACTGTGCACGGTAGAAAAAAATGTTTTATAAAAAAGTTGCTTAAATTCAAACACGCTATAACCTAAAAATATTTTTACATATATAGTGTTCTATAACAGCGGTGTATAACCTATCTTTCTTATTTTAAACGGAATGGTATAGTTTTTACTAAGGATTGCGTTTCTACTCTGAAAAACAACCACTTTCTATTAAACATGTCGTTATGTCGTATAGCTAAACTTACCGTTTTTGAAATAGTTGTGCTTTTAGATAAAAAAAAACATTTTTCGTCGTAGTTCAAGAATTTATTTTGAAGTTACTACTAAATATATGAATTTGTAACTCCGCATGTAACTAGTGCAGATATTGATCTTTTAAGAAATGTTATGACTGATTTAATTTTTATACAACGTGTACCAGAAATATGAATTTATAGTTGTTTTGCTTTAAATGTAAATAATTATCTTATCTTAAATACAACATCCTGTATATTATTACATTATTCCAAAGAAAATTGAAAGACCTACATTTTTTTAGAAATGTTTACAATTTTAGGATTTTTATTTTAATTCTTCGTGGTATAATCAATGTGCACCCTGTATAATATTAGGTATATTGACCAGAAAACGATCATAAACGATAAACACTTAAGTTGCTAGAACCGAAAATCAGTTGATTTATTTTTGTTACACTAAATGCAAGATGCAAAAATCGTATTATTTTCGTGCAAATATTGCATGTCATTGTTTATATGAAATGCGAATTCCTTTGCATTGCCGAGTCCCTTATTCTCGATATCAAATTGATTACCTCGATCAGTTTAAACTGAGGGGTTAATTTCTTGAATTGATACTGGACATGCGAACGTCCAAATTTGTCAAGGGGCATTTTAGTTGCGATATGTCGATGTCAATGCATTCACATTTATACTGTTTAAAAAACGGCTGTTTGGTTTTTCAATGTACCTATCCTCATACAGTTCTTCTATAATTCATATTATATCATTTACGACACCGGTGTTTCCCACTAATTTTTCCGCCCACAATACCTCTAGATCGCGAAGTAGTTCATGTACATGATTCCAATACTTACATATATTCAATCGGTCTGTTTGTTAATTCCTTGAAAAACATAGCTCCACCTCCTTTAGTTGTGGGTGATGATGATAGCAAGGGTGTAATTATTTTTTTATAGTTTTGCTGCGGTTTCCCCGAATTTGTCTACCTTCATCATAATCTCGACTTACAACATTCGTAGCTTCTAAAATACTTCTATAATCTTTTCTGTCGTTTGAATTTACTAGATTTAAATCGGGTTCACTCATAATAAGTAGATCATATAAACCCCGAGTCCCTTTGTACGTTATACCTTTAATAATTATATCATCTCCTTTAATTGTGACGGGAGTATTACCAATTGTCCATTTGTCTGTTTTAATGTCATAGTGGACTCTATACTTATGATCAATAGTTCCCTCATGATCCCTCATAATACGTTCAACATATATACGAGGTAATTCATTGTACTGCTAGAGAAATTCTTCTGAAATGGGTTCATTATGGGGATCATCTGTGACACTAAGAGGTTTTTCTTCCTCAGTATTAATCTCTCCCACGATAGATGTGTTTAAGAATGATGGTGTACGAAGACCTGGAGGAGGATTTCTTTGAAAAAACGGTAGCGGGCTAGTGGGGGTAGTAGCACCCTTATCATCAGTGAAATCAGGAGTCCTTTGAGCTAGTGGACAAGTGGGAGCAGCAACACCCTTATCAGCCGGAATCTTTTGAACTAGCGGGCTAATGGGGGCAGTAGTATGTTTTTTTGGAAATATGAATAGGGATAGTTTTTTGGGTTTAACGTCAATGGATTCCTTTTTACATGGATCGATTTTATTTACTATTTCAGTTAGAGGTTCTATTAGAGGCTTATAGGTATGTTCAAATGTTCTTTCATCATTAATCCGTGCAGTTTTAAGAATATTGTATTTCTGCCGTATTATTTTACGAGCTTGAACAATTTTTTTCTTTAACATCATCTCCTTGTTATCCATTGTAGCAAAACAGGTACCGGTTTACTTCAAACAGATAGCTGTTTACACTAAACAGGTAGCTGTTAATTTCTAAGCGGATCAGTAACTACTAAACTACCGAAAGCAGTTTCAGGTATTATATGTTCATCAAACCTTAAAACAGGTACCTGTTTTCCAGAAACAGCTACCTGTTTTCCAGAAACAGGTCAAAAACAGGTACCAGTTTTCCAGAAACAGTTCAAAACACCTTAAAAACAGGTCAAAACAGCTCAAAAACAGCTCAAAATCGGTACCTGTTTCTCAAAAACAGGTAACCGTTTCCTACAGAAAAGCTTAACTGAACAGAGCAGTTTAAGGTATTAGATATTCATCAAATCTTTTCCTATAGCGACCATTATTAACCTCAGCATCCTTGTTTATGAATCGATTATTTATATAAAAATTGCAGGCATAGGTGTCCGCAAATAATTGTATCAAATTCTTGATCTTGGTTGTAATTATAATAAATTTTACATCCCCGAAAGTAGTTAATCACTTCGATTGGTGGTGGAAGATTACCGAAACTATCGTAATACCATACCTTTTTACCACGCTTTTTGTAGCAAATCCAATGAGTACCTGGTCCGCGTTGTCTAAGTTAATAATTCTGGATTCATCTTTCCGTGGTAATTTAGGCATGCTATCTCTCATAAAACTACCCCTAAAGTAGGGTACATTTTTGGTGCATTCCTTTAAATCAATATCTGTTAACGGTTTTTCGGGTAATCTATTCAGTTTTTTGGAAACGGTTTTAAGTATAACACACCACCACCATATTTATATGGTTTAGATAAAGTGCACCGCTACCTTTCATGGTGCCTATATCGATCGATTCTGTCATACGATGATGGCGCGATGTCTCTTCTTGCAATTTTTTAGCATTTTTAGCTTCATCGACTGCTTTAGCAATTCTCGATGCACCCCCAGCTAATACACCAATTACTGATAATCCAGCGAATGACGGAATAAGAAATGGTACAAACCCTCCCTGTTGTGTGTGCGGGTGTGCGCGCGCGTGTGCGTGTGCGTGTACGTGTGCGTGTGCGTGTGCGTGTGCGTGCGTGTGTGTGCGTGTGTGGATGCGTGTGCGTGTACGTGTGCATGTGTGTGTGTTCCATTTATACTATCCATTTTCTAGATTTAAAATATCTAACCCAAAAAAAACCATAGTTATTAATATTTTCTTTATTTAGTAAAAATGATATACATTAGATAATACAATATTTTTTCGTACAGTGTCAATTAATATTATACTTGCAGCAATGCATATTTTACGTACGGTGGGGTTGTAGCACCACTGTTAAAAAGAAAATGTTATGCTTGCTGTTTTTGCGGCTGCACCCAAACTACTTAAGAACACATCCATCGTGTTTAGTAGCGTTTCAAATTCTTCAATTCGTGCTTTTTCTTGTTTAAAATACACATAAAAGCGTTCAGGTTATTCACATTTAAAATCATGTTTCCATCACTATACGTTTACCGTACTTAGTATTAATTACATCTATATTCGTCACTTTATACTTTCGCGATATCTCGAGCTCGCACGCATTTTTAAAGGGTTTGCAATGGGTGTTTTGGTTTAACCCTGCTAATTCCATGTTTGCTAACTGTCTGATCCCAACACACACAGCTCGCTGCAGTTTGTATAAGAAAAATGTGTCCTTGAGTGCCTATCGCAACTTTTTAAATACCCACCTTGAGCTACTTTTAGTTTACATTATTGACCTACTGATTAGCATATACAACAACCTAGTACTCTCCTCGTTTCCTGTGACCTTGAAAAATGATTTCTAAGAAATGTAATATGATACCACTACAGGTCAATAATCTTTGACCTTGAAAAATCTATTTTTAGATTTGTAAGAAATGTAATATGACACCATAAGAATATAATAATTACTTTTGCAATTTCTATTTTTAGCTTTCAATTTTGACCTTGGTACACCATAAGAATATAATGATTACTTTTGCAATTTCTGTTTTTAGCTTTCCAATTTTGACCTTGAGAGTACGAGTGATCTTGAAGCGAGGAGCGCGTACGTGCACAACGATAAAACTCACTTTACCTTGTAATGTAAATTCTATACTGTAGTGCAGAATCTAGGTCAAAGTGGATAAGAGCCTCCCCTATGTACCTACTAACACCAACATCGGTTATTGTAAATTCTTTGTTTGACGAAATGTCACTATAACGTATTTTCCCATATCTTCTACGTCATTCATAGTCAGAGAGAGGAGCTCGTCGTATCGACAACACCCAAAGATACCGAATCATCAGGAGTTTCCAACAGAAATCGTTCAACCTCTTCTTTAGTTAAAACCTTAGTTTTTTTGGGGGTGTAACGCTCATTCCTTTGTTTGAGAAACGCAATGACCTTTTGAAACTTACAAACGTCAACAGAGGTCAATTTTTTCATTATTTAAAGAAAAAAACCTGCGAACTGGAACATTTTCCTTGATTTCTAAGCAACTTTTGAGCATAGGCCATTTCGCTCACAATGAATTAGGTCTGAATCTAACAGACAGTTGATCCATGTAAGCTAACATAACATCTTCTGTGACTCCAATCACACCATTTTTCTTCTGCCAATTTTTGAAATCGCTAAATTCACGCTCGTACCTTGAGGATGATTTTTCTGACAATAAACTTGATGCTGCACTGGTGGCTTCCTTAATAATTGCTTCCGGCACATTCATTTTCACCACAATAACAAAAAATCTGTTCGGTAGACTTCGGCATAACACTATCTCGCATAAGGAAACTAACCGTTGCCGGCAGAAATTCCTAACTCCGCATACCTTGCAATATAATAAGATATACTTACCTACAAAATAATTTTTTACTTATTCACCCTGTATGTTGCAAATCAATGTATATTTTTACACATTTGGATAGCGTGAGAAATTAACTTTAAAATACCTTAGAATTGTTTTTGAAACTTTGATATAAAATATTAAAAAAAAATAAAAGAATAATTTTTTTTATTTTCGGCAAAACCGGAAGCGCTAAAATATTTCAATATAGCAGTTTAGCAGTTATATATGTGTACTATATAATCCCTTAATTCCAAGATTTCATTTCAGAAGTATAGTTATGAGGGATTGAAATTTTCAAATTTGAAAATGTAAACTTTCACCATTATCACACATAATAAAATACTTATCTTTTTTGGGTTTTTTAATGTTGTATTTTAAACTATACAATCTAAACCTTTCGATAACATTTACAGTTATCTTCGTCAGTAGTAATATTTGTTAAAAATTGTTAAAGATGTTGTAAACAATTTTGTCAAAGTTAAAAAATTAAAACATAAACATCAGCCTGCTATAAATATAACAGTTTGAGAAACGTATAAAGCCAACTATAAAATTAAATTTTAGTAAAGAGTAACTAGGTCATTAAAAATTAAATATTGTTAAACTGCCTTAAAGATGACAAATCAGAACACTCTCTACGACGAAAGCTAACAATGAAATTTGTCAGCCAGAAAACACATTTAGCAAAATTTAATCGAGTTATGATGTAAGTGTAAAGTTGTGAAAAACTTCAAGTTGAAAATGATAGAAGCATTCACAAATCCAAACATCACATCAAATAAAATAACCCAGTTAAATCTAACAAATAGATATCTTTATCAATAAGTGGAAGAGTTATTAACAATGAAAAGCATAATGCAGAACATTTTTTGTAATTTTTAATTTTAATTTAATTTCAACTACTTATGTTAAATTATAGTGCTGTGGTAATTTAACATATAATTGGTAAAGCATTTGCTTCAAGGTCTAGGAAAGACATAGCAAAAAACCTAGACATGCCAAAAGTTAAAATTTAAATCAGAATTAAGACGTATCATTATGCCTTTTTAACTATAAGATGCCAAAACTTATTTAAATGGAGATTTTCTTCTTGTCTATTAAAATTATTAGGGTGTTTATATATTTCAATAGCTTCACGTTGTAAACCAACATAATAATGAGTTTGTCTTGACAATATTTCCATATTGTCAAATTGAATGTCATGATTTAGATTATTCAAGGCATGGTCAGCCACAGCAGATCTCTCTGGTTGACCTAATCTACAAAATCTCATATGTTCTTTGCGTCTTGTATCAAAGCTACGTTTTGTGGTTCCGATGTATACTTTTCCACATGAACAAGATACCTTATACACTCCGGAAGATGATAAAGGGTTTGACACATCTTTAGGTGATCTTAAATGTTCTTTAATTTTTCTTGTAGGTTTAAAAATAGACCTAATGCCATATTTAATTAGGATTTTTTTCAATTCTATTTGTAACATTAGCTATAAAAGGAAGAAAAGCAGTACCAACATTAAGAACTGGTTTTTCTTTAAGGTTACGTCCAGAAGGTGTAATAACATTATTAATATCTGTATTAATATCTTCAAAAATTCAGGGTCACAAATTCGTTTTGCTCGATCTACTAAAGATTTAATTACACGTGGATGGTGGTTGGATAATTTATGAAGGTATCTATCTGTGTGTGTCGGCTTTCTGTAAACCTTAAAAGATAGCGAATTATTATTTTTAGATATTAATATGTCAAGAAATGGTAAACTTCCATTAGTTTCTTTTTCCATGGTAAACTGAATACTAGGATGTATACCATTTATAAAAATCAAAAACTCATGCAGTGCTTCTTCTCCATGTCTACAAATAACAAATGTATCATCTACATATCTATACCAAACTGAAGGTTTTTTAGGTGTATTTTGTAATGCTAATGTTTAAAACTTTTCCATATAAAAATTAGCTATAATAGGACTAAGGGGACTACCCAGTGCTATACCTTCAATCTGTTCATAAAATTTACTATTCCACTGAAAATAAGTTGTAGTAAGACAGTGCTGAAAAAGAATGGTTATGTCCTTTGGAAAAAGATGATCAATGTATTCAATAGTTTCTTTTAGAGGCACTTTTGTAAAAAGTGAAACAACATCAAAACTAACCATTATATCACCCTCTTCAATTTTGAAACTATGCATTTTTTTAACAAAGTCGGCAGCATTTTTAATATAATGGGGTGTTTTTCCTATATGAGGTTGTAATAAAAATGTAAGATGTTTTGCAAGGCTATATGTGGGAGAACCAATTGCACTAACAATAGGCCTTAAAGGAATATTAGGTTTATGAATTTTTGGTAAACCATGTAGTTTTGGTAAAATAGCTTCAGAGTTAGTTTCTTTTTTATTTCTTCAGGAATAGATGATAATTTAATCAGCTCTTTAGTTTTTTAAAGAAACTTTTTTATTGAATCTTTTCGTATTTCACGACAAGCTTCTAGTCCCAAGAATTGTTCTATCTTAATGTTATAATCGTTCATATTTAATATAACAGTTGCATTACCTTTATCTGATTTTAATATTATTACATTTTCATTGCGTTTAAGATCAAGTAAAGGATAAGTTGTTCTTTGGAGGTTTTGTTTTACGTAATATGTTAACGGTGTTATATCTAACTTCATTAGCAGCGTTAAAAGGTAATAATTTAATGGAGTTTTCGATGTCGGAAATTATATCTTCAAAAGGTATTACTCTTGGTGTTATCGCAAAATTTCCTCCATTAGAAGGCGCTTCAATAGCATAATCTGAAACAACATTATCAGAAAGGTTTATAACTGTTTTTTTTATAACCAATAGATAGCAAATGCTTTACCAATTATATGTTAAATTACCACAGCACTATAATTTAACATAAGTAGTTGAAATTAAATTAAAATTAAAAATTACAAAAAATGTCCTGCATTAAGCTTTTCATTGTTAATAACACTTCCACTTATTGATAAAGATATCTCTTTGTTAGATTTAACTGGCTTATTTTATTTGATGTGATGTTTGGATTTGTCAATGCTTCTAACATTTTCAAATTGAAGTTTTTCACAACTTTACACTTACATCATAACTCGATTAAATTGTTTTTTGGCTGACAAATTTCATTGTTAGCTTTCGTCGTAGAGAGTGTTCTGATTTGTCATCTTTAAAGCAGTTTAACAATATTTAATTTTTAATGACCTAGTTATTCTTTACTAAAATTTAATTTTATAGTTGGCTTTATACGTTTCTCAAACTGTTGTATTAATAGCAGACTAATGTTTATGTTTTAATTTTTCAACTTTGACAAAATTGTTTACAACGTCTTTAACAATTTTTAACAAATATTACTACTGACGAAGATAACTGTAAATGTTATCGAAACGTTTAGATTGTATAATTTAAAGTACACCATTAAAAAACCCCAAAAAAGATAAGTATTTTAATATTTACAAACCATTCGAAAGCATGAAAGCATATACTTTTATTTACAAGTCGCTATTTGAATTTAGGATTTAAAGAAAAATTTTGTTCGATCGAGGTTTAGGGTTACTAACTCAATCAAAGATAGACTTTCTGGCTCTGGTTTTGGAAATGCACCCTCAAAAAACCACCCTCATTTTGCCCCCCCCCCCCCCTTATTAATTGATTTTTGCGAAAAGCCAGTTTTATACATAATTTTCAGATATAGGGGCCCCTATCAAATCTCATTAAAATCGATTAAATAGTCTCGGAGCCACACACAGACACAGACATATACGAAATTTTTTTCTCGAAATCGAAGTTTTTCGACTCAGGGAACACGAAAACGTTGATGCCCTTGAAAACAAACTTAAAATTTTTTTTCGATTGCAATACTTTCTCTTAGTATACGTAGTATACGAGAAAGTAAAATAAAAACATTTGCATCTAATTAACAATACACGAAAGGTAACGGGTTTTACTGGCTCCAGAAAGTACCCGGCGAGCCAGTTATCTCCTTCTGTCCGCCAGTAAAACCCTTTTTACCTTGCTAGTAATGTTGTATACTATAAAACGCTGCATATAGAAACGAACAGACACGGGAGTAGATGGAATTGAAAGATTTATATAGATAGCGAGCGTTTATTATTAACGTAATTGTTATCTCTAGCAGAATAATAGCCAATAATCTAACCTTTATCCTCCAATGGGCAGAACTTTGAATGAATTGAAAGTCCGTTAATTTGGCCATATTCAGTTATTTTCAAACAACTAAACATTTTTTACAATCCTATACCTACTTTTTAACAACATTAACATTTAACGTTAGGTTCTTTGGATTGTAGTTAAGTATACAGTATTACCTAGATGGATAGTTACAGGATTTTCTGTTTTTACAGTAACGAAATATTTAACCACAAACAAATTTTAGTTATTCTACGCTTTAAGCTAAGATAAGAGCAATGTAATTACGTTTGTAGATAATACATTAATACAACAGACATGCGGGTCTTTCTGAAAGTTGTGCAAAAGACCGAGAGCCTTTTTACGATTAGCTAATAAAGTAGAATGTCTCTAAGTTTCTGTCTGGGATTGTAAATTGAATTTGTTTGCTGTTTATGCTTCAATAAAAATTTCAAAGTGAAAGTGTTTTAATAAATCCCAGACTGAGCATTAAATTTAAATGAATATCTCAGATTTAGTTACAAGTATAATAAAGGACGTTTAATTATTTCTTACAATTCAGGATTGCTCAAACCTTTAAGAACAAAAATAATTAATTATCAAATCTTTTCACCTTATTAAGTAAACACCAGGATGTCCAATTTTTCTCCAGGTTTGGCCGAAGGATGACAAATAAAGGCAAAACGTTTATTGAATGTGATTGAATAACGAAATGGTAGTGCTTCTCAAACTTATTTTAAGATTACCCTTATAGTCCAGTCACGTTAAATATCTATAAGTCTTTTCGAACCGTACCTTCTATGAAGAAATACAGACAAGCCAAGCAATAACTGCGACGAAAACAATCGTTCTCGCATTGAAGCCGTTATGGTATGATATCGCGGTACATTTTGTTTGCAGATGATTCGTTTTATGTTTTCTGTTTTTAAATATCAGTTTAGTAAAATGCAATAGTGTTGTTGGAACCTCTTTATTTCCAACATTTCATTTAGAGGGGATAGTTATTGCCGCGGCAGCTTCTGTGAGTCTTAAACGTTGTTCTTGCATATTGTTCTTCTTAGCATCAGACTAAGCTTTGGATAAAATATTGGCACTAGTATCACGAAAAGGAATAATAGTAAATGACCTTTCCTTTGTCGTAATTAGTACTCGTGCTCCATATCGGTCTGATAATTTTGAAAGCATTGTCTTATCATCTGGTACATAATCATGACAAGCATTTTTCAATTCTTGCAATATAAATTGCAATTGAATTAAGTTGAGTCTGTTTATAGTCTAATCACGTTAGGATCTTCCTGCGGAATTTGGAGTACTGAGCTGCATTTTTGCGCAGACCTTTATTTTGTCATCATAAAGTTGGGTAGAAACCCCGGAAAAAAAATCACTGGAGCATTATGAGATATAGAGCTCAAATGTCGTGATTTTTATTTTTTTGAGAATTACTCGCTTACTGTGTATCGTACGCCATTAAAAGTTATTATTAAATTTATAGCTAATAAAATTCACTGCAAGATTGATAACTTGAATTTTTTTCGTGCGATTAGCCGTTTCTGATATATAGCGCAGAGATGAAGAAGCGTGCGCTCAATTTATACGATAACGCGGCGCGAGGCGGTTAATTCACTTTTCCACGTTAATTTCGCTACGGTATGAAGGGCATTTATAAAAGAATGTAAATAATTATTAGCCCTCTTCTTCGCTCCCACTCGCTACGTTTCTTTCGCTCTCTTCTTGTGATAATTCGTCTATTTCTGTTTCATCATCGCCGTCGGTCTCTGTTGTCGTCGCACACTTCTTCGTCGAAGCCTGCTTGTAATGTGGGCGAAGAGTTGCGGTACGCAAGGCCCTGGCATTTACCACAAATTGCTGTACCTTTTAACCCGACCTTCCTGCAGCTACACTTTGCATCACACCCTTTCTTACAAAATATTGCGTTTGACGGTTCCTCTGGTTCTGGAGGTAATGTTGTTTGGTGGAAAATCTCGTTCTCTCCAATTGCCAGCCTCATTGAACGGGTCAAGTTTGTACCGGAAAGTAATCCGGGTTTAGGTTTTAGATCTTTTTTTCTTAACCAAGGCTTCACTTGAAGACGGCAGAGACGCCAGTTTAACCGGTCTATTGAGTCTGATCGATTTTATAAAATGTGAATTTCTAAGACATAATTGTTTCAAATCGTGAATGAAATGTGATTATTAATCCTTACCTGAAATTATCGATGCCTTTTTTCCAATTTTGGAGCATTGTACACCGCCAGGAGAAAACGTACTCCGCTTTCAAACAATTTTTCTGGAGTGCAGGTTTTATCCTGGAACATTTCAGTCATGCGATGTAATGCAGATTTTTTTCAAACTTCTTAAAAGCTTCAACTTTGCCTTTGCGGAACATCGCAGATGTGTTATCGTTTCGACTAAAAGCGTGCAAGAAAAGAATATGTTCCTTGCAACCAGCAAATTTTTCCGCCGAGTTTCTACATTCCCTTTTCCAAGTTCTTTTAAAAAGACTTCCTATGAAAATAACCAGCAAATCAATATCTTCACCAATTATGACTGTGGTGTTAAGTTCCAATTCTTCAATAGCTGTTTCAATAATAAGGGCATCAGCATTGGCAATGGCTTGTCTAGTAGCGATGTTAACAGCATTTATTTCCTCAATACGCATGGCAATAAACGATTTCTTATTACACCTGTTGGACAAAAACTTCGCCTGGTAATCGGTACAATCATCAAAACAGATTTCACACGACGACGAAAGGACAGCGGTTCGTGTTGACTGTTCCATTGCTTTGATGTTTTTAGTGTTGTCTGAGTAACCATAAAAAACAATAATAGTCGAACCGAAATGATTTTGCAGATAGTTCACATAGCGATCGAAAACGATGGAAAACGTATCACCTTTGTTCCAAACGATGCGATGCAAAGGAAACCCACCATCGATAATGTATTTCACTTTACCGCCTCCCTTATCCCTCAACCTTTCCCCAAGTATTGCTCTACCTGTACGCAGGTGGGGCTTACCTCTGAGGAGTGCCCTACCCGTACTATGCGTTGTCCCAACTGTGACGAAAGCCACAGATCCTCCTGCAAATCCTTGGCTAACCCAAGGTGTAACAATTGCGGGGAAGCTCACCCTTCCTATTCCTTCAAATACTGGAAGAGGTGGGAATCTCCCAGTTCTCCGTCGAAGATGGCATCTCTCGAACCTATCCTGTCTTCCGAAGAGCCGACTCGGAAGACACAGCCCACCTTAAACCCTCTCGCGACACCGAATCTCTATCTATCAAAGACTTCCTACAAATCCTCGCCCACTCCCTCTTCCAGATGTTCCCCGACCGGCGAGGTAGGGTTGTCCGCACCCTAGATTCGCTATTCCGAAACTTCTTCCAACGGAGTATCAACATCTGCGTATCCGGTACGCGGATGAAGGTCGCCGTAATCCACCAACCCAATCCTTAACTCCATCCAAATGTATTTTCTAGCGGGGACCGTTAATACCAGGGGCGTTCATTGCAAACGTCCCTTACTTAAACACGTTTTACACACACAACATACACATCCTTTCATGACAGAAACAAAATTCACACCCAGATGCACACTTCATTTTAACACATTTCACACCTATGTAAACAATAGCCAACAGGGAACCGCCCTCTTAATTAAAAATTGCTTCCCATCCACTTCTTTTCAACTTCCTGCGCACCTACAGCATCTAGAATGCGTTGCTACGACGGTGCACTTTCCCACTCCTTTAGTATTTATTTCATACTACAACTCCGAACACATCATTACAACGGCTATTGTGCTGGTGAATTACATTCTTTGATACCATCTCCGGCTATCTTTGCGAGAAACACTCGGTTCGCTCATTCACATCATCAGTATGCAGTACAAATCTCCACTTGTCGTACCAAACGGGCGCAATCCACATTTTTCTACACGGCTTCTAAACTCTGGAATGATCTCCCTAGTTCCTGTTTTTCTCTCACTTATGATATGAGAAAATTTAAGGTAGCTGTTCATAGGCATCTATTGGCAATTCATTATCCCTCTATCCATCCTCCTAAGTGTTCCTGAGTGCTTTAGCACGATAGGCCTTATTTAGCCTGTTCAGGTCCACAATCATAAAAAAAAAAAAATCTCCAACACCTTTCCTACACCCAATCTTCAAACGACCCAAGATCTCGAGAAAAAACAGCGACATTTCCGAAAACCTCTCCCACAGCACATTGTGAACTGAACGATGAATCTATCGACAATTCTTGCGATTCTCGGATCCGGCTCTCAAGATCGAATACAGTCGCCTTAACGCCTTAATCAGGCGAGAAGCAAACAAACACGCCGAAGACTCCTGGACCAAAGCCACCTCCCATTTAGATTATAGAAATGGTAAACTCTTCTGGCAACAGTTCGATAGACTGAGCAGAAGAAAAGTTAATCCTAAATCTCACCTAACCGACCTTCAGGGCAACCTAATCTCTGACCAAGGAAAGGCCGATTTCCTTGGTCACCACCTCCAATCCATTTTACGATCCCCAGATGATCCTTTTCAACCTACAGCAGGCGTACCGCAAGGTTCTGCCTTATCCCATATCCTCTACACCATCTTTGCATAAGACATTCCCGAAGTTACATAACCCGGAGTAGTCGTTGCGCAGTTTGCGGATGACACCGTCTTCTGTACGGTAATCGGAACAGCGAAACGGCTTCACGCCTCATATCTAAAACCCTACGGAACTTTTACAACGGGGCGAACCGGTGGAGAGTCTCCGTCAATCCCTCCAAAACCCTAACAATCCTCTTGCGACATTCTAACTACACCGAAGATAGGTTCCCAACGCTTGCCTCCAGAAATGTTTCCCTCACCCTAAACCAAGAAAGACTCACACTCCAAGATGAAATCACTTACCTAGGAATCTTCTTCACAAGAACCCTCAATTGGATCCCTGATGTAAAAAGGACAGTAAATAGGATTAGAAACAGCGAAAACCTACTGTGCGCGCTCTCCGGGGTAGAATCAGAGGTTACCATCCTAAAACACTTCAACACACCTACAAAACATACATCCGCCCAGATATGGATTTCAGAGCATCAATGTACACCCCAATCACCTTTCTTCTATCGCCTCCTTTGAACGCCGAATTTTTAGACGTATACACAGGTTATCCCTCAGGTACCCTAGTGACTTCACAACTCAACACGTAAACATAGCACCAATCACATACGGGATCCAAACACTTCAGAAAAACTTCGCGCATAAAAGAATTTTCGGCGATACTATCCAAACCAAAGAAATCCTTACCACTCCCTACAACTACCGCTTTCCTCAATTCCCACGAAGAAAACCTAAATTAAAATTCAAGTATCCTCCCGCGATCCTTATACAACTCCTTGACAACCTCCCCGAGGAGATGGAAGAATCCCTAGATCACATCCCATATGCCCCCCGCATCCCCCGATGACGACCTAGGATGATACCGGACAACGAATTGAATTAACCACACTAAGCACGCTACACCCTACTAAACAACACGCACATTTAAACCATTAACACATTATTCAATATTCAAATAAACCTAAATCTTTTTTTCTTTCTTTTTGCACCAAAAATAACCAAATCTCATGATTATAACCATACAATGACACAAAACATCGCAACACCAACAAGAATGGATTGATCAGGACTGAAGAAGGACTCCTGAACAGTGTGCGCCAAGGATATATATATATATATATATATATATATATATATATATATATATATATATATATATATTTATAATAGTAAGCGAGTAATTCTCAAAAAACTAAAAATCGTAACCTTTGACCTCTGATTTCTCAAAATACTCCAGTGATTTTTTTTCCGGGGTCTCTATCCAACTTTATAATGACAAATAAAGGCGTGTGCAACAATTCAGCTCAGTACTCCAAATTCCCCAATTTTGGTTTATTTAGGTATAACGTGACAGGACTATTAAGGTACGAGTAGATATACTATGTCACTCCTAACCCATTTTTGTCACCAGAAAAGGAACTAGATTTGAAAAAAGTCAGTAGAAAAGTCACTAGATTTCAAGGTTGGTAACGTTGCCTGCATCGACGTATATTACTCAAGGTCAAGGTCATCGAAGTAACTAGATTTGAAAAAGGCACTAGAAAAGTTACTAGATTGGTTTTCAAGGTTGGTAACATTGCCCGCATATTCTTCAAGGCCACCTTCCCCGCTTCAAGGCCACGTGGCAGGATATGGTCAAGGTCGCTCTCATTGCCTATCTTAAAGTTTATTTGCACGTACGCGCACCCCGCTTCAAGGTCAAAGTTTATCTTCAATTGCACAAAGAGATACTATGGGGATCTACTTTGATGTCCCTGCGTGAAAGTCAACCGTATTTCAAGGTCACTTTAATTACCTACGTATATTCTTCAAGGTCAAATAGAGATATCTTTCCCAAGTCAATGGTTTTTCAAGGTCGCTTACGTTGCCTACATAGCTAGGCGGATCCTAGACCACTCTTCGAATATACCTTTTCTGTGTGCTTTGCTCAAGGCCATCATACACATTGTCTACGTATATTCCTCAAGGTCACACAGCAATTCTTGTCTGAGGTAAGGTGTTAATTCTTATAAATCAACTCTCAAGGTCAGGAGTGTTAAATAGACCTTTCAAGGTCTGGGGGATTCTACCTTTTAGGGCCACCAAGTAATTCTTGTCTGAGTCAAGACGTTAGAAATCAATTCTCAAGGTCGGGGGTATCATATAGATTGTCGTTGTCT